>CM040933.1:14577301-15109801 GCA_023029165.1 Gobiocypris rarus
ATGATTTACTCACCTTCATGTCCTTCCAAACGTCTATGACTTTACTTCTGCTGCAAACACACACAAAAAAAATATTTTGAAGAATGTGTTTGTTCATACAATGGAAGTCGGTCCAAAACAGCACTGAACATCACTGACTGTCATTGTTAAGACGAAAAACCTTCTTTGTCTTTCACAGAAGAAAAAACATAGTTTGAAACGACATGAGGATGTGTGAATGATGACACAATTAAAAACATTTGGTGAATAATCCCTTCAACTATCTTTTTCCTTTATTATGGACATTATGTGTGCTGTCAGATGTAGAAAGTAGTTTCTCTTTGTCTCAGTTCACCATATTGGGCTTCACCACTAAGGTCAGCTTCAACTAGAGGAGTCAGAATAGTTAGATTAAAATTACAATTCCTCAGTTATATAATTGATTACTATCGCACCAAACAACATGGGCACGAATTAGGCGCAGTTGTATTGTTTTGCAAGGCTGACCAGGAAACAGAACAAATTGTTACATTAATATCTGCGTGTCCAGACAATTTCAGCTGCATTGCCATATGTTTTGACAATTTAATAACTAAAATAAACACCATATTTACGTTTCACTCATCACCTAAAAATGTGTCATACGACATGCCAGAGCTGTCGAGGTGTGGTCTAGTGCCAGTTTGCACATCAGATAAATAATGAATGCATGAAAATTTGACAGTTTCCACACTCAGTCATTCATTCCCTTGACATTAATTAAATACTGAAGGAAGGAAATGAGCAGGACAAGAAAAGGTTTATCTGCAGTGGTTTCAAGTGATTGTATGACCTTTGTGGATCAAGACGCACTCTTGCAGCTTTTTATTTGACAGGCAATCGTAACATATTCTTTTATGAACAGTTTTACCCAAGCACACTATAAAGTGTTTATTTATATTTCACTGTGCAATGAAAGCCAAGTGTTTTGTTGTAATGCTGTAAAACAAAACAAAAAACCTCTGGCTTAATAAAGTGGACCACCCGCAAAAGTGATTAGAGTGATAGTAGATTCAATTGGTCCGACCTGTACAGATTTGTATTGTCATGCAAGTCTGCTTCCTCAGTTAAATCATTCATAACTCTTAGATTGAATCCCCTGCACGCTGTACGTGCCCCCTTTCTATTGCATGTTCATTGATTGCTCATTAATTATCTTTTCGGTCCACTCAATTACGTCCATTTTGAGCACATCAGGTGGCCCTTCTTCACTCTTCTGTAGGGCCTGAAATGTAATAGAGAAATGTGCAGGTTAACTGCTCACTACACCAAATAAAATGCAGGTGGAATTATTTTATACTTCCCTAAGCACCTGTAATACAGTCAACACAAATCACATTTGTTGTAGCCATATAAGATCTTAAAGAGCTCATAGGATGAGGATTTGCACAGCTACCTAATGGAAAGTACAGAGCATGTAAAAGTGAAAAGGATGCTAGATTTTTTGACAGATGCTGAGAGACTGGAATTCTCAGAAGTGTCATCTGAAAGCAGACAATGGTCCGTTGGGATTAGGAGGTTTATGTTAATTTGTAAAAGGTTACTTTTGAATGCTGACAAAATGATGCTCAAACAGCCATGTATTGAATATTATAGGCCAGTGTTTCCTGAGATCACAGCAATTAAAAGGTTCTGAAGTAGAGAATCACCATTGTGCATTTTTTCTCAAGACTGGATAGGCTACTCTACAAACATTAAACATTTAAGGTTGTTTCTTCAACTAAAGGCACTTAAACTAGAGGCACATTTTTTATTAAAACATATTTATTTTATTTTTCTCTTTTTGTCATAGCCTTTGAAGTAGAGCTGCATGATTAAACATTACAAGATCACTATTTCAATTCAAAATTCTACAAAAATTCAGCTGTCCATAACCGTTTGACAATTGAGAACAAATCAAATCTATGTTTGCGATGCTGCTGACCCAGGTAGTGTATGTATGAGACAATTCCGGGTGTCTTTCAACAAAAACGGTTGTCTTTTTAACATTTCAATATACATGTATATGGTGACTGATGGTGACTCACTGAACACTCATTTGAACAGATTTGTTAAAAAATGCTAATTCATTCAGAAATAAAACAAGTAACTGTCTTTATTATTGAGTTTGAAAATTAATGAATTCAGATTAATAAATATTTGTATTTAAAAGCTTTTACATAAAAAGTTACATCATCAATGTTTCAAAGGTCTGGCATACTATCTTAAAAAGGGTGGAACAGTTTCTATAAACTTAATTTATGGGCTATTTTTGCATAATACTCACTGTATTAAACTTGAAATAGTCATAAATAATTTTATAATGAACACTGTTACTAATAAGTGAGAAAAGTGTGTTTTAAAGGTAAGGTAGGCAATTTTCGGAAAGGCTAGCAATAGCGAGCTAGCTTTGGAAGCACAAGATCCCACCCTCCTTTCAAAGCCACGCCTCCTTTAGATCACATGAACGTATACAGCAGGGAGCAAACAAAAGCTTTTGAGAGACGGCATTATACGACCTCATGTCTCAAAGCACATAACATTACAATAATAATGAACATAAACAACTTAAAGAGCAGTGACCTGTATCACCTGACTGCTGCAGATCCATTTCGGCATCGATAATGTTGATTCACGAAATTTGAGTCACGAACCGCTCTATACGTCACAGGTTTATCAGGAGTATAACGTCACAGGTTTCCATCTCTTTCTAATTACAGTAGTTATGGCGTGAAATGTTTTGGTCCTCCGCGTTCCATTGACAATATGTATAGATATAAGTACATTTAGATTGGGCTGGATGATTAATCGGAAAGTAATCGAAACCAACATTAAGAAACTCTAACTTACGTAATTTTCCCATGTCAGGTATTTTTAGTTACGTGACTCCGCCCCGTCAGTCACATCACGAGCAGTTTGCAGGCACACGGAGAGATTCAGGAGCAGTTATCTTTGTATATACAGGTCCTTTTAAAAAAAATTGCATATTGTGATTTAAGTTCATTATTTTCCATAATGTAATGATAAAAATTAAACTTTAATATATTTTAGATTCATTGCACACCAACTGAAATATTTCAGGTCTTTTATTGTTTTAATACTGATGATTTTGGCATACAGCTAAAAAAATTAGCATATCATGAAAAGGTTCTCTAAATGAGCTATTAACCTAATCATCTGAATCAACTAATTATATCTAAACACCTGCAAAAGATTCCTGAGGCTTTTAAAAACTCCCAGCCTGGTTCATTACTCAAAACCGCAATCATGGGTAAGACTGCCGACCTGACTGCTGTCCAGAAGGCCATCAATGACACCCTCAAGCGAGAGGGTAAGACACAGAAAGAAATTTCTGAACGAATAGGCTGTTCCCAGAGTGCTGTATCAAGGCACCTCAGCGGGAAGTGTGGCAAAAACGCTGCACAACGAAGAGGTGACCGGACCCTGAGGAAGATTGTGGAGAAGGACCGATTTCAGACCTTGGGGGACCTGCGGAAGCAGTGGACTGAGTCTGGAGTAGAAACATCCAGGCGTGAGCAGGAAATGGGCTACAGGTGCCGCATTCCCCAGGTCAAGCCACTTTTGAACCAGAAACAGCGGCAGAAGCGCCTGACCTGGGCTACAGAGAAGCAGCACTGGACTGTCGCTCAAATTTTGCATGTCATTCAGAAATCAAGGTGCCAGAGTCTGGAGGAAGACTGGGGAGAAAGAAATGCCAAAATGCCTGAAGTCCAGTGTCAAGTACCCACAGTCAGTGATGGTCTGGGGTGCCATGTCAGCTGCTGGTGTTGGTCCACTGTGTTTTATCAAGGGCAGGGTCAATGCAGCTAGCTATCAGGAGATTTTGGAGCACTTCATGCTTCCAACTGCTGAAAAGCTTTATGGAGATGAAGATTTCGTTTTTCAGCACGACCTGGCACCTGCTCACAGTGCCAAAACCACTGGTAAATGGTTTACTGACCATGGTATTACTGTGCTCAATTGGCCTGCCAACTCTCCTGACCTGAACCCCATAGAGAATCTGTGGGATATTGTGAAGAGAAAGTTGAGAGACGCAAGACCCAACACTCTGGATGAGCTTAAGGCCGCTATCGAAGCATCATGGGCCTCCATAACACCTCAGCAGTGCCACAGGCTGATTGCCTCCATGCCACGCCACATTGAAGCAGTCATTTCTGCAAAAGGATTCCTGACCAAGTATTGAGTGCATAACTGAACATAATTATTTGAAGGTTGACTTTTTTGTATTAAAAACACTTTTCTTTTATTGGTCGGATGAAATATGCTAATTTTTTTTAGATTTTTTGAGATTTTAATGGGGTTTTCATGAGCTGTAAGCCAAAATCATCAGTATTAAAACAATAAAAGACCTGAAATATTTCAGTTGGTGTGCAATGAATCTAAAATATTTTAAATTTTAATTTTATCATTACATTATGGAAAATAATGAACTTTTATCACAATATGCTAATTTTTTGAGAAGGACCTGTACAATCTGGATGCTCAGAATTACTATGGTAATTGTACATAAACACACACAAAAAAAAATTGTACACAACACGTTTTACAGTTTATACAGGTAAGTTAATCGCCGTTCTAATATGCGCTGCTACACGCACACACACGACGGCGCGTGCAAGCACCGAAGCCAGATCACTTTCACTTGTGTTCTTTGTCAATCATATGTGTTTTAAGGCCTGCCCGTGTGAACACTCGAGCAATTTTTAGACCATCGGATGTGTATCGTTGAAATGCCTGATATATTGTGACACGAACACTCATACAGACAATAGCTTGCATATCACATGAAGATCGCTCGTAGAGAGGAGAGCAGAAACTCATTGTCAACGCTGTCCTGTGATACCTTCACTGTAAAAATATTTCAAGTCTCCAATTTAAAATTTGAATTCTTTTTTTAGTTGGTCAAATTAAATTTCTGTGAATTAAATTGTATCAATTCACAGAAATTCAGTTTGGCCAACTGAAAAATTTTTAGATTGATTTTTCATTTTTTTACTGTGTTTGAAGTTTGAACTACAAACCACAGCTTCATAATTAATAGAGACAGTATGACTAATTCACACACACAATCACTTTCTCATTTATGCATTCAAATGAATGTAATGTACTGCTCAAATGTATCTGTATGATGTACAGCAAGCAGAAATCTCTAAGAAATGTTACGACCCATAGACAATAACTGCTGAAAGTAAGCTGTTGCCTTCAAGTATTTTAAAATCACAAAGAAATGCAAATTTTCATTAGAAAAAAAAAATCCCACCTTTAATAGTTTACAGTACAAACCTTATCAGTGAACAATGAGGGCAAAAAAATAAAGCAAAAAAAAGAGCCTATAGTTGAAGAAACACTGTGGAACAAAACCAAAATAGAAAATATTAGCAGTGAAATATACTATAGTTTTTATCCTTCATCTTGAAAATAAGTTTTGACACAGTCATCTCACATCTTCATTGTGGAGGCCATGTTCAATATGGCACCCCAGTGGGCGGCCCACAAGCTCAAATGCACAAGTGAATTGTGAGACAGACTGAGAGAAGGACGCAAGGGTAGCCATGACAGTTAAGAGTATGGCAGAATCACCCAGGCTGGTTGACAGAAAGATCAGGGGAGGAAAGGAAGATAGATGACTTAATAGAAAGCTGCAGACAGTGGGCAGAAAGACGAGATTTCTGGGAGGCTTATACTCACGGACCAAAATGAATACAGAGCTATAGACAGATGGAGAAGTGCCAAACATGTCATGGCTTGACAGGTTAACAAGGCATCTTAAAGATAAAAAAGATCAGATCCTGACATTAGCATTTGTTTGCTAATAATGACTGTCTGTGAATGTTATGGTGCTAATTAAGAGGGAAAAAAGTATCTCAGGTATGCTCTTGAGAGTGGCATGCATGTTGCCGTACCTGGTTGCAGGCCCGTGTGACCATCTGGCTGATCATTGTCTGTACGGTGGATTTGACAGCTAGTGAAAGCTGGTCTCTTGATACCGACTGGTGCAGTTGTGATGGTCTTCTCGTTGTCGGACCTCAGACATGCAAGGCTAAAGTGCCCTTTGGAACTGCCTGAAATGGAAAGGATGTGGGTGGATAACATGCAAGTCACAGGTCAGCAGGATCAAAAACGAAACAATCTTTTATATCATTTGAATCTTTCTAATAGGGAGACTTCAATTACAGGACGTGTTCTTGATTTCACTGAAAAAAATATCTTTTTATACATTTATTTGATTTTTAAATAATAGATTCTCATTATGTCTCTTTAATTAAATTTTTGTCTTTTTTTTACTTTGCTATGCTGGGATTTTCCCATATCCAGATTTTTATATTTTTTAAAAACATGCTAAATGAAGGAAGTTTAATGTGTATAATGTAATTAACATGGAAATTTTATATTATGTATTTATAGATTTTTTATAATTTTTATAACAAAGATCATCAACATCATGATAAGCATTTTAGAAAAATATTTATGATAGAAATAATATCACTATTTAATTTAGAAACCGTCTATTTCTGCTTATTAGAAATTAGATTTTTCAAGATTTTTCAAATGTCCCATTAATTAAACACTGGCCTTTGTTTATTTGTATTTGAATAGCATTCACACTCTTTTAAGGACACCAATGCATCACAGTAGATGAAGAATTTTAAGGAATGTTACAATATATCATATTTCAGTAACAGATGGAAAGGATTAGTGATGTGATCATAATAGTGCCCTCTTCAATATTTAATGGGATCATCTTCATTTTTCTTGTAATTAATTTGGGATATTGCCCACTGAAGGAGATTCACTGAAATTTCATCACTGTGCATTTAGTCACTGTATCACCGCACCTGCTACAACCGAAGGGAATTTATATGAGTGGAATTTTTTTTTTTACCTGTCAGGGTCGTTAGGGTCAAAAATTGCACATCATTTAATAATAACTTCTAATTATTATGCTGTACAAGTCTGCAGTCTGATGGACTAACTGCATAAAGTCCTATAAACATATGGAGAGATTTGTTAAAAGGATGTGATGCCGCTAGCGTTATTGTTGGTGCTTTTATTGTGCTTGTTGAGTAATGGGTTGTTTGCCTTAATGCTAATGTGAGTCAAAATATGACACCAGGGTCGTACGTCATCTCTGATTTACCGGCTACATGTCTTCTTCCTCATCATTAACATGCTGTTAATCTTTTAATTTATGGTCGATGTACATTCCTGAAACCTTAGACTGAACCTCTGTTCAAAGTGGACTAATCACTCCATCCTCTCTGTTGCTTAATCGTTCCACCATTCTTTTTCTTCCCATTTTCAGCTGTCACATGCTCTTTTAATAGACCTCCTAAAGGTCGAGCTCTTTCACACGCTAGTGTTAAAAATGCCATGGCCTGTCTGTTAATGACCAGTACCTGCTCTAATAAATGTCTCCCGGTGCAGTGACATGTACATAGTCCAGTAGAAATATAATGAGTGTCTTTGGTAGTCTCTAATTGTAGTAATCCCTAATTGCACAGCCTCTAATTACCAAATAGTTTTAAGGGAAATCTTTTGAAGTGAATAAAAATTATTAGAGTAAAATGCACATGTGATACTAATCCCGCCTGGGGTCACTTGTTAAAGCAATAGCTTAACCAAAAATGTATCATTTATTCACCCTCATGTAGTTACAAATCTGAATGATTTGCTTTCTTCCAACAGCAACAACAACAGCAAAAAAAAAATATATATATATACATATATATATATATATTTTTTTTATTTATACAGTGGCATTCATTGAGGTCCAGTGTTCTTCAAAAATATCTTTGATAACGCTTTACAATTAGGTCCCATAAGATAACAGTGGAAAATACTTCTAAAACATATATTATGCTTAGTTAATGTTCATCTAAACATTCAAAACTAAAAGTTGTATATGTTAATATTATTTAATGGACCTAAGCTAACATGAACTTACAACACTAACAACAATTGTAACTAAAGTTTACAAAGAAGAATAAATACTGTAATGCATTGCTCATTGGGTCACTTTATTTTCCAGTGTCCGTCGCATTAGTTACTATAGTAATATACTATATGGTTAATTACATGGAACTAAACCTAAACCTAACCCTAATAAGTACATGTAGTTAATTATTATTAATCAGTGCTTAAATGTTAAATTGTACTGTAATACGGACATCTTAAAATAAAGTGTAACTGCTCATTGTTAGTTAATACATTAACTAATGGGACCTTAACTAAAGTGTTACCATCTCTTCTCTTGGGTTATACCGATTTTAAATGAGGTGAGGATGAGTAAATGAAAACAGAATTTACATTTGAGGTGAACTAACCCTTTAATCAGTTGGTTATATTCAAACAGTGACTGAACGGATGGTCGCAGAGCTTGTAACGGGTGTTATAGTGTGCACTTGGACCATTAGTATGCAATGCCACACTCGTACAGTATGCCAATTAAGCATAACTCTCAGAAGAAGCGAAACAAATTTTATTCTCCCTTTGAGGCAAAAAGGAGCTATTCAATAAATGTTCACGTTTTTTTTTGCTTTAGTCTTTTCCCTCCCCTCCCGTGTGCTTGGTCCCTTAGGTAAGTTTAAGAGCTAGTTTTCCATTGTCTCCGCTCTAAGAGGTCTGTATATCACAGAGAATGAATCCTGTCAGTTTTATTACCGCTGGAGCATGGCACCACTGATAAAACACAAGACTTCATATACCCTTGCATCTCGCTGCTCTCACAAAATAGCCTTGCTTGATCAGTCTGTTATCCTAACCTCCCTCTCCTGTTTTCTCCTTCAACCCTTGTCTTTCTCCTTGCGCTCGCCTCCGCTTATGTATAAAATCCCACCGCAAAAGTGCCCCCCTTTATCCTTTCCCTCCCTGTAATGAAAAGACCTGGCAGAACAAGCCCCCAGCAGGCCCGAGGGTCCCTGCTCGCAGCCGGCGCTGAGATCAAGTCAGCGTGCCGTTTCACAAGTAGTCGGCTCCCATGTCAATATCCATCTCCAGTGCAGTCAACGGTAATCCTAAAATGCCTCTCTCCCTCTCCCTCCAAGACAAGCTTTCATATCACTTACATTTGATAAATGCCGGGAAGCATCTAACAAGCACGCTTTGCGGGAGATGTCTAAACCCCGGGCACTCAGATATAGTGTAACTGATCCCGAAAATACAAGATGTGAATCAATGGAAGCGAAGAAATGTCTTAAATGGTCTTCGCCGGATGTCTGCTAATTAAAGTGACCGCTTGCGTTATCGTATTGAACATGGGGGTATGCCAGAGGGAGATACTGCCCCTTTGCCCACTTAGCCAAAATAATGAGGAGAATGACATACGCTTTGCGTCAATAGGGAGAGGAGGCCAGGTCATCACTGTCAGACGAGGAATGATAAACACGCCATATTGACCACCTCAATATTATGGCCTTTTTTGATCTCAATGAGAAAATGTACATTTTCATAAGTCATTGTGTCTTTGCAGTGAAGAGATTTCAGATTTTATATATTTTTGGTCTTCTATAAAGAAAACATCACTGTTGCACTGATCGGTATTCAGTGACACATACCAGTTACAGCATTCAATACTTTATGTAGATTATTGACTTGCCCATTGTGCAGATGACGAGTGTGGCTGTTAGATCTGGATGTGAAAGATTGTGTAGCTGTTTCAGGAGCTGTTTTTATATGAGATATAGTTGAAAAAAGGGGTTTCTCAAGGGACAGGTAACCTAACATAACTGTTTGATTCAGGCTGCACATGGACAAGCTAAAAGGCTTCTCACATCACACCTCAACACAACAAATATCTTCAGGTGAAATAATTCAGCTTTTTACACAACTAAACATTTAGTCATATTTTTTAATGATATTCACTCTTTTCAACTTGACTTTCAGTTATTGGATGTTTAATATAACTACAGATCTAAACTATATTGTCAAAAGTATTGGGACACCCCTCCAAATGCTTATATGGCCACAGCACAGGTGTATAAAATCAAACACCTAGGCATGCAGACTGCTTCTACAAACATTTGTGAATGGGTCACTCTCAGGAGCTCAGTGAATTCAAGCATGGTACCGTGATAGGTTGCCACCTGTGCAATAAGGCCATAAGTCTAAATATTCCACGGTCAACCGTTAGTGCTATTATAACAAAGTGGAAGCAATGGGAACAACAGCAACTCAGCCACGAAGTGGTTGGCCACGTAAAATCACAGAGCGGGGTCAGCGCATGTGCAGAAGTCGCCAGCTTTCTGCAGAGTCAATAGCTACAGACCTCCAAACTTTGTGTGGCCCTTTAAATTAGGTCAAGAACAGAGAGCTTCATAGAATGAGTTTCCATGACAGAGCAGCTGTATCCAAACCGTACATCACCAAGTGCAATGCTAAATGTAAAGAACGCCGCCACTGGACTCTAGAGCAGTGGAGACGTATTCTCTAGAGTGACCAATCACGCTTCTCTGTCTGGCAATCGAATGGATGAGTCTGAGTTTGGCAGTTGCCAGGAGAACGGTACTTGCCTGACTGCATTGTGCCTAGTGTAAAGTTTGGTGGAGGGGGGATTATGGTGTGGGGTTGTTTTTCAGGGGTTGGGCTTGGTCCCTTAGTTCCGTTGAAAGGAACTGTTAATGCTTCAGCATACCAAAACATTTTGAACACTTTCATGCTCCCCGCTTTTTGTGGGAACAGTTTGGGGATGACCCCTTCCTGTTTCAACATAACTGCGCACCAGTGCACAAAGCAAGGTCCATAAAGACATGGATGAGCGAGTTTAGTGTGGAGGAACTTGACTGGCCTGCAGAGTCCTGACCTCAACCCGATAGAACACCTTTGGGATGAATTAGAGTGGAGACTGCGAGCCAAGTCTTCTCGTCCAACATCAGTGCCTGACCTCACAAATGCACTTCTAGAAGAATGGTCAAAAATTCCCATAAACACTTCTAAACCGTGTGGAATTATATTTGTGACCTTTTAATTAGCAAAAAGTACATTTGTTTTTATTATTATAATAATCATTATGATTTAATTAATAGACTTAATTATAATAAAAACAACAACAATAATAAGTTATTATTAACATATTACCATATTTTTACTATATTTTTTACCATAATTTAATATGTTACTTAATTTTTACTACAATTAATTGAATATTCATTTTTAGTATTAAATGTTCATAATGAATGTTATGCTTTTTATTTGTAAGGCACAATACAGCAATTAAAAATAAGTTCTGCATAAATACATTTTTGAATACTTAATAACTGATGTAAATGCAATATTGGTTGATCATTATTTATTTATTTATTTTAAAATCTGCAAATAGAGTCTCTGCACAGCTCATGAAAACTTGGAAGGGTCAAATTACAAATGACAAATATCTATCACTGCAAAATATCTATGCAAAATCAATTTTAAACTGCTATATTTGTCCTACAGTGCTGCATTGTAAACCTCCCTAACATCATTATACAGATTGGTATTCAATAACGCATCTAAATGGCGGTAGTCTCCACTCAGGATCGTTGTGCGGATGTTGACAGTATCTTGATGGTAATGAAGTAGGGTTATTAGATTATGGATATGGGAGGGAGTTTATCTTTGTCTGGGATAAGTGTGTTTTATGTGGGCCGTGGTTGTGGGTGATTCTCAAGGGAATAACACGGCCAATAAAACAAGAGGCATTTGAGTGAGTGATGGCATGTTGTATGAGGATGTTTACTGACACCGTGCATATCTTTGTCATTTTTTTTTTCCTAGGATAGACTCGCTCCGTACGTTTAGGAAACCTGACAGAGATTGAGTGGCTATAACACGGCTGAGCAAAATGCCTGACAATCACTGTTGGTCACCTGACACCTGTCTGCTATATAGGAGCTTACGCATCGTTTCCATTTAGAATACTTGAGCATAGATCAGATACTAAAAAATGACGATAACGTATCACACAGCTAATGTCAAGTCATATTTCAAGGGTATGAAATAGTGCAGTTGCTTTTTATCAAAATGCGAGGTCCTTTTTAATTGCATCTCTGTGCAGGAATGTGCGTCTGTCTGACCACATGACTAATCTCAATTTAAAATGTTAACAAACAAGTTTCAAATCCACTGCTGGGAGTCAATACGGCTGATCTCTCAAGCAGAATTTAAATGAGTCCATGCCTCCAGTAAACAGTCTCATCGCGGTTTGTGTGATACGTGCGCTTGCGATTAAATTCAACAGGTCAATACGAGGAAGGGATATGGTACAGTTTTAGCATCCCCTATATAGGTGTAGCTACACAATCCTACAGTAGATAAATTGGAGAGAGTATGGCTGCTTTCTCAATTGAGGTGTAGGTCAGCAGGTTATCTGCAGCTCCATCCATTTAACCCGACCAGCCCCTGTCAGAGTATTATTTAATAATGACTCCATTCCATTGCCATAGAGATGATAAAACAAGGCCTTTCATGTCAAGAGAGCATCTTTATGTTGAGTTATCTGTCTAGTGCAGTATTTTCCATGCTTTTTTAGTCTTATCATGTACATGTGATGTAGCCTCATCAGCACTCCTTCGTTCACATGTACCAGACATGTATCCCTTTCAAATTTAGCATTATCATTAATATGAATATATGAATTTAGTTTAATTTAATAAATATTTATAAAATGTATAAAACTCACATATTACAAACCATTTTTTCCTACAAAGGGAAAATAATTCATAGTCTGTACATTATTTTTTTAATTATTACTATGTTCAAATTTAAATGTTTTATAAAAAAAATTTCTATAGGTTTAACAAATAAAAATCTTTCCAAGCTTTGCATATACAGTCAAACCAATATTTATTCAGACACCTTCACCATTTCTCACATCATCACAGTTTATTTGTTATAGTTTATAAAATGGTAACGAAATATGACAAACTCAGGGTGTCAGAGAGCGTCAGAACAAATTCATCTTGATAACTTAATCAACCAATCAGCTGTCAGCTGTTAAATTTAAGTACACCTTTAGATAATACCAATTTAGGTCAACCAATTACCAAGCAATGTTCAATTTTGGTCGCATTAGCAGTTAAAGAGAAAACACTTAAGCAAAACATGGTCAGGTCAGTGTCTGAACAATTTTGGTCACAAATTTTTATTATTTTTACTGGTAGTCCACTGTATGAAGAATTTGTGGGTATAATATATCACAGTGTACTTTATTTTGCTATCCTCCCTTCCATAAATTGAACTAGTGTTCTGCTCCCACTAGCTAAAAATATATCTGGTGTCTGACTGTATATAAAATTTGACTCATTAATTTATTTTTTATATGATAATGTAAATGTCACTGAATGCAGTCTGTGCTTATTTATAATACATTTCACCATCTGAAATTGTTACATATCATATCAAAAACACTGTTTTACCATGGTCATTTTTGCAATTCAATGTTCAGATCTCACTTGTTGAATATGCATATCTGCGTTTTAAGTGACCTTTTTTTCCCCCCAGAGTGTCCGAGTAGTAGATGTGTGTGTGACGCATTGAATTGCAATGGCGGGTTCAAATCCAGCCTGCGTCATGTCCCAATCCCACCTGTTTAAAATCATGTTGTCTTGCTTAAGTCATGTTTTGCCGTTTTGTCTAATGACGATCACTAAATTATTATAGATACTTTTAGTGCTTCATCTACATTTCTGTATCATTCGAGGGTACTGGAATATTGGGAATATAATCTGTAAATTGCTGCAATCGGCTCTGCGTCCTTCCTCTAACCGTGGCTTCATTTCTCCTTTGCATGACAGGTGAGGGCCAGCGCCATCGCCCAGGATGCTGATCAGAATTATGACTACGCCTCCAACAGTGTGATCCTGCATTTAGACGTGGGAGATGAAGTCTGTGTGCAGCTGGACGGAGGGAAAGTCCACGGAGGAAACACCAACAAATACAGCACGTTCTCTGGCTTCCTCATCTATGCTGACTGACCTGCTCGTGATGCTGCTCTACACACTCAGATGTACTGTGTACAAACACATATACACACACACTCATACAGTTACCTTCGCACACTGAACAGGCTTGAAAGAAATGGACACGGTTTATACTGAGTAGAAGGGCTTCAGAGATATGATGGAAACCAATTCCTTTCATACAGCAGATTTCCAACACGCTGTTTGTATGTGTAAATTATAACTTACATTATACACCACTCCCAAACGTAAATTAAAACGCATATAAATATATGTCTATATCTATCCTGGACAGTCACACACTCGTATTTTAATGTGTGTACTTGTTGGTGTACTTGTCTCCATTTTGTGTGTCAATCAAAACCTTGAGATTCTAAGTCGCTCTCTATAGTCGACATGCATTATGTCGAGCTGAGCTGCATTTACACATGGCTAGACTTGAAACAAAATCAGTGCGTAAATGTACTTTTCATTCACTAAATGCAGACGTAGCTCATTATGGGCACATACATATGCGTACGCACACAGAGCAGGGCTAGTGATTGATCCAAGTCCTCTTGTTCAATTCATTTGACTTAAAGTGACTGTTTTTGCTGTATGTGTGGAATTGGAAATATGGCTCATAACAGCCACACAGATGGATTTCCTATCACTCTACAGAATACAGCCCAGACCGAATATATTGATTGAGACATTAGACTCTTCAATATTCAAATTTATACCAATACAATGTACGAGCACAAATGTTTTAATCACATAAATTAATCAATTATTTAATACTTTTTAAATGGGAGGATGTTGCACCCCTTTGTGTAAGTCTAATAATACATATTACAATGTAAATCAAAAGGAAAATATTCCACTCTTCACAATGAATTATTCTTTTATATCATATCAGCATTATGTTACAGAATTATTTATATAGAGGTTGTAGATTTATTGCGTGAGTACTATATAAAAAGTCCTAGAAATTAATTTCTTTTTTTTAATATATATATTAAAAATGTAAAATTACTGCATCACATTTAATAGGTCAATACATATTCACAGTGATCAATACGTTTCTATGTATTATGTTTTATAATATGTATATTTTATAATATAAGTTATACATTTATAAATCAAGCTTATATCTATATATTTTTCTGTGATATTATGCCCAATAAGGTTGCTATTTTTTGAGAAATGAGGCCAAGCGTTTGAAATGTTTGAAAGATAATTCTATAATGTGTCCTCAAACATTTTAAATGCTGACTAAATTTAGTAGCACTTTATTTTACAGTTCTGCATGTGCATACTATGTACTACTTATTATAGTAATTATGATAACTGGGTAATAACTAGGTACTAACCTTAAACCTAACACATGTAGTTGCCTTATATTACCAGTACTTTCTTAGGTAACTACACTGTAAGTACAAGTACTGTTGTGCACGTGCTATAAAATAAAGTGCAACTCTAAATTTTGTTGGAATTTTAGTAGATTCATAGCCTGTACTGATAAATCTTTGTAAGAAATGCAGCATGAAGTAGTTGTTGATACAAGTCAAGCCATGTGCAAATACACTGATACAAAAAATATACAAATAACATGTCAAACGTCAAAAACATTCCCTATTCACAAAAAATTGAATAATAATAAATCATATTCAAATATCTCTGCCTCATTTTTATGTAACATTTGTGTAACACAACTGACAATTCAGAAACCTTGCAACATTTTAGTTGAATACTAACATTATGAATATGGCTATCATATTTCTGTCATGCAACATTGTTCTCGGCTAGTCTGAATCAGAGGGGGGAGTCTGAATCAGAGACATGTTTACCAGAGAATGAAAATTCAGTCTTTCGGAGGAAAAAAAAAGAAAAGAAGAACTAGCTAAACAAGAACGACGACATGAACGATACTTGGATTCTACCTGGGCAAGATCAGGGCTAAAACAAGGGGAGAAACCTTTAATTAAAAGTGAGAGGTAATGACATTCCGGCCTTAAGGCTTTGGTGAATCTGTAGCCTGTGGGAATATTGGGGGGATCTCAGCGTGTCCGTGGCCAGCCTCCTCGCGCTCTCCTGCCAGATTCCAGTTGAAAGTTAATTGGACGGGGAGAGGTCTGAGGCGGCCTGTGCTGAGGCCCATTAGTGATTCCCCTGTCGAATGCAGAGCCACGAGGATCACAGACTCACAAATAGGCAGATTAAAATAATCAATACACTTCACTTGCCTCCAACACATTCGCACAAGTGCGCGCAGAAACAGACCTGCATGCACATCCACACACAAATCCGCGCAAAATGAATTCAGTAATTAGCAGAGGACCTATTCACCACTGGTGTGTGATACTTTTGCTCTCTGGCTCTCACTCCGAGAGTGTGTGTGCCGTCTAATGAGGGGGGAATAGTTCTGACTGGTGCCGAGCCGACAGACAGAAAAGGTCAGGGAGCTGTTGATGGGCTCGTCTTGGCACACAATGCATCATGGGGTATTTCAGAACACCCAAACAAACCCCTTGATTGCAATCACATCTTAAATGATGTTCTTTTAAATAAAAAAATAATAATTGTTATTTTTTCACTAGAAGTATATGATCAGATATAAAGACATGTATAGCAGTGGTACAGACTTTTACAAGGCCTGTATAACTATGTCACTGTACAAATAAATATATGGTCATTAAGATACACTAATTTGTGATATGTTTATTTTACACTGCTCAAAAAAAAAAAGAGAAGGGAACACTTAATCATCACAGTCACCAAGTCAATTAAACTTCAGGGATATCGATCCGTCCAGCAGAATAAGTGATTGTCTATCAGTTTCACCTGCTTTGGTGCAAATGAAAGTGACAACAGGTGCACTGGAGAGACAACAGCAAGACAACTCTCCAAAAGGGAATGATTTTGCAGGTGGTGGACAATTGTTCTCTCCTTATTTCTCTGGACTGGTTTGTCTTCAGTTTTGTTAGAGTACTTGTCACTGTATGTAGCATGAGGCAGTAACAGCAACCCAGTCCGATTGCACGGGCAGTCCTGTGTCTCACAGCACAGTTTCAAAAGAAGAGATACCGGGAGACAGGCCGTTACACGAGGAGAGCTGGACAGGGACGTAGAAGGGCAAACAACCCAGCAGCGGTGCAGGTAACTGCTCCTTCTGCGAAGAGGAACAAGAGAGCCCTACAAAATGACCTCCAGCAGGCCACTGGAGTGCATGTTTCTGTACGTGCAGAAACAGACTTCATGAGGGCCCGAAGTCCTCTGGGCCCTGTGCACACAGCTCAGCACCGTTAAAGTCCCTTTAAGTCATTTCACTCTGCGGCCATCTTTGAAACGCCTCTCGGGCATGCAAATCCAGCTCCTATGTCTTTGAATTTTCTAAATCTGTTCGCCAAGCTTACAATTAAATTTTAGATTTTAAATCACCCCAAAAATCAGACAACTGTCTCATAAATTTGAAAAAAGCTGAATTTTTCAGCCTACAAAGCTAATGTGCATGCGCAATCCTAAACAAGCGTCTCAGAACACTGCCTGTTTCTATAGCAACCTGAGCTTCCAACAGCAGCGATGCGATGACTTTACTAATCAACGATTGGCTCTTCTATTTAGAAGGCAGGGATTATTCGCCATTTTGTGCGTTGCTCTTTCTCCGAATTTAATTGGAGAGCATCGTTTTTCTATATATAAAGTTTTTGGCACCATGCAACTCGATTGGCAAGCCTGCCATTAGCACCCCATACAAAAGAAGATAATTAAAAAAATATTGGTACCAGACAGTTGATGGCACCCATTGACTTCCATAGTTATTTTTTAGTCAATGGGGCACTGGTTACCAATATTATTTAAAATATCTTCTTTTGTGTTCAACAGAAGTAAGACAGGTTTAAAACAACTTGATGGTGAGTAATGACAACATTTTGGAGTAAATTCCCTTTAAGGCAGTTCTGAAAGCAAGAGGGTGTCCAACACAGTGCTAGCAAGATGTGCCTAATAAAGTCCTGTGAGTGTATGTATATATTCTATTTTACTATATTTTGAGATTTAATTTATTCCATGGCAAAACTGATTGTCCTCAGTGTCACGTGATCCTTCAGAAATGATTCTAATCTGCTGATTTGCTGCTCAGTATTTATTGTTGAAAACAGTTGTGTTGCTTTAGTGGAAACTGATACATTTAGGTTCGGTTTCATAGCCAAAGACTAGACTAAACCAGGATTAGGCATTAGGCTAGTTCAATTAGGACATTTAAGTAGCTTTTATAAATGTGCCCTAGAAAAACATTAATGGTGTCCATCTTGAGACAAAACAATGACATTGGCATATTTTAAGATATGTCAGTGCAAGTTGAGTTAAAACAGCTTAAACGTGCATTTTAGTCTAGGACTACAAAAGCTTTATATTTTACTTTATAAAACCTATCGACTCATTTTTTGGGTTTCCATTTACTGCCATTATAATGCTTGGAAGAGCCAGGACATTTTTTATTTAACTCTGATTGTATTCGTCTGAAGGAAGAATGTCATTTACACCTAGGATGGCTTGAGGGTGAGTAAATCATAGGCTAATTTTCATTTTTGGGTGGACAAGCCTCGAAAGCCTTTTCTGTTAAACCGGGGTTCAAGATTCTTTGAAGTTCTAAAGAACATTTATTTGAAAAAAAAAAAAAACGTACTGACCCCAAACTTTTGAAAGGGATGCCATTATAGATGGACAGCGTTTTTTTTTTTTTTTTTTTTTTGATTAATGAAAAACACAAAAACTAACATCTAATGTTATTTTAGGTTTTTTATTTTATTGAAGTTTTCACAACCCTTGTTGATTTTTAGCAAATTCAACTCATTAAAGAAATAGCTGTAAAATATTATTGGATGTGCATAAGCATGAAAAAAGCTGGGTTCTAAATCCCACTACACCTGCCTTAGATCTGCCTTTATAAGCGATTGAGACAAATAAGTGCCAATAACGTTTACCTTTAATTTAAGTTGCTGACCAGAAACCAAACAGTGATCATTTGAAATGCATTAGTCTAACTGCAAAAGTAGTTCAGCAATTTGCTTAATTTCATCTTGGTCTTTACAATTAACCACAATCGATTGAAGGAACTGGGACAGAGTTCTTGAGCTTTCAACAAGTGTAAGAACACTGCCATCTATCTGCAAACAGAAGAGAGGCAACTTCAGCTTTACTAAAAAAAAAATTAAAAAGACACTGTTCCTAATATTTACAACTACAAGTATTTAAACAGGATTTTATTCATATAAAAGATCAGAAATAAAAAGAATATTCTGTTTAAAATGTACTTTATTGGACAGCGAGAACATTCCAAGTTAATAAAAAAAAACCTTTATTGCATGTTCGATTCATAATTTCTCCCTTTGAAAAAGTTAACTTCTCATTCGGAAAAGGCCAAATATAAGTCTGGCCAGACACGACATTTCTTCTACAGCACTGTCCAGCAAAGATGCCTGAGGGTACACTGTATATTGCATACACACTGCTAATGTGCTGCATTAGGAGGTTTTATTGCAGACCGTGTCCTCACACAAGAGATCTTTTTCATATCGTTATATGGTTTGAATACCACAGGACAGGAGGTGTATCTCTTGGGGAGTCATATGGGAACTTAAAGAAGATAAAGGCACTTCTAATAAAAATACCCAAATGAGTGCAAACACAAGAGAGGGAATGAAGCCATTAAGCAAATGAAGGTGATGGAATGAATAGAAAAAAGAAAAAAAAATACATACAAAGAAATTACATAGAAAAATAAGACAAACAAATGGGTTGTGGTCTTTATCTTCAACCGCTCATGACCATGCGGACGAGTTCTGTAAACAAACAAGACAAAAACAAAGTTAGTGTCCAATTTGCAGCGAAAAGGGGATCGACCCCAACTACAGCATGTGAAAAAAAAATTCTAATCTTCATTCACAGGCAAATTTATTATTTTATTTATTTTTAAACCTAGCCAAATGTGCTCCGCATAATCTCATTGACCCTTCAAATATTGCACTTGGCCTGCCATGTTTGCTGTAGTTTGAAGCCGTCCCCCAGTCATACTCGTTCTTAAGATGTGAGAAACAGGGTGACAGCAAGATCATGGCTAGCTCCTACTCAACCACAGCTCAAAGACTTAACCAGGTCTAGGAAATTTAAGAAAATGTTAAAGAAGCTCCTTCTGGTTTTCCACTACAGGGCAAGAGTGGAAACAGTTGAATAGCACAGCTACAGTAATGAGAGATTGTAGAGTTGAGCTATGGATCAGCCTCCATCAGGAAAAGGGAGAGAAAGATCAGCAAAAACAGCCAAATCACTGCAATTCGATTGGTTAGTTCATAATAAAAGCAACTGCGCTGCTTGGTGAGCACAGGGAGGGGAGGGGGAGTGCTGATATTTCAAATATCAGGAGAAAAATCCAAAACTGAATGCTTTTATATGCAATATCCCTTGACCTGCGCTCAAGTCTGAAGCAGTGCAGTTGCCCTTTCGCCTCTGAGAGCCGTCGCAGGGACGGCCACATGCTAAGAGCATGCTGCAGCCAGGGGCCAGAGAAAAGGCTGCTGCAGAGATAGGGAAAAGTCCAAACATATGTCAAAACCTTTAAACTACATCCAACCAGGCTCCCTCGCTCTAGACGTCTCATGATGCACAGCTACCCTGTGAATAACTATCAGCGAACGACAAGGTGTAAACTATGCAAACATGCACGTCTGAGAGCGTTAAAGAAAAAGCCTGGATGGACTGTTGCTTCACGTGTTATAAATGTTGAGGGCAGGAGGTAGACGTACACCAGAGACATCTCTCAGCCAGACATGATGTGGCGAACGAAGGCTGTGGAAGATCAATTACAGTTACGGCATGCGGTCAGACCATCAGATAGTTCTTTTTTCCATTGTAGTACATAAATATAATATAGTAATACAATCAGGTTATTCCCAGGACACTGATATATTTTGGATTAAAATGTACTGCAATTACCTTTAATATCGAGGGACAAAAACTAGGTGCTATGCTCTTTTCATGAACCTATATACATAACATCAAATGTTTACCTTCATAATTGATGCAACCGTTAGCATCTTCGTGTCCGGCTAGAAGTGTTTCTACCTCCTCTTCGGTCATCTTCTCTCCTTTAAAAATAAACACAAAAACCCATATAGAAATGTTCTGCAAATAGAGCACTACATACTAATACACCAAACTTGAAATGTTCATTTCAACCATGTCTGATTTCAATTCAGTGTCCTAGATGTGGATGACTAGACTATAAATATCTCCTCGGGAGACCCGGCCAGCTTACCCAGTGTGGTGAGAACATGGCGGAGCTCAGCACCCATGACTGTGCCATTGCCTTCCTTGTCAAATACTCGAAGCCCCTCCACAAAATCCTCAAATGTTCCCTGGTCTTTGTTCTTAGCTATGGCCTGGAGCATGGGCAGGAACTGTTCGAAGTCCAGCAGTTTATGGTTCATTTCTGAGGAACAAAGAAGCCTTTAATCAGACAAGATAGCATTTATTTCCATATTGTGCAGTAAGAAAGAACTTGAAGTTGAGCGAACTATTACTACTTGTGTGAAAGTGTTTTGGGCCAGCTGACAGAGCGGACACTCGCCCCATTAGGCCAGTACTTTGGTCACTACATTATGTTTTTATGCTTTTAAACATACTTTAAGATTTGAACATAGTAGATGAGGCTGCTATTATTTACGAGATTTACTACTTAGAATGTTAAAAATAAAAGCTATTTTTGAAAAGAAAACCAAAGAAATGTAATAATGCATTTAAAAAAGAAAACTTAAAACCTACAGGCCTGGTTTCACAGTAAGGGTTTAGATTAAGCCAGGAGTAGGCTTTAGTTAAAATTAGGAGAAGGACATTTAAGTAGAAGATGTGCAAACATTACAGATACAATGACATATTTAAAGGTATGTCAGCACAAGTTCCTTTCAGTTAAGACGGCTGAAACATGCATTTTAAGTCTGGGACTAGACTTAAGCCTTTATCTGTGAAACCGGGCAATAGTGTCTGATCCTACCTTCTGCCTTTGGGTTTCCCAGGACCTTGAGCACCTCGGCGTTGACGGGATTCTGGCCCAGCGCACGCATCACATCCCCACACTGACTGTAGGTGATCTTTCCATCTCCCGTCCGGTCAAACAAGAGAAAGGCTTCTTTGAATTCTGCAGAGATCATTGAAGGGTTTATTGAAGCAAAATGCTGGAAAAATGGCAGAGAACAGGAAAAGAGAAGGACAAGATACATACATGATAAAGAGAAAATAAAATGAACAAGGAAGACAATCAAGGAGGGTTGACTGTATGAAAAATAAGAGAAGATATAAATGACAGGCAATTTCTTTAAAGAGCCAGACTTAAATAAGGAGCCCAATGGATCAGCACAAACAGAAATACTGCACCAGCCATCAATATTAATGCCATTCCAGGCTATTCTGTGGTCTCCATTCAAGTTAGCTGTGGCAAGCTAATTGACCACAGACATCTTATCCATCCACCTAAAGTCATTATATACTTCAGTGCTCAGAGCCCTTTTGATCAGGTTAAAAAGCTTGTGAAATATTAAAACTCATCAACTAGCTATTTAAGCAGAACTTAAGGCAAACTACACACCCTAAAAGTACTTAATTCGGAATGGTCAGTCACAGCATTCAAACAGGTTATATATAATCATTTTGATTAAACAACATAATATATAAACATATATTGTATGCATTTAATTGAAGCCATGTAATAGGCAAGGTAATGTGAATTGTTTCAGGCTCTTGATCACCCTGATATTTAATTTGACCAAGAATCTGAAAGTATTTAATTCAGTTTTTCAATACTTTCAGATTCTTGGTCAAATTAAATACCAAGGTGATCAAGCAAGAAAATGTATTCTTCTGAACTGGTTATTGGATAAAGGCCCTTCAATGGCACTATGGCACAGGGTTATACTTGAATATGCATCTTCTTTAGATTACTTAACCTGTGCTTCTCATAGCAAATGTGTCATTTCACAGAAGGTGGGATTCAATCTTGATTTATATGGGTTAAAATACATCCTCAATTCTTACTATAGGGTGTTTAATGAGGTTTAAATACATACGGTATATTAGAGTATAAATACGGACGGCATATTGTTTGTACAATCCTTTAATTTTCTCTTTTGGGGGAAAATAATTTAATAGATTTCTCAATTAATATGCTCATTCATTCATATACATACATACATACATAAAAAAATACACACACACACACTAAAAGTTATATATTCATCTTAACACATAGGCTAAGCTTAAAATCTTCCATTACTGAGTGCTTAAACTCTTAAAATGTGGGTTATAAATAAACTACTCTTTTGACTCCAAGACAGTTCACCAAAAGAACTGAATGTTATCCGTTAGGACAAGCCCTTCCAAAAAAAAAAAAAAAGTCTCTCATCTCAGTAATGCTTTTCCTGCTCACTGGAATGTGGCTGTTCCCTTGCATGCCTTAAATTGAGTCTTTAACCATATATGGTAAGAGAGGAAAACGGGAGAGTGAGCAGTATTATGTCAACCTCTTTTGCTTAAACAAACAAGAGCAAAGATGAACCTAAATGGCCATTGACCAAAAGAGCTCATGCCACTGGTAGTAGTAACACACCTGTAGTAGTATAACTCAAACTTTCTAGTTTCAAAGTTGATATTTAGATACTTTACACGACAAGGTTACGCACTCTTTTGTTAGCAGAATTTCAACACTTCCTGACTCAGACACACCCTCTGCAGAAATGACGGCCCATGCTACAGAGGAAATGCATAGGCCTACACTTCAAAAACGCATTTCTACTCTCAAAACAAACATTTTGATTCTTGCAGTTCATGTATGTTAAGTATTGAATGCAGCTCAAATGGAGTAGACAGGTGAGGTGCTATCAGACACACAAACAGCAGAGTGTTGCCCTTAACACCATGCAAACCAAATGATATCCAATCAGAAAAGTTTTCAATGCACTCACCGTGTATTTGCTCCAAGTTAAACTCAATCTGGAGGTGACATACAACAGTGGCAAAGGAAAACAATACAAAGGTAAGGAAAGAAAGCAGGAGGAATGCAAAGGCAGAGAAATCGAGGAGCAGAATAACATGGATGGGATGATGAAAGCAGGCTGTCTAGGAAGAAATGAGGGGGAATAATACATACACCGGTAGATCACTTTGAGACAAAGTAACATGCATCTAGTCAAGACACAAACTCACCAAGAATCTGGTCCTCGCTGAATTCAGACTGTTTGAGACAGAGCGACATTCAATGAATATGAAATGATGCACAAGCTGTGAATAAAATGGCATTTCTGATAATAACACGTCTATGGGTCCATAAAATCTGTATGGGAATACATTTCAGTCCAGATGAAAAAGTTTTCTACCCCTGAACGAAACTGACAAGCTAACGCTGTCCGCTAACTCACAACCGTGCTACCAAGTGACAGTTTAACTAAAACACAACCCTTTAATACGTATAATTTAGCTAGCACACTCTTGAATTTCTGTAAAGGAAATTCATGACCAATTTACAGATCACAGATCACTTTAGTGCGTACTAAATAGCTTAAAACTCGGTTAGCTAGCATGAAATAGGCTAACGACAGACTTCGTATACTGTTACACAAACCCTGTATACAGTTTTCTAACCCTACATTAATATATGTTTATATAGAAAAGTTCTACTGACTCCTATTTTAAATTAAATGTTTATTAACATGCGTACCATATTTGCAGTGGCTTGTTTTCCGGGTGTGTGTGTCGCGGCGGGAGAGTGAGATGACTCGCGCTAGCACTGCTGAGTTATGAAGGCTAGTAGGCGATGTCCGATTTGTGAACGAATTGTTCTTTGGAATCGGATCTTTTCAATGAATTATCTGAACCGGTTCCCTAATATGAATGAACAATAATGGTTCACGAATTGAACTGAATCGGTCAAAGACCGTGTATGGTCCAAGCGGTGGGGTCAATAATTGAACAAAGACCGTATTTTTTTTTATGTCAGAGTCGTAATGATCCGTAAAACGACAAATAAACTTATAGAAAAGGCATTTGGAGAGTACTGACTTATGGGACGAAGACGAAAGGTAAGACATTTTAAAAACTATAATATATTTAGGTTGTACCTATATTACGTTCGGTTGAATCATGGCCGCAACAAACTGAACCGGGACGCATGAAAATAAATAAACATAGATTAAAAAAAGTAAAATGGCTTTATTAGAACATTCCACACAACATATCAGGATCGCCGCGTGTTACGTCATAACGTAGGCCTAAAAGAATCATTGAATCGGTTTTTTTAAACGGTTCTTTAAAACGGATCTTTAAAACGACCCGAAATTCGCGAGAATGAGTCGGATTTCCCTTCACTACAATGAAGGGTGGAGAATGTTCATTTCACAAAAAGTGACATAACTGAACAAAGACACTGCCAGCGCACATCACTATAGCATATAATGATTGACTGCACACAATTGGCAAAGCGTCTGCATATTCATTGCTGATGATTTGTATGTTTGTGAAGCCATGCGATGAAGCTTTTGTTTGTAAGGTTAAATTACTTTAATGCTGCATTCCTAAGCACATGGAGGCGTTGGCTGTATTTATATAAGGATATCTGTAAATCATTTGGGATACAAAGAAAATGTATAATGATAAATCACCAAAGACAGGAAATAGGCTACTACATATTAAATTCCTACACAAGTTATGCTTTGTTTCAAAATCTGATTGAATGTGTTGCTCTGTTTATTCCAACCTAGATTTGAGAATCAGGTATATTATAATGAAGAAAATAAATTATTTAGTACATTTAAGTAAAATTCAAGGTGACAGTAATGCAGCTCAGGGACTCTTGTGTGGAGCAGCTACATCAGTGCCCCATTTCTCAATCCTGATATAGCCTAGCTCTAATATTCTCTTAAGGTTTGGGGGCTGGGTTGACACAGTTTTCTGTGTGCTATGCTGAGGTAATCAGAAGCTGCACTGATGTTTTATTCACAAATAATATCAAATTCAGGTCTGATACTTGTGTTGCAACGAGGCATTATACATTGCCATACAAAAACATGAAATTAATCAATCCTTAAATCCATATCAAATTGATAATTTGAAGGATTTTGTTCCGTCATTTTGCTCCATATTAAGATTTACCCATGCTATTTTAGTGATGTAGCCATAGTAATGATGAATAAATAGGAGAAAGTTCAAATTTGAAAGACTCTGTTGCAGGAGCATCACTTACCTCTAATGTGCTGGGGTCAAAGGGGGAATCAGAGGGGCGCAGCATCCGCGGTTTCAACTCAGGAGCTGGTTTTGGGGGTGAAGGTGTGGTAGGGCAAGGAAATGGTGGTCCATGCCTTGGTAAGGTTCCCCCAGATGGAGATTTTTTAATTGATGGTTCTCGTTTTGGTGCCATCGCAAGACCTTGATATGTGTCCTTCCTCCCCGTCCACTGCTTTGAAAAACTCAAGGATAAATCTGTCAGATGAATTGCATGTGTATCCTCTGATAGTAGAAAACGGAAAAAGAAAGAATCGGAGAAGCAGAGAAGGTAGCAGAAATAATCTAGGAGGAATTCATGCAGTGGATGTGCATGCAGTGAGAGCAGAGGAGAGTGTGCGTAGGAGTGCTGTCTCACTGAGTCTGTTTCACTCTCTGCGCTTGTATTTATGTCAGAATCGTGAACATATGTGGGTGTTAGAGTGTTTGTGTCAATGACAGACAGCAGTATCAGTATAAAATAATCTTATTTTACATTTGCATCAAGACCTCTGTGTGTGTTTGTAAGAGCTAGCTCTGTTAGCTATGGTTATTTATAGGTGTTTTCTATTTTTATTCCCTTCCTTTCATCTCTGGGAAAATGTTCTCACACTCTATGTCTTGCAGTTTTACTCTTCAATGTTTTATTGTGCTGATTCTGTCAAGTAAAATCATTATGATGATTAGTCGTTTCGTCTTATCTCTTCAATAAAGTCCAGGCTTACTATTCAGATGTGTCTAGTGTATGCATTTTATAGTAAGTATTATACACTAAACTTATACAAAAGAATAATGACACCCCCTTCTAAAAAACAATTCTTCATTAATTCCAGCTAGTGAACGCAAATCTTAATATTACATTATACAAATACATTCCAGATAATTGAGTGTTGAACCCCTTTGGGATGAATTACAATGTTATAGGGTGTTTGAAGGGTACAGAGTCATGAATTCACAATGAAATCATAAATAGGCAAGATTTGCTTTTCTATGCATAGGTTTATTAACCAATCAGCACAAGTTTAGGGCGTGACAGCACAAAGGTAAAGTTGTTCTTGACTATAACCACTAGATGTCAGTATTGCCCAAAATAAAACCTTAACTCGACCAAACAAAATGAAATAAATGGCACTAGTAAGCTATTATACAAGTTACTTTTCCCCTACATAATTAAGCCTTAATTTTTTTTTATAATAATAATAATAATAATAATAATAATAATAATAAGAGTATTTTGGTTCAACCTCTGTCAACGTTGAATTATTCAAACTGAATAATATGCCTAGGCTACTTATTGAAAAGAATCTGCTCTGAATGACTTAAATGTTATTTCTTCCAATAAATGTCAGGCTTGTATAATTTTGAAATATGATTTTAAGCAGTAGGCTATCATTCAATCATATTTGTCACGTTGTATTCCCTACCTAAAAATGCATATTTTTAAAAAATCTTACTAGAACTTAAAATATTTGTTTATTGACAACACAACAATTCTAACGTCAAATACGTCCATAATAAATGCACTTGGTACATATTTTTACGGAAGCTGTCGAATAATCGATGGTCTCTCCGCCCTCTAATAGATTTTACTTAGGCTACAATCCATCGCGCGCTCAATGGGCCTTGAAATCACCGTTTATGAGTCTCGAGCTTCAGAACAATAGTGACACAAGAACCCCCACCGCGCGACCAACGGCACACTGAATTAATTAATTAATGCACATTTTAGGTATTACAAATAGTCGTCAGACCTGTTTAATTCGAAGTAAAAATGTGAACATATTCAATGTCTATAAAAAAAAATGTTTGTAACCATTGGTGACCTGACCTCACGTGCTTGCTCAGTGAAGACGTAGAGCTTCAACAAAGCATGTCTGCAGAGGGAACATCAAACCGACTAAAGAGATTAAATTCTATGATTCACATTTCTCGTAATCTCTGTTTGTACAAGAAGCAATAAACAATCCAGTTTGAATGTATTAATATGTCGTAAATCTTTTTTTTTTTCTGTTGTTATTTTCCATATAGGCCTATTAGTAGACTTAATCCAAAGTTTTTGCATATGACATCAAAGTCATTCTACCATCTTTAGGCAGAAGGCCCTCAAACATCTGCTTTTTCTACACAATCCCAGAATTGATCGTTCTGCTGGTCGATTTTTCCAATTGGAAAAGTAAACTTTCTATTTTGCCTTCCTCTTTTCAGGCCTTTGATGAAAAGAAATTGAATTATGCTGAACTAGGCAAAGGGAATCAATTGTTCCTCAGAGGTTCCCCTAGAATGTGTAATAGAATTATAGCAACTACCCCACCTAATGTCTCACAGAATCCCCGGACCATGCCGAATCATCAAACCACCTGATTTATTTTTAATGGCATTACACCCCTTACTCCATAGTGTCATGGTAATATCTGTGGCTCCTCCAGCTGCCTCTATATCACATTAGCCAAGCTTAATATTGACTGTGTAGGGCAAGCAAAACAATAAGCCTTGAAGACAGGCAGCTTAGGGGCAGCCAGCCAATCGGAAAGCTCTGCAGTTGGCTGGAGGGGTGTTAACTAAAGCACTGAAGTTGCTTTTGCCCTGGAGGAGCAGTTCAATCAATGGGATGCTTAACGGTGGGGTACCCACACGGACCCGCAGCTTTCAGATCCAGGCATCTCTCAACAAGTCCGAGCTGACGAGAAACCATGAAACCTGATGCAACTTGATTCCCTTTATTTTGTCTCTCTGTCTTTAATCCAGCAAACAAACAATCACTTCTCGTCTCATTTAATCAGAAGCCGTAGTGTTTTCCAGCTGGCATTTGTTTTCTGCATCAAAAAGTCTGCATAAAGGTGGAAAAATACTTCAAAAAACAATAAATTGGGTTGACTGAAATACTCCAATACGGCATTTTCTCTTGAAGCTGTGAGAAAATAATGTGGCTGCATTTTCTCAGGATATTCACAATATCTTTTTATGTTTATTTTATTGCTGTTGTTTTTTTTTAGAGACAATAAAAAGCTTTATGCATATAAATACATTTAATTTGAATGAATTTATAAAAAGTCAAATCAAACCACTTATCACCTTTGTGTGTCATATTGCTGTAAACCACAGTGGGAATCAGACTATTCCACTTGTGGGCTACATGCACCTGATCACACATAATCTGTGGCTCCCTGCCAAACACACCGAAATCTTTTAATTTGTTGAAATGAAACCCTGCAAATCTGCTCACTTGGGTCATTAATTACAAAATGCCAGTTGCAGTTCGTTTTATGACACTTATGAATCTTGTATAATGATTGTGTTTTTTGGAGAAGCTAAAGTAAGGAATGAGCAAAATCTGCCTATTGTGTTTGGGCATACTGATTATGGCCTTTGATTAGTGCATGGGTGCAATCTATTCAACGTCTCTCACTCCCTCCCATCCTCCCCTCCCTCTACCCTTCCCAGCTACAGCCCCTTGGGGTATGCCCATATCCCAAAGGACAGCCAGCAAAGCAGATGGAACCCTCCTCCCCCTCTCCCTCGTCTCTCACAGCTCACCCCAACAGGGTTGGGGTTCAGGAAAAGGATGGGTTTTGATTGGATGAACACTTCATTTTGTAAAATGTGGTTTGAGAGGAATTTTCTGACCACCTTAATTGGAACTATAAGTGATTGTATTCGGCTCATTCGAATGGTTCAATTATCCTCCGTTGGCTCTAATAGCCAGTATGACCCTCAAAATTCCCCAACAGAATGGAATTTGCACGACTTCCAAGCAATCGCTAGAAAAATTGCAAGAGGTGTTGCATGGACACTCTCCAGCCATCGTATCAATAGCAGAGCAGTCTTGAGAGAGGTTGCAGGTGGCATATTGTGCAAATGGGCAATTTTACGCTTCCAATTATGCAGCGGGCACTTGATATAATATGGGATTGATTTACACAAACTGGCAGACTGGCTTTTATTCCCAGAGTCTCCCCACTCGCTACTCATTGGCCATGATTTCAGTGTGTTTAATGGAGAAAAGAAATGGTTTTGTCTAATAATGCGCTGATGAATGGAGCAATACTGAGGTTAAAAGTCCATACCCATAAAACTCGGCCCCACTTCTCCCTAGTGCCAGAGAACATGAGTTAGGCTGTTCCTGTCCCTCAGGATCCATCCCAGAGAACTTCTGCATTCAGCTCCAGTAAGCAGCAGATAAGGCCGGAGCTCTGGGATTACCTTTACAACATGTATCTTTTAAAACACAGACGCACTCTTATACTCTCCATTATTCTCTTAAGGGAATACAGTTCAGTTTTCACAATCACAATTTTGAACATGTACACTCTTGAAAATAAAGTTTTTTATCGGATGTTTCTCCAAAATGAGTCATTTTAAAAGGAATCCACACGATTGGGAGGTTCTCCACGCATGAAGTTGGTCAAACGAGTTCGCCGAGCTGACCAAAAGAAAGCTGCTTGCTTTGTGCTTCATCTATTGACAGTGGACCTTTTTTGCACGCAAAATGTTGTTAATGTGAATGCACCATAAAAACAACTGTTCACTTAAAGGTTCCATTATGCTACGATTTTAAGACTTTACTTCAGAAGTTTATTTGGTTGAATAGTTTGTTTGTAACATTATGTTTAAGAAAATTAGGCAGAAAAAGTCATTAAGTGCACATTTTTATCAAAGTTTTCCCCAACAGCCCACCCCTATCACCCAAACACACCCCAGCTTTTATAATTATTACAAGGGGCTCAGCTTTCAGGAGACATGGAGGGAGCATGTGTGCATGGCTTTAATTCCTATTGTATTCGTTCAATCTCAGTCTAAGCGAGTGTGTCTGTGTCTGAGCTCAGGAGAGAGGGAGTGAGAGAGAGAAAGACAGAAACAAGGACCCATCTGTCAGAGAGGCGCACAAATCCCCCTTCCCACTCCAAACAGGTCCCTTGGGACTGCAAAAAAGGATAACTCACTTGTGGCAATAGTTGTGGGTGTGTGGGTTTTTTGGCAAAGAGAAGGACTCTCAACCAAGGGAACTACAACAGCGTCACAACAAGCCAGCTAGAGTAAACAACTGCTAAGTCATTGCTGGTGTGCCCAAGGAGATGCATCCTACTAACTGTCGTTGATGTGTTGACAGGGGGCGGATGCATTTGATTCTGTTTTGACTTTTCAAGTTTCTCCTGAAGATTTGACAGTTTTGTGGCGTGATGCATTCAGTACAAACCTCTCCAGAGTCCAGACAAACTAAAATGGTCGCTAATATGACAAAGAAATATTAATTTGTGACAATAATTTACAATTTAGCCCAGAAAGCTTTTCCTACATGCGGTTTCATCAGACAGAGATATATGATTCTCGAGCAAATGATTCTAATGGATGTGTTCTTTTTAATGAGACCATCAAAAAGATAAAACAGCCTCAAACTCTCTCTAATGAATGCAGATTTGAAGTTTACAGCTGACTCCCCTCTCTGAACCTCAAGTCTTTTTTCAGTTCTAACTGCTGTGAAATGAGCCAGCAGCTGTTACTGTAATATAATAATTTGAGAGACTTACATCAGTGTATTTATTGACTAACTATATATCTATAACTATTTATGTGTGTGCAAAAATATAAAATCATTATATCCGATTTGAGCCTGGTTGAATCAAATATATGGGAAAGTTTTTATGACATGTTGGAATTATAATCAGTATATGTAATATATTAATTATGTTAAATAATATATTTTTTTAACAGGCAGAAATATTCTTTCAAAACAGTGTTATATTTATATGGCACAAATAAGAAGTCTCTTCTGCTCACCAAGGCTGCATTTATTTGATAGAAAATACAATTAAAACAGTAATATTGTGAAATAGTATTACAATTTTAAATAACTGTTTTCTATTTTAATATATTTTATTTATTCCTATGATGGTAAAGCTGAACTTTCAGCATCATTACTTCTTATCATTACTTCTTACTTCTTATCACAGTCTTCATTGTCACGCTTCAGAAATCATTCTAATATGATGATTTGATACTCAAGAAACATTTCTTAATATCAGTGTTGAAAAGCTGTGCTCCTTAATATTTTTCCCCTATATTGTTTGTTCAAAAGAAAAACATTTATTTGAAATAGAAATGTTTTGTAGCATTATAAATGTCTTTATTGTGAACAAGTACATTCATGCTTACTGAATAATTTCTTTCATCAACAACAAAACCTTACAGACTCTAATGAATATAAACAGCAGCCAAAGTATGAAACCATGCAGTCAGTGAACTGAAGTGCTTTTGCACAACAATCTTTATTTAGCACTTCTGTAATCTGTAAAATAAATTGCCATTAGGCTTAAATATTTTAATGTTTTATTTGTCCAATCAGTACTTTCTGAATTGCTGCAGAAACGCAATTCCTTGGTACTGCAGAGGGGGTTGGGGGAGTGGAGCTGCCACTCCACACAATGACACAGGTCATGAGAGTTCTGTCTGCTGTTCCTCTGGATATAATTTGAACTCTAAACTATCTCAACAGGAGGTTGTCTATTGAGTATACCGCAGGTCTCGTGGCTCTGCATTCACAGATTTTCCATGAAGGCCCACTGCATGAACACTTAAGAAAGCCTTCATAAAACCATCAGCGTTATAAGGTCAGATGGTGAAAATGAGTAAATGGTCTCTTGTGATTGTAGTGTTCACTTCTGGTTGAGGTGGACTAGAAAATGCAGGAGGCCTCGGTCCTTAGCTGTCCGTCGGTAGGACACAAGGGAGAAGAGTTTGGACTCAGCACAGGAATTCCCAATACAGGTTGCAGGTGTGACACAGCGTTGTGAAACACTCCTGGGAGGGAAAGTTGTGGGGAAGCAGGGTTACCGTGAAATCTTTGGGGAAGCATGACACAGTTATAGGTGCACATACTGTTGACACACATGCGATCTCAGGTTTATATGGGACAGCGTCACTCCTGATATAGTATGCCTGAACACACTTAAGCATTTAAATATATCCCCTTTCTTTGACCCCCTCACAAACCAAAAGTCTCAGAAACTCAGAAACAGAACATTCAAGCTTTTTTAAAACTTAATTATGCTTTCTTTTTTTTCAAGATAATCATGATTAATTGGACATTGATTGTTGACTGTTACCATAGCAAAGGCTTTCCATCTTCATCAGGGCATAGATTTTCTATCTTTACAACACTTCTATGCCGCCAAGTGGAAGCCTTCCTCCCTTTGTGTGAGAGGGAAGAAGCGTCACCCGAGTGAACTAGCGCTATGGATATTGTCCTATTGTGCTGATTGTGTTGTCGCATGAGAGATTATGGTAGGCAGGCGACTGGCGCGTGAGCGCTGGTGCAACAGACGCATCACTTAAGCCCATCTGTTCATTTATCAATCACCAGTGTCCGGCTTGACTTAAAAGTTTAACTATCCTGAAATGTGTAAATGGTGGCTATAGCACTTATGAGAAAAACTGTGAGAAAAATAAAGCATCAGATTTAAAGCATAAATACCTGTCAAAATAATTATATATAAAAAACTTTTATTTATCATTGGATCAGTATGGATCACTTTTTTTATTTCTAAATATGAATATATTAATGTGATCTGTTAGCATTGGATTCATAATTAAAGTTAATATTAAGTGTTACCAAAACTTCTTGTACAGAGAGCGTGAGCGCACTGTCTAGGCCACAGATGTGGGCACTTGGTGCATACAATGGGATCAGTGTGAGGACACGTGTGACCTGAAGCCCCACAGTCAATAGCACGCTACTACAATAGAGCCCCTACTGTGGTATAATATGAAGCCCCATTTTGCCACATAAAGTCAAACTTTATATATATAAAGTATATATATAGCTCTCTATATAGAGAGAGAGAGAGCAAAATGTCATAAATAGTTCAAATGCACAGAATTTTATTTTTACATATGAAAATTCTAGTTAACCTTTTCTTGATATGCTCTTGCTATCTTGCTAAGTGACTACCTGAAGTTTGAATAAAATAAAGATTATTTTATAAGCCTACTGCATAAAAAAACTTTTCAATCCGCATATGTACTGGACATCAGTTATGCTCATCTTTGGTAACAGGCATCTTGAGTAAAACAGCTCACAATACAAGAAAACAAAAGTTTATTGCTCATAAAACCCATCCGGTGTGGAAATGTTTTTACTATAGGCTACTGTTTCATGGTAATATAACACGTTAAAGTTTTTTTGTCAGCTTTCTTGAAAAAAGTATTTTAAAAATTGCGTCACGATCTACCTCATGAAATTAAAAACGAGCCAATATTAAAAAGACTGGGATAAACGTCATTCTTGCAGCCTCGTTTTCATTCGCGAACTCTGTCATGACAAAGTTCTGCAAACATAGGAATATTATAACATTCTTTGGGCTACATTATTATACGTTTGTGAATTAGAAGATCCCCAGTATATGATAAGTATCTGCGTCTGAAGAAGGCCTAGTTTAAATCTTTTTAGAAAAGATCATTTTTGGGGGCAAACCACCCTCGGGCGCGAAATGCATGGTTGAGTGAGTTATCTTAGCGAAACAAAACCGTTTGGGCTTGATTAATCCAGCAGTTATTGAGCGTTATGTTTTGGTGGGCCGAGGGGCGCTAATGAGCGGACGGAGCGAATGAATGAAACGGGTGAACAACACACACACCTGCTCACACCGCACCAAGCTGTCACAATCATTTACTGGGACGCGCGCGCGTCTTTGTACACTAGACTACTGTAATTAGAGTTAAGACCAACGTTTGACCTCGCCATAAACCAAATAGGGCTCATGGGTATTAATCCAGCACTGCGCGGGCTTTATTGGGGCAGAACATTACGTTAGGTCACAAAAAAAAAAAGAAAAAAATACCAGAGTGATATTTGTGTAGCTTCCCAATTATAGGCTATTTTCAATTTGGAATAGTAGCTACAAATCAACTGGTGTATTACATAATCCTGTCCAGTAAACGTAATATGTTGACCATCAAATCAACAATAATACAGTCGCTCGTTATCTTTTTTTAAATAAAAAACTAAATAAGGAAAGTCATGGGACTACATTTGAGAATTTTAAAAAGTTTAAAACAGCTTATTTTACTATGTTAATAACACCACCTGACTTAAAATTTGCTGACTTTTTTTCCCTTCAAATATTAACAGTATTTTAAATTGAAATAATTTTAACCAATAATAGCTAATGCAATATTATGCCACAACATTTTTTGTTTAAATGATTTAAAGCTTTTTAATTAAATGTTTTTTTTTAAAACCTCTGCAATATAAAAAATAATTTAATAGATCAAACTATGTATAGCCTTTAAGCGTCACGTCCATGACCCAAATGCTGCCAGAAACATTTGCATCCTTCTTCCCTCTGACAAATGCAGAGCCGCTTACCTTGTAAGATTTATAAGGTTAATGTACAGAGGAAGTTGCATCGTTCCATTCACACAAATGCGAACACCCTCAGACACAAAGCCCGGGGGATAAAGGCACACACTTAAGTCGTGAAACTTTTGGACACGAGCGCGCCACGCGCTTTCGGATCAGCTGGAGGGATGCGGGGGTGGGTGTGCTTGTGGGCGGAGCTTGTGAGCATCGCTAGAAAGTCAAAGCCGGGAGTCAGTGCGCTTCAGTGAGGCATGCGACGTGCTCTGACGCACCAATGGAGAGATAACGGACCTGCACCTTCTCAGACGGACTGTTGACACACTAACGATCAGTGGGGCGTCTGGAACTTTATTCAAATATTTTACAACATTTCTTTTAAACATTTTGACAGTGCTTTCAGGCTTTCTGACCACCTTTTAGTGGTCAAAGTTTTATTGAAGTGAATCCAGGTGCTACATTAACAGGTACGTTGTTTTTAATACTGTTTTCAATCATTTATACAAATAGGCTATATGTATATTTTTAAGTTCCTATAGTGTTTTATAATGGGCAAAAAAGTGAATATGTTTGAACATGTTGACGTGTGATCAAATGTATATTTATTTTAATATTTAGGTTAAGCAAAATCGGCGTAATTAATAGGATAACCTATTTTTTTATTTTATTTTATGATTTCTAATTTTTAAAATATATAAAACAGTCCAAATATAATAGCTTTTGATTATACCTGTCATACTTGATCTCAAATTCACTTTTTATTCACAATTTTAATTCACTTTAAGGAAACCAATAAACTTAAACTTTATTTACTTATTTATTTAATTATTATAATGCAGTTAAATTAACGCAGTCGAAATCTGGGCCACCTATAGTCCATTCATTATTACAAACTTTTGTGTTCTACTTATAAATAAATGGCACGCGCCAATGCACAAAACCCCCGAATGTTTATAAGCGTCACAACAGAATGTAACTTTAATTAGAATCTAAACGTTTTTCTAAAAAGCGCGCGCTCTAGAGCTTTAAAGTAAAAAAAAAACGCAATATTCATCAACGGGAGACCGAGAGATTTCTGTTACAAAATATTTAGAGACAATGCTGATGTCTTTCAATCAAATCAAATTCAAAAGTGTTCTAGTAGTATTAGTGTGGTCCTGTTTGTTGATTCCGGTTTACAGACTCCCGACAAATTAAATCCGAGCGCTTTATCTGTGAACTAAATCCAGTCGTGTCCCAGATTGGACAGCGTCTCTAAAATGACTGCGGAAATCAAAGGGTTTAAAGAGAAAGTCCTTGCCATTAGATTGAGCATTAAAACTCCGAGAAGAAATGGAATTGTTGAGCTGTAAGCTATATAATAATCATCTCAATAATCGTGTGATGAGGGTCTTAACTCGTGTGAGCACAATTCAAAAGTCATACTGTGAACATCTAAACGCATGTAAATAAGGTGTACATTTTATTTTTAATGTTCTAACAAATATTTCTCCTTTGACCTCAGATTAAAATGATGACCAAACCTTACGGAAAACCAGGGGATGTGACTGAGCTAGTCAGCTCCCTGGGATGGATGGAGGAAGACCTCAGTTCACAGGATGGTGACAGGACACCTGAGATGGGTCACTATGGGCTACACAGGAGCAACCGGGAACCTTTAGAGCTCGGCAGTGAGGATATGGAGGAAGAGGAGGAGGAGGAGGAAGAGGAAGAAATGGGTCTCGATGGAGAAACCCAAGCACCCAAGCGACGAGGTCCTAAAAAGAAGAAAATGACCAAAGCCAGACAAGAACGATTCCGTGCCCGCCGCGTCAAGGCCAACGCAAGGGAACGCTCACGCATGCATGGGCTGAATGATGCGTTGGACAACTTGAGGCGAGTCATGCCTTGTTACTCAAAGACCCAGAAGCTCTCCAAAATCGAGACCCTGCGGCTGGCCCGCAACTACATCTGGGCACTTTCGGAGGTTCTGGAGAGTGGCCAGTCACCCGAGAGCCATGGTTTTGTGGAGATGCTTTGCAAGGGGCTTTCTCAACCTACCAGCAATCTCGTAGCCGGCTGCCTCCAACTTGGACCTTCGACCATGGTCCTCAACAAGCTGGATGAAAAGTGCGGAGTGCCAGGGGCAGGTGGTCCGCAGGGTCACCCAATTAGCTATCCCTCACCAGGACTTCCCAGTCCACCCTACGGCTCATTGGAGGCTTCACATTTGCTTCATCTGAAGGGTTTCAAGGGGCCTGCCTACGAGAACTCTTCACCCAACGAATGTAGCAGCGGCACGCCACCTTACGACGGCCCTCTTACGCCACCACTCAGCATCAGCGGCAACTTCACCCTCAAGCAGGAGCCATCTCCTCATGAGGCTGAGAGGAACTTTACCCCTCACCCGACCCATGCCGCTCATTACATCACCTCACACCCTTACCCACCCACCTCCTTGGCCGGTCTTCCAGCTCCTCAGGGTCACCCTCTGTTCCCAGGCTCTCGTTACGAGCTTCCTTTAGACATGGCTTTCGAGTCGTTTGCCCCTTCACACATTGTGACATCACAGATGAGCAGCATTTACAGTGAATAATGAAATATGACCACCAGAGACGCTCAGCAATTCTGCTTCCTGCTCCTCAGTGTGTCTCCAGGGGCCCAGCACATTTAAGGAGACACTTTGCATGTATTCTGTCTGATCCCTTAAGAGACCTTAGCGGTCACTGAGAGAGAGAGAGAGAGAGAGAGAGAGAGAGAGAGAGAGAGAGAGAGTATCTGAAACGCAACCTACCTGTGGCAATTGAAGTACTGAGAAAGAGATGCATATTTTTTTTGTTAATTTATTCTTGTTTTTGTCACGACTGAGTTTGTTACTATTTTAAATGTTATTTTAATTGTTCTGGGATTTGTATTCTGTATACACTTGATGTTCTCCTCCTCAAATAGGATGGCTTTTTTTGGATATATGCCATAAAAGCGCACCAAATTGACATGTAGACAAACACTGGAAGGATTTAGACGCTTCAGGAGAGTGAGAACCTCAGTATCTTCAGCAATGTTCAACCAGATGCTGATTTTCCACTAAACAAAACACAACAGAAATGAAAGAATGAAGGAAAGGACAATACATTAAGTACACTACATTTGCCATAACAAATGCATTTATTTATGACTATTTATTATTTATTTTGATGACAATTGTATTTGAAACAATTTGTCAGCACTGTTTTTATTGGTTCTTTGGTACACTGCCAGTCACTGCTACCAATACTCATAAACTATCTAATTTATTTATCTTTCAGTTTAATGTATTTTTGTCATTCTCCACAATATTTGTAATTTTGCTCAAGCATTGTAAATATTTACCTGTTTCGCACTTAATAAAATAAATATTCTTATATAATATGATACTCTTTTGTTTCTTTATTTTGCTTTTTACCATTATGATCATATTTGTTTAGAGATTCTAGAATGCAAGAAAACAATGCAAAATGCTATCATTTTTACAATAAACAACTCAATTCAAATATTATAATGCAATATTTGATTCTTTTGTCATTGTAATCAAACTGTTTTACAATATTTATTCTTAATGGATTCTGTAATGTTGAATATTCTATAATATTCCATAATTTCTTTTTAGAAAAAAAGTTGTTACATTTTATTTTAAGGTGTCCGTCTTACAGTGTAATTATACATTTAAGTACTGAGTAATAATAATTAACTACATGTACTTACTATAGGGTTAGGGTATTGTTTTGGGGTTAGTTGCATGAAATTATGCATAATTTATAGTAATCCCTATAGAAACTACATGTAACATATGCAACCAAAAGTTGCATAACAAAATCACTGCATTAGGCAGAATTGCACTTTTTATATTTGAATTCAATTTTGATTAAAAAAAAAGATAAATCACTGAATTTGTGTTCGGTGATGTTGAATAATAATAATGATGTTTTTGTGAATAATATTAGTGATATGATGGGCATGGGAGTCAGTGGAGCATGTGGAGCCATGGGAACACATAGCTGTGGAACAGGTGACTGTGTCATGGGATCCCCTTTCACTCTCACTTGCATTTTCCCAGCCTTTTCATTGCCAAAATGGTTGGGGAAATCAACAAAACAAAACAAGCACACAAAAAGGGGGTTTGTGATGTATAGAGAACAAATGTATTTTCATGGTTCCTGTAACTCTAGCGTGTCACAGCTGTAAGACATTGCATTTTTCCACAAAGCTTTATATCACTTGAGTACAGGATGATCGTTGACTTTAGCTTTGTGCTCATATCGGACAATGCAATGCCTCTCTAAAAGAACAAACAGAGGGATGATGGGGTGACAAGCCAGAGAACCAGTGTGCAAAAGTGTGTTTATTGTTGGAAGCGGCACTAAGATGAGAATAGGCGCCTTAGAGGCTGTTTTGCCTGAAGTGGACTGCCTCATCCACCGTTCCAAAGGTTTGTCTTTTCCTGCCCTGGCAAGGCGAGAGAAGTGAAGGAGAAAAAGGGAGCGATTGTTTTAGCGGGCGCCACTGGTCTATTGTAAGTGCAGTGTGTTCTTTCTCTCGACCTCTGACCTGCATTGTTGTGAGGCTGTTCGTTCGGAGAGCCGAGACAGCTGGGAGAACTGCGGGGGGCTGATGGACAGCTGGGACCAAACTAGAGAGAGAGAGAGAGAGAGAGAGAGAGAGAGAGCAAGGGGGGAAAAGAGAAAGTGAGAGAGGGAGTAAACCAAAATAGAGGAGGTGAATGAGGCCCTATTCTCGAGTGACCCCTTTCCCTGTCCTCTTGTGGGTCAGCTGGGCATTGGAATGACACATAGTTCCACACGTTGAGATGGTTGAGTGGGTGAAGATGAGGAAAGGACAGAATGGAGGGAGTCAAGTGCACAGAGGCCTTTCAGGCTGTGTTGTCAAAAGCATTTTGGTTTAAAAATTCATGTTTGTTCATATAAACCTAACAGTTTGTGAAAAGAAATTCTACATTTAATTTTAAAGTACATTTAAACTATTTTAAACAATACAAAATACTTATAAATGCCATTCAGTCATTCAAATATATAGAACACCTTTCAAGCAAATCAATTCACTGAATCTTTTTTTTAAAATTTACAATTCAGCAAGTCACTCATAAAAGTGTTCCAATTACTATCCACATAAGTTATATAAAAACTGCACAAGATGTATTAAGAGTGCCTTTGGCATTGTTCATTGCCAATACATCAAGCCGTCTGTGCAGAACTCAGCAGGGCTGAAATAAGGGAACGATTTCAGAGTTGTCAGCTGTTGTCGACATTTCCTTTGAAAACAGATGAGAAAGCATAGAGAAGTGTGCTAGTAAAAATGAAAAGGCATGTGAAGACTGTTGCGTTTTCCCATAGGGCAGATGGTCATGGATGTGACCTCCGTGCCACAGCAAATACCCATACAAAGTTTATGAAAAAAATAAGAATACTACAATCTTACACTGAAAAAAAATATTTTTACTGCTTGTTCAAATTGCTTGATTAAAATTAACTAAAGCAACACAGTTGCTATACATTTTGTCCAAACTTAGTTTGATTGCGTTCAATCCACTTAGATAGAAGTAAAATTTAAGTTTACTTAATCCGTTTGTGTTGAGATTACATGAATGATTTGTGTTGCATTAACTGAAACTGGGCAGGGTTTGTTTGTTCCCAGCATGATTTGCATTTAAATCAAGAGAGAGTAAGTGTTGTTTTTTATGTAAAAGTGTTATTTTATGTATTTTTGAGAAAGGGGTGATTGTGTTTAATAGTGTTTAATATTCAATTATGTTGGAATTATTAGAACAATTTAAATTACAGTGGGTTACCATTGTGGAGAAGAGTTGAGCATTTGCTTAGGCTGTGGACTAAAATAATTCAAGTCATAATGGCTTTGCTTAAGGAGCTTTTAATGCTTTGCACTTAAGATACTAATGTATGCTATTGCTAGCTAAGAGTATGTCAACTAGCTAGTGCAGTATTATAATTCAGTTGTGTAATATTAAAATATATGAAATTGAAGTGGATGAATGAATATATGAAACTGAATACCTGAATCATGTCAGGGAGCCGTATAAAATTCACTTAAAATGTATTAATTCCATGCTCTTGAAGTTACATGAACAAATTTAGTTTAACTTAATTGATTCATGTGGGACCGATGTACACAATTAAGTCATGTAAATCCAACACACATTTTTTTTTTTTCATGTGATGTTTTTAAGACCCAAAATTCATTTTAAATCTACTACAGCCAAAACTCAAAGGATTTATCCTGCCTTGCCTTTTACCATGCAGGTGAATAAAGCAGATGACAGTGTGATTTACACAAGCCCAAAGAGTATGTAGACATTTCAGCCATTTTAATAAAAAAAAGTATGAATGCTTTAATTAACAACATTTCAAAACAAGTGGCATTTATAAATAAATAAATACAAATATTCCAAGCAAATATTTTCACAGAAAGTTTGATTTAATATATAAACTCACCTAAAGGATTATTAGGAACACCTGTTCAATTTCTCATTAATGCAATTATCTAATCAACCAATCACATGGCAGTTGCTTCAATGCATTTAGGGGTGTGGTCCTGGTCAAGACAATCTCCTGAACTCCAAACTGAATGTCAGAATTGGAAAGAAATGTGATTTAAGCAATTTTGAGAGTGGCATGGTTGTTGGTGCCAGACGGGCCGGTCTGAGAATTTCACAATCTGCTCAGTTACTGGGATTTTCACGCACAACCATTTCTAGGGTTTACAAAGAATGGTGTGAAAAGGGAACTACATCCAGTATGCGGCAGTCCTGTGGGCGAAAATGCCTTGTTGATACTAGAGGTCAGAGGAGAATGGGCCGACTGATTCAAGCTGATAGAAGAGCAACTTTGACTAAAATAACCACTCGTTACAACCGAGGTATGCAGCAAGCATTTGTGAAGCCACAACACGCACAACCTTGAGGCGGATGGGCTACAACAGCAGAAGTCCCCACCGGGTACCACTCATCTCCACTACAAATAGGAAAAAGAGGCTACAATTTGCATAAGCTCAACAAAATTGGACAGTTGAAGACTGGAAAAATGTTGCCTGGTCTGATGAGTCTCGATTTCTATTGAGACATTCAGATGGTAGAGTCAGAATTTGCGTAAACAGAATGAGAACATGGATCCATCATGCCTTGTTACCACTGTGCAGGCTGGTGCTGGTGGTGGTGGTGTAATGGTGTGGGGGATGTTTTCTTGGCACACTTTAGGCCCCTTAGTGCCAATTAGGCATCGTTTAAATGCCACGGCCTACCTGAGCATTGTTTCTGACCATGTCCATCCCTTTATGACCAACCATGTACCCATCCTCTGATGGCTACTTCCAGCAGGATAATGCACCATGTCGCAAAGCTCGAATCCTTTCAAATTGGTTTCTTGAACATGACAATGAGTTCACTGTACTAAAATGGCCCCCACAGTCACCAGATCTCAACCCAATAGAGCATCTTTGGGATGTGGTGGAACGGGAGCTTCGTGCCCTGGATGTGCATCCCACAAATCTCCATCAACTGCAAGATGCTATCCTATCAATATGGGCCAACATTTCTAAAGAATGCTTTCAGCACCTTGTTGAATCAATGCCACGTAGAATTAAGGCAGTTCTGAAGGCGAAAGGGGGTCAAACACAGTATTAGTTTGGTGTTCCTAATAATACTTTAGGTAAGTGTACATGGAACACTATACACTTTGTACATACATTTTAAATATATATTTGGACACTTTATGATTGTCAAATTTATTGGAAAAATGGTGATGAATTACACTTGTGGTTGCTAGAAAACCTGTGTGAACTTGGGGGGGACCGACTTCATATCCACTAAAATCTCTTTGACCCCAGCTGGTAAAAAAAAATTCAGGATTGAAGACCTCTGTAGTAGACAATTTCAGCAGGTCATTTTATCCAGAGTATTCCTTAAAGTGTGGCTACAGTGTTCAAATACTTTGGGGGGTCTCTATAGGCACTTGCAGATCTTCATTTACTGTACGGGGTAGTTGCCGCGTGGAGTTTTTAAAATGTGAGTTAGAGAGAAGGAGAGGATGATGGGACATTAAAGTGCAGTCTGAACCTCTTTTATTCCTCCCCAGCTTTTTGTCTCTCTGGCACTAATCCACTGGCCAAACAACGCAGACTCCCACTAAATGAAAGGTCCTGATCCATAGGGGGGAGATGGGGATAAAGCATTGTGATTAAGATTGTATTAATGGGGCCATAGGAGGCTGGAAGGCTTTAATCAGTGTCTGTGCTGCCGTAATCCCCTGCCTTTAAGCTTCAGCTAACGCTGTGATCCTCCTCCTCATGAGTCACATCACACACACTCGCACAAACACACTGGATAGGCCAGAGACAGTGAGGTCAAGGTACAGAGACGGCGTTCAATGAGTCTGATAGGTGGTGTATACAAAAAGGCAGCTGGACGAGGAAATAGGGAAGAGTAGGAGGATGGAGGATGAAGTTTGGAGAAAGACAACAACAACTTCAAAATGTTAGACAGACAGACAGACAGACAGACAGACAGACAGACAGACAGACAGACAGACAGACAGACAGACAGACAGACAGACAGACAGATAGATAGATAGATAGATAGATAGATAGATAGATAGATAGATAGATAGATAGATAGATAGATAGATAGATAGATAGATAGATAGACAGACAGATAGATATGATTTCCAAAATAATGACAGACAGACAGATGACAGACAGACAGACAGACAGACAGACAGACAGACAGATAGACAGAAAGATAGATTTGATAGATAGATAGATAGATAGATAGATAGATAGATAGATAGATAGATAGATAGATAGATAGATAGATAGATAGATAGATAGATAGATAGATAGATAGATAGATAGATAGTTTAAATATATATTTAAATATATATTTAAACAATCTGTCTGATCCAAACATTGGTAGATCGGTAGGTCTTTGTTTAGACTGTTTGGCCCCTGCATGAGCTAAGTTTTTACCAAAAAGTTATATTTTGGTTTCATCTGACCATATGACAATCTCCCAATCCTCTTCTGGATCATCCAAATGCTCTCTAGCAAACTTCAGACGGGCCCGGACATGTACTGGCTTAAGCAGGGGGACTTGTCTGGCACTGCTGGATTTGAGTCCCTGGCGGCGTAGTGCGTTACTGATGGTAGCCTTTCTTACTTTGGTCCCAGCTCTCTGCAGGTCATTCACTTGGTCCCCCGTGTGGTTCTGGGATTTTTGCTCACCGTTCTTGTGATCATTTTGACCCCACAGGGTGAGATCTTGCGTGAAGCCCCAGATCGAGGGAGATTATCAGTGGACTTGTATGTCTTTCATTTTCTAATAATTGCTCCCACATTTGATTTCTTCACAAGCTGCTTACCTATTGCAGATTCAGTCTTCCCAGCCTGGTGCAGGTCTACAATTTTGTTTCTGGTGTCCTTTGACAGCTCTTTGGTCTTTGCCATAGTGGAGTTTGGAGTCTGACTGTTTGAGGTTGTGGACAGGTATCTTTCATACTGATATTGAGTTCAAACAGGTGCCATTAATACAGGTAACGAGTGGAGGACAGAGGAGCCTCTTGAAGAAGAAGTTACAGGTCTGTGAGAGCCAGAAATCTTGCTTTTTTGTAGGTGACCAAATACTTATTTTATTTTGTAATACCATAATTTGCAAATAAATTCTTTGAAAATCAGACAATGTGATTTTCTTGATTTTTTTCTTCTCATTCTGTCTCTCATAGTTGAAGTGTACCTAAGATGAAAATTACAGGCCTCTCTCATCTTTTTAAGTGGGAGAACTTGCACAATTGATGGCTGACTAAATACTTTTTTTTGCCCCACTGTAGATAGATATGATTTCCAAAATAATGACAGAAAGACAGACCGACAGATAGATAGATAGATAGATAGATAGATAGATAGATAGATAGATAGATAGATAGATAGATAGATAGATAGATAGATAGATAGATAGATAGATAGATAGATAGATAGATAGATAGATAGATAGATAGATAGATAGATGGTTTCCAAAATAATGATGGACAGATAGATAGATAGATAGACAGACAGACAGACAGACAGACAGGCAGACAGACAGACAGACAGACAGACAGACAGACAGACAGACAGATAGACAGATAGACAGATAGATAGATAGATAGATAGATAGATAGATAGATAGATAGATAGATAGATAGATAGATAGATAGATAGATAGATAGATAGATGGTTTCCAAAATAATGATGGACAGATAGATAGATAGATAGACAGACAGACAGACAGACAGACAGACAGACAGACAGACAGACAGACAGACAGATAGACAGATAGACAGATAGATAGATAGATAGATAGATAGATAGATAGATAGATAGATAGATAGATAGATAGATAGATAGATAGATGGTTTCCAAAATAATGATGGACAGATAGAAAGATAGATAGATAGATAGATAGATAGATAGATAGATAGATAGATAGATAGATAGATAGATAGATAGATAGATAGATAGATAGATAGATAGATAGATAGATAGATAGATAGATAGATAGATAGATAGATAGATAGATAGATAGATAGATAGATAGATAGATCTACTTGATGAGTGTTATGATTTATGATAAATGATATATTTTTAGATAGAAGGTTTCCTCCACATGGCAGTGCACCTGCTCTGTGAGCTCAGATCAGACTAAAGAGTCAGACAAACTCAAAGACGATCCACAGCAGAGGAAAGGTAAAGGGAGGTTAGAGTTCACAGAAGGGTGGAACAAGCCATTAAAGTGACATTGTGAGGCAAGACTCGTCTCCTCAGAGCTTTGTGAGAGTGTTGGGTTGTCAAAGTTAAAGTGCTTCTAATAGGATGGTGATGCTGTCATGTTTACCCTGCCTCCCCCCTCTACACGCCCAATGCATTGTGGAGGTGGCCCGGCTTTGAGCGCCCACAATGGCTGGAGAGGAGGGACAGATGGGGGTCCCTATGGAAGGAGGCACAAAAAGAAAGCAAGGTAGGAGGGCCCGACTGTGTGAGAGAGAGCCTGCAGTTAGCTCACACTGATTGCCATGCAAAGTAATGGAGAGTAAAAGAGAAACGGATGGGAAAAGTAAGAAGGAGATGGAAAAGGGGAGGGAAAAGGTCACAAAGAGATTTGAGAAATGGAGAATCATCTATATGTAAGCTATGGAATACAGTATAAGCCTGAATGTACTGGTGCCCTTCGTAAGTCTAAAGTGGGTACAACTCAGCAGAGGATGATGGAGGTCATAGGATCATTATGGAAAAGTCTTAAAGTGCTTTAAGTTCACTTTATAATGACACACATTTGATAAAAATACACAAAACCAAAAGTCAACAAACATTATTCTGAACATGATATATAATGGATCTCAACTGTTGGCAGCCCAGTCCATGAAATTAATATTATATGAATTTTACATTTTTGCAGATTTATTGAAAAAGAAAAACTTAAATATCACAGTGTCCTAAGTATTCAGACCATTTGCTGTGACACTCATATATTTAACTGTCCATTTCTTCTGATCATCCTTGAGATGGTTCTACACCTTCATTTGAGTCCAGCTGTGTTTGATTATACTGATTGGACTTGATTAGGAAAGCCACAAACCTGTCTATATAAGACCTTACAGCTCACAGTGCATGTCAGAGCAAATGATAATCATGAGGTCAAAGAAAGTGCCTGAAGAGACCAGAGACAGAATTGTGGCCAGGCACATATCTGGCCAAGGTTACAAAAAAAATTGTGCTTAACTTAAGCTTCCTAAGAGCACAGTGGCCTCCATAGTCCTTAAATGGAAGACGTTTGGACGACAAGAACCCTTCCTATAACTGGCCGTCCCGTCCGGCCAAACTGAGCTATTGGGGGAGAAGAGCCTTGGTGAGAGAGGTAAAGAAGAACCCAAAGATCACTGTGGCTAAGCTCCAGAGATGATGTCGGAGATAGCTGTAGAAAGCTGTAGAAAGTCAACCATCACTGCAGCCCTCCACCAGTCGGTGTTTTATGGCAGAGTGGCCCGACGGAAGCCTCTCCTCAGTGCAAGACACATGAAAGCCCGCATGGAGTTTGCTAAAAAACACCTGAAGGACTCCAAGATGGTGAGAAATAAGATTCTTTGGTCTGATGAGAACAAGATAGAACTTTCTGGCCTTAATTCTAAGCGGTATGTGTAGAGAAAACCAGGCACTGCTCATCACCTGTCCAATACAGTCCCAACAGTAAAGCATGGTGGTGGCAGCATCATGCTGTGGGGGTGTTTTTCAGCTGCAGGGACAGGACGACTCGTTGCAATCGAGGGAAAGATGAATGCGGCCAAGTACAGGGATATCCTGGATGAAAACCTTCTCCAGAGGGCTCAAGACCTCAGACTGGGCCGAAGGTTCACCTTACAACAAGACAATGACCCTAAGCACACAGCTAAAATAACGAAGGAGTGGCTTCACAACAACTCCGTGACTGTTCTTGAATGGCCCAGCCAGAGCCCTGACTTAAACCCAATTCAGCATCTCTGGAGAGACCTGAAAATGGCTGTCCACCAACGTTTACCATCCAACCTGACAGAACTGGAGAGGATCTGCAAGGAGGAATGGCAGAGGAAGCCCAAATCCAGGTGCGAAAAACATGTTGCATCTTTCCCAAAAAGACTCATGGCTGTATTAGATCAAACGGGTGCTTCTACTAAATACTGAGCAAAGGGTCTGAATACTTAGGACCATGTGATATTTCAGTTTTTCTTTTTTAATAAATCTGTAAAAATGTCAACAATTCTGTGTTTTTCTGTCAATGTGGGGTGCTGTGTGTTCATTAATGAGAAAAAAATGAACTTAAATGATTTTAGCAAATGGCTGCAATATAACAAAGAGTGAAAAATTTAAGGGGTCTGAATACTTTCCACTACTGTATATATATATATATATATATATATATATATATATATATAGTTTCTATATTTTTTATTTAATACAATGATTCATGTATTAATTATGATTGCTAATACACAGAATTATCAACATCACATTAATACTTATTCTGAATACGGTACCGTGGAGATTTGACACATGGCTTATGACGTCAATAATGTTATATATATATATATATATATATATATATATATATATATATATAGTTTTATTTATTTAAATATATATTTAAACAATCTGTCTGATCCAAACATTGGTAGATCGGTAGGTCTTTGTTTAGACTGTTTGGCCCCTGCATGAGCTAATCTATGCTCTTCCAGGTGAGTCCCTCAGCATTAATTCGGCTCAGTGTGTCATAAAGGCTGAATGGGGTGGGAGTTGAATTATGTGTGAAAGGACGGGATGCTGAGCGGAGGTGAGGCAGGGGTGTGTGGCGGAGCCTCTTCTGGTGTAAGATGAGGAGAGCCGAGGGGGAGGACCCACACACAGCAACAGATGGGCCCCAATGGCGCTCTCAGGTTGTAAACTTTCTGTTGGGAACATCTGTCAGTTCGTCCATATGCCACATTTTGAGAGGAGAAGCCCCAGTCAGTGTGAAGTGTGGACACCTGTCATTCCCTGTGATGAGACAGGAAGTGATGTGCACCAGTATTTGATATTCATCTGCTGCTCATTTGATGTGGACATTAAAGCTAATACAGCTAAAAAAAGCAGAAAAGTAATTGTTAATGCTAACTGAATTAGCAAAGACTTACCATATCCAAAATGCGCCTACATGCATATAGAATGGGATGCTGGACTTTTCAACATAAAAAAAAAAAGAAACTTCCACAACATGATGCAACTACATGAAATCAAAAGCGTGATTCCAGACCATCGTTATTTTGAGAATTTAAAGGTTCTCCTTTAAACTCCTACTCTAGATGAGTTACATCATATCTCTTTAAAAAAAAAAAAATCTTATTTTTCTATTTGCTCTGTTGCGAGCGGATAAAGGAGAATTAAGCAGTTGATCGGGGCTCAGTGTCCAGAGTGTTGCATTAGACAGTAATCCAGGGCATAGGAAGGGGGAGATGGGATAGCATCCCTAATCCCTCGCCTACCCCATCCCAAACACACATACAGTTATCACTAAAGAATGCATCACATTTTATTTCAAAAGTATGATAAATTAATAATCTAAGAACAACAATACTAAGGCAAAATTTCCTAACAGACCTTATTTCTTTCCGTTCTGCACTGCAAAACACAATCCTCAGAGCCCACTGAGCCCTCCAGTGGTAGACTTTATTTACCCATAGTTCTCACCAAGTCCACTACAATCTACAGTGACAGATGTTATAGGGGCAACAGTTGGTATTGAGAGGGAGGGGCTTGGGGCCATCTGCCCAGGGTCAAGGTTTGGATGGAAGGAGGTCTTACAAAAGAGAAACAGTGGCAAGTTGAGCTACATAACTAGAATAAGTGTTGAATAAATTGTTCTGTTACACCGTTACAGACACTGTAGGTGGAGCCCAAATTTGATCATCCATGTGTGTGGGACCCCCATTCTAAAAACGTGTAAGGTATTTGTATTTTATAGACAATCAATTTATACACAAAACAAATATTATAAATCTAAAAGTAGTTTCAATCACATTATTATATGTTTGATTCTGCTCAATGTAGTAGTGTATTGATAGATGTATTTCTATACATACAATATTTATGCTTTAATTTAAATCATATTGAATTTATTTTAATCTAAACTAATTTAATAGATTTAGAACTTAAATGTACATATTAATATTTACTCATTAACTGCTTTACTCATTTAATCTAATTATTAAACTAATATATATATATATATTTTTTTTTAAAACAGTATTTCCTTTTAGACTTCCACTGTCACTCCTGCAGCCCCCTGGGGGTCTCCAGACCCTAGTTTGAAAAACCCTGATATAAGGGACAGGGATGCTCCCCAATTTACACATTTGTTCAAATGTGGTCCAAAGATTCAGAAGGGTTCAATGCAGCTGCAGGTACATTTATGAAACAAAACTATTTAATTTATTGGTCAAAGTTCAAATGACATGCCTTTAAAATAATTTAGCATCACTGGATATCAAATAAGAGCTCTCAGATTTTTGCTAGTGGTCTCCACCTCATCACGAAAGTAGGCAATCTTCCTGTGACCCATCTTCCTCTGTGGAGGGAGATAATTAGTTTACGCATAGTTATATGAATAAGTAAATAAATATATTTTATTAAATACAAATGGAAATTAAGTTAATATAAAACAGTATATTAAAAACAAACAATGCAGGTGCCAGGCAGACCATAAAATCAATCATGTAATAACCCAGAAAAAAAAGAAAAAAACCCTATACCATGAATGCATTCACACTTACAATGTAAATGCGAAGTCGCTCCTGTTCCAGCTGAAAATACTCGATGGCCGTGAGCTTGTCAAATGTCTTATTCATATGAAGAAAGGCACAATTGGGGGAGCGTTTGGCATGCTCGGACCTTAATGACAAGGACAGTCAATAAGAGATTTAGTTTTGTTTAGTGTTCCCCTTTTCCATCCAAAGTAAATTGTTACAACCTCAACTTTACAACAGTGTATATAAGTGAACAATAAGAGGTGTACTTAGACAAACAAAGCCGACAGATTGTAAAGGTGTGCTGCAAAAGCTCACCAGGGGTTGTCTTCTGGCTCCCAGCCCTCCAGCTCTCGGAGACAGTAGAAACAGCAGGCCACATCTGGCTCATTTTCACTAGGACAGTGCACAAAACCTGCCTTGGCCATCTGAAGAGAGGATTGTCATTACTCCTTTTAATTAAAGCAGCAGTGATTTTGCTAAACTTATTAAGTTCCTGTACTCAATACAGTCTAATTTTATCTAGTTATTTTTACTTCCACTTAGGCCTATTCTTAGTCTGTTTCTCTCTTCCCTACGCACTTACCAACTCTGGCGTGCACTGACAATCTTCTCGAAAAGGCCACTCGGAAAAAGTCTGAAGACGCTTTTCATAACTATACATCTGGTTAAAAGACAAAAGCCGGGACGCAACCACTTCTGCGTTAGACATTCCTGAAGAACAAACAGAACACACTGACAACAGCTCCCCATCTCACCATAAACCTGTTTGAGTGTGGCTGTTTAATTGGTTGGGTGCTTTTGATTATTGATTGATGAATCGCTGACAGCTGCCACAGCATAAACGAAAGAAAAACAAGATATTGAAAACTGTTGAATAAATGTGTGATGCTATGCATGTAGATAATAAATCTTTATTGTACTGTATTGTATGAAAAAACATTTCGCATCAAAATCATGATAATATTTACTTTGTTCAATGAAACTGGCGAATGTCACACTTTTGAAATAGTAGTTCAATGTCTCCCTCTGCTGGACGAACAGAAACACAAATCAAAATTGAATACATGTATTTGTTTCCAGAGAAGCTTCAATGACACATAAAAAATGTCCAAAACCTACTAAATATATCTCTCAAAATAAAATGTTTGGCAGCCCTGACCCGTCGAGGTATGGACTGACTCCACTACCCCTGAAGGTGTGCTGTGGTATCTGGCAAGAAGATGTTAGCAGCAGCTCCTTTAAGTCCTGTAAGTTGCGAGGTGGAGCCTCCATGAATTGGACTTGTTTGTTCAACATATCCCACAGATGAGACTCGTTGTTGTGCTCCTCAAACCATTCCTGAACCATTTTTGCTTTATGGCAGGGCGCGTTATCATGCTGAAAGAGGCTACAGCCACCATGGAATAGCCGTTTCCATGAAAGGGTGTAGCCTACATGGTCTGCAACAATGCTTAGGTAGATGGTGCGTGTCAAAGTAACATCAACATTAACTTCTTGAGCAATTTGAGCTACAGTAGCTTGTCTGTTTGATTGGACCACACAGGCTAGCCTTCTTTCTCCACGAGCATCAATGAGCCTTTGCCGCCCATGACCCTGTCGCTGGTTCACCACTGTTCGTTCCTTGGACCACTTTTGATAGATACTGACCACTGCAGACCGGGAACACCACACAAGAGCTGCAGTTTTGGAGATGCTCTAACGCAGTCATCTAGCCCTGGTCCAACTCACTCAAATCCTTACACTATTTTTACTGCTTCTAACACATCAACTTTGAGGACAAACTGTTCACTTGCTGCCTAATATATCCCACCTACTAACAGGTGCCGTGATGAAGAGATACTCAGTGTTATTCACTTAACCATCATAATGTTATGCCAGATCTGTATGAATTTAGATAGATAGATTATTTGTTATATATTTTTATTTATACATTTATTTATTTCATGCCATTTTCTAGGACCAAATATCCTGAATCCTTATTATCTATAGGAGTATTTTTGAATAAGTTATTACGAGTCTTGCGTCATTGACTCCAAATCAGTCAGAGAATTTGGTTATTTTATATGCTATAAAACCACACAGTGAATGCTTTGGAATTGAGACCTCATCTCAAGCATAATCCTTAACAAGCCCTATAAAGATTCCTGTGTTATGTAGTAGTTAACCGCTACTAGCTGCACATAGTTCTGCGGTACAAATAGTAGATTTTCATGGGCTGCACATCATAAGCCATTTACTAGACACAAACTTGAGTCTAGAGGCCTCAGCAAGTTGTGTCTCTTCTTACTCAGGCCTAACCAATTACCGCAAGTCAATGCATACACCATAAAGTGAGATTATAGTAAGTGTCAGACAACATTAATGGCTTACGGTGTGAGCGTTTGGAAGCTGTTTATGACTGGTGGTATAGGGAAAGGCCCTGCTGCTGTCACCATGTTCTGTAACTGTATCTCACTGCGCCTGGCTGTTGAAATGTGCTTACAGCTTCAAAAAAGCAGCAACTCCACCCCTCTCTGCCCTTCATCTGATAGGAACTTCCCTGAGTGTTGGTTTGTGTGTCACAAACAAATTCTGCTGTTAATAAATTAATCTGTCTGAAAGGTGAATATGAGCTCACTCAACTAGCTGGTCATATTAATTCTAAAGGATGTTTTTCCGTGAAATTATTTGTGAGATATTGAAGATTCAAGGCTGCTTGTTCTCTCTTTTGTGGTGATAGTTTGTCACTTAATATTCAGTCTAGAGTTTCACATCAGACATGACATTTGGTGCATTCCTTTCAGGCAAGACCCCACACCAGAGCTGTCACTCATTTGCACTCGCCCGCTCAGGATGAGTTAAGCGGCAATACGTCGCCATCAGCTGTTGTATGGCTTCCATCTTGTCTGTGGCTTGAGCAAAGCCACAAAGTGAATATTTCATCAAGCTGAAATGTTATTGCATGGCTAAAATGTTAATTTTATTCATTGTTTTTTTTCCTTTACTATACAGGACACTGGAGAACTGACAGGAAAGTGGAGAGAGAGAGGGATCGGGACATGACCCAGACCGGAATCGTAGATCTCCAACAGTCTTGTGCCGCAGCTTCAACATGACTGGATATCCTTCTCCCGTTGCAAGATTCCCAAACTTCAAATATAAAAGGCAGAAGTTTGTGTTTTAATTTATTTATTGAAAGATAGATAAACATGACAGAAATTACAGAATTAATTACTCGTTTTTTACAATCTTCTCTAACAAGATTAATTTGGCACAATTAAGATTCGAGATTACTGTGAAGCTCTTGAGATGTATGTGTGCATATAAGTGTATTTAAGTGTCTACAACCTCAAGTGGATGGAATTGACTGGATATATTTGACTTTTTCTTTTACTAGAGAATTCTTTTCCTGATATCCTTACCTAGCTGCAAGATTCCCAAGCTTCAGCAGTGCCATCAACATATAAACCAGAACACTGGCTCTATTTATCACTTTTGATAGCTCTAATGTAACAATCATTTGTTATGCAACAACTAAGTTGTCCATATTATGAAATAAGATCTGGATGCTCCAGTTGTCACAGGCCGTCTACATCTTCCCAGCTATCAGGTATATGTATCTCACATTCCCCAGTCTGTACCTCTCTCCCCCTCCATCCCAATCCATACTTTCATTGACACTTGACTCTTCTATCCCTCTCTCACCGCTCCCTCCTTCTCCTCTTCAATCTCCTCCTCTCTCCTTCCTCACACAGTTGTCCTTACTTATTACGGTCCTGGTGTGATTATCTGCTGGAATCTATTGCACTTGTCCTGTATTCTCAGTGTGGTGAGACTGAGAGTGGGATGGGCTAAAAGAGGGAAATGTGTGTCTCTGTCTGATACTTGGCGCAGGAGACACTCCCGTAAGTTCATCAGGACTATTTTGGCTCCAAATATCCCTGGAGCCTCCAAGAACCAGGTCCGGACGCTCTGTTGTTCATGCCAGCGAGGGTTTCTACGAGTAGTTTGTGGTGTCAGGGTGCAAGTGGAAAGACCTTTGGAGGCAGAAAGAGGAGACGAGAGGACGGGAAACAGTCGGAGGAAGAGGGTTTAATGTGGGGTTCAGGTAAGAACATCCACTCATTTCTATTTCTGTTTGCAGTCTCAAGTGGACATGTTTTCCCTGGAGAGCCTTTTTGCTGCATATGCAGAAATGTACAGCATTTATGTGTTTACAGTCTATTATGAAATGGCACTGCAAGCGGATCTATATTTTCAGGGTTAAAATTATTTGTGTACTATGGCATTTACAATAGATATACATAGCATCCAGGACATAGATTGATAGTTTAGGAGATGTGATACATCTCATGGAGTTTCAACACCCAGAGTACTTCAGTCTATGACCAGCATCTAGTCCTCCTAATTTAGGCATGTCAATGTTGTCATTAACAAGATTGTATTTCGTATGAAGAAGTGCATACTTCTCCTGGACATTTGAACTGGCATTTTCGGTAGATTTACGCTGCCTCATGTCTCTTCATCAGCAATAAGAAAGAGTGAAAGAGTTGTTATTGGGGACAAAATGTCAAATTTCACATTTTTTGTAAGGCAAATGTTGCTGTGTGAACCCTATAATCTGTCTATATCCCTGCAACCATGAAGGGAACAGATAGAAAGGGAGAGAGGCTGGACAAAATGTCAAAATAAAAAACTGCTTAGAAATCACACTGATGTTTTTTGAAAATGTAAAGTTTAGGTGTAGGGTTTGGAGACAGAATATAGTTTGTACAATATAAAAATCATTATGTCTATGGAATGTGTTTGTGTTCAATGGAATTCAACCTGAATGCACACAAACTTATGGGGACTCGTGTCACTGTGGGGACCTAAATTGAGGTCTCCATGAGGAAACAAGCTTATAAATCATACAGAATGAGTTTTTTTTGAAAATGTAAAAATGCTGAAAGTGTGTGTGTGTGTGTGTGTGTGTGTGTGTGTGTGTGTGTGTGTGTGTGTGTGTGTGTGTGTGTGTGTGTGTGTGTGTGTGTGTGTGTGTGGACTGGTAATCCCTACGGTATGGGGACAAAATGTCCCCACAAAGATGGCAATATCCAAATTTTTGTCCTTGTGGGGACATTTTTTTTGGTCCCCATGAGGAAAACATCTTATAAATCACACTAAGTGATGTTTTTTGAAAAAGTAAAAATGCAGCATGTCTCCTGTGATGGGTAGGTTTAGGGGCAGGGGCAGTGTAGGGGGATAGAAAATACGGTTTGTGCAGTATAAAATGCATTACGCCTATGGAATGTCCCCATAAAACATGGAAACACAACATGTGTGTGTGTGTGTGTGTGTGTGTGTGTGTGTGTGTGTGTGTGTGTGTGTGTGTGTGTGTGTGTGTGTGTGTGTGTGTGTGTGTGTGTGTGTGTGTGTGTGTGTGTGTGTGTGTGTGTTTGATTGAGTGTGCAAACAACTTCAGAAGAAATATTGCCCGCAGCCATTAATGAACTATATTCTGTCAAAAAAATGCCTGGAATGACCTTTTAAATGTACCTTTGCTCATTTGATTTTACTTCAATGTGAGGCTATAAAAAAGCTGTAAAAAATAAAGAAAAAAATTCAAAACATTTTGTGACTTTAAATATATATATTCAGAAGTAAAATAGAAAAGGAGCTAGCTTTGAAGGTCAGTCTCTATAGGACTGAGGCAATGTTCACACTTGATTTTTTAACTTTGCAGTAAAGCTTTTAAGCCAGTTTAAATCCAGCAATGTTTAAAGTGAAGTCTGTGTGTCTCAAGTGTGTATATGTGTAAGTGTCTATATGTACAAGCCTGTGTATATGTGTAAGTGTCTATATGTACAAGCCTGCTGAGATAGATGGGTGCAGACATGGTATTAGGAGGCTCTCTGTCTTCTGCCAAAGGTGTGAAATTAGCATCTCTGTGTGAGAGAGAGTGACAGTCAACTTCAACATTCCCCTCATATGCAGAGCTGGAAAAGCACACATGCTATCCATTTGGAAAAGTCTCATTCCTCCAAAAGCTTTCTAGAAATCTTTCCTTCTTGTTGCACAGGAACATAACTGATATGGATCCACTTTTGATCAATATTCTAATTTTAGTGTGATCATCCACTGTCATGCAAACGGATACTCATATGCCGGCTGCTGGCTCTGTGCTTTTCAAGGGCATTGAAGTGGAACCGTGAAGGTCTTACGCATATTTAATGAATATCAAAATAAAACCCTTTAACCTTGCACTATGCAAGGTTGTTATTTTTCAGTTTTTCGAACTAAATTGGATTTGATGTATCTAGGATACAACATCAAATAAGTTTATATGAACGAATTGACATAACATGATAAAATGTCAGATCAACGCTTTTTATTGCCATACATTTTATTTGACTAATTTCCATTTGGCTGTTGTTTTTACTCTTGCAGTGTAGAGTCTGGTTATTATTTATGTGGTGGGCTGGGTGCTGGACGTTCCTTTGACCTTTCAGTGCAGTCTCTAAATTCACCACCCGTCCGCCAGCACACACTGCTGTTGATATATACAGTATGTTCTCAGAGCACATGGCATATACGCTGCAGCTCCCTCAATACGTAAAAGCCATTAACAGTTTAAGACAAAGAAAGGAGAGGAAGAGGTTGTGAAATATATTCCCCATCCAGCCATCCCAGAAGTGGCCTGTATGAAATGTGCATGAAATGGTGCAAATTTGTGTATTCAGTGGCGGAAACAAGCTTCCATAGAATGGGGAAGTAAAGAGTGCACATTTTGTCTTTGTATCTTCATAAGAATAAAATCATCAGGAAACAATATATTATTTGCTATTATTGTGTGTGTGTGTTTTTGTATTCGAGGTACCAATGTTTATTTAGCTAAGAAAATGCTCTTGCAGCTTGAAATGATATTGAAAGATGAAGATGAAAAATGGTACCAAATGGTAGGCTATTGCAAAAAATGTTATAAAAAAGAATTGTTTGGTCAAACAGGTTGTCCTGCACAAAATTATTGGTTGAGCAAGATTTTATATGAATTGGAATCGGTCAAAAGGCAAAGCAATTTTCTCCAAGTGCCACAATGTTTACATTTTTTCATAAACTTCCTGTAACATGAGCGACTGTTGTTGAAAAGATGTCCTGCGACAAAGTTGAGAAAGCCTGACTTGATAAATTATGAATGTTACTACTGCTACATATTTATCATTGTTAATTTAAATTGGAATCCACACAATTGGGAATTTCACTGGAAGGCGAATGATTTCCCCATGAAGATTTCACATCATGTTCAAGTTGGTTACATTAATTTACCACAATTACCTGAAACTGCTTGGTTTGAAAGTGACTTGAAGGTGTGTGCACTGTGCTTAAACCCTTGACACATGCGTATCGACGAACGCAAAAGCGCAGAGGATAGAGCAAAACAAAACATTGGTTATGAATTAAAATGATAATTTTTAAAGAGAAATGACGGAGGATTTTGATATAAGAGAAGAGGGTCTTTGAGATTGTTGCCCAGCCCTATCTAAGAGAGGTGTAAGAGAGGTGTCAAAGCTTGCGATGCTTCCATACATCACGTCCGGGGATTCTCTTTTGCAATAAGTAGAATTGCATACGGCTTTCCTCCAAATCATTGAATTAAGGTGTTCCAATCAGTCTGCTTTTTTTAACAAACATTTGTGAAAGAATGGGTCGCTCTCAGGAGCTCTGTGAATTCAAGCGTGGTACCGTGATAGGTTGCCACCTGTGCAATAAGTCCATTCGTGAAATTTCCTCACAACTAAATATTAATAGCAACTGTCAGTGGTATTATAACAAAGTGGAAGCAAAAGGGAACAACAGCAAGTGGCAAGAGCGGGGTCAGTGCATGCTGAGGTGCACAGACAGTGTGTAGAAGTCTACAGACCTGGGGTTGGGCTTGGCCCCTTAGTTCCAGTGAAAGGAACTCTTAATGCTTCAGAATACCAAAACATTTTGGACAAATTCATGCTCCCAACTTTGTGGGAACAGTTTGGGGAGGGCCTCTTTCTGTTCCAACATGACTGCGCTGCAGTGCACAAAGCAAGGTTCATGAAGACATGGATGAGCGAGTTTGGTGTCGAGGAACTTGACTGGCCTGCAGTCTTGACCTAAACCCGATAGAACACCTTTGGGATGAATTAGAGTGGAGACTGCGAGCCAGGCCTTCTTGTCTAACATCAGTGCCTGAACTCACAAATGCAGTTCTAGAAGAAAGGTAAAAAATCCCCATAAACACACTCCTAAACCGTGTGGAAAGCCTTCCCAGACGAGTTGAAGCTGTTACAGCTGCAAAGGGTGGGCCAACTCCTTATTAAACTCCTGATTAAGAATGGGATGTCATTAAAGTTCATGTGCATGTTAAGGCAGGCGTTCCAAAAATTTTGGCAATGTAGTGTAACTTTATATCCACCTTATTTTTCAGGTAAGAGTGGGAGCAGCCATTTGTAATTTTAATGTGTATTTTTAGCTATACAAAACTGCTTGTTAAGCTTGTTTCTTACCATATTATTTTAATGTATTGACTTAATTATAAACATGCTGGATTATATTTTGATATATATACTTTGATATATTCTTCTCATTTTTTCCCTATAGTTGCTAATAAATCGGAAGTCACAGAAAGCACCTTACTTCTGCTTTGAAAAATAAGGTGGAAAGGCTACTACGACAATTACACAACATGAACAATTTATATATGACCCTTTCCCCTCCAAAGTGTTTGTTTGATCTGTTCTTAGTTTCAGAGGAGCATGTTGAGAGTTGATGATGATGATGATGATTATGTTGAAAGATCTGTGAGTACACAGATTTTACAACTGGGCTTCACCCTATCCCTAGATATACTATATCCGTGTCTGCTGAACTGGCCAACTCCGAGTCCAGATTTAATCTCTAGTGCTCTGGTCTCTCGTTAAACACATTAAAAATAGAACCTCAATATTCCAATATACCCATGGGCCTCTGGCCAGACAGGGAAGCCTTCACAGAGTCCCAGAATGTTTTGGCCAAGTCCTCCTAGCACATGGAGCCTTTCCCTGCAGCTGAGTATCTCAACATGGAAAGCTCTATTTCTCTCTCACTTACTCTCTCTGGCTCTTGATGTCTTTGCATCTTTGATCTGGTCCTACACACAGTGTTTAAATTTTCATGTTAGTTCCCAGTTTGTTTGTGTCCTAGGTTTGTGTCCCTGCTTGGCCCTGAGTGAGGTGCTTGGTGTTTGCATGACAGGCTTAGTTTGCAAGGTTTGGTTTGCAGTCTAGAGGCGGTCCAAGTGTGTATGTTTGGGGGTGTGATTCCCCAAGGCTCTATGTAAAAATAGCTCTCTAAATAAACCATAATTCTCTGTGTAATTGGTACTTTTAAGAGGGAGACTGAAATATGACTTAGCAGGTATGTTGAATTACCTCAAGGATGATTCCCTATATTGAAATGTTACAGTTAGGCCTACATAAGTGTCATACATGTATGACGGCTCTCGGTCACTCTTGGGGCTCTCGGCCCACGGCTCTCAGCCCCATCCTGCTTGCCACATACCCCCATCACCCCTCGCAGACTGGGTACCCTCGAGACTGCGCTCTACTCAACCCAACCCCCTCCGGCGGTCACGGAGGCCGCAGGCATCTGGTGATCAGGACAGATGAGGAAAGAGAACAGGAGACGGAAGGATGAGGAGAGAGAGAGAAGAGAAAAAAGCGTATGGGAGAAAAAAAACTCATAGGGGACAAAAAATGCATTAAATACAAAATAATAAGTTATAAATATTTAATTGGTTCTTGCTTGTTTTTGCATATATTCATATTTTTTTTTTTGTATTACAGCCTGGCCAAAAATTATATCTGTACAATTAGGCATGTTTCATGGCGTTATCACAAATAAAACAATTGACTCCAAGCAAAACTATGCAATGTTCTTAAAAAAACTTTTAACAATTTGTAATAATATCTGAATAAAGGGTGAAGATGTATAAATTAATAATTGTTGTGCTGCTTTTTGTTATGTATGATTCACGTGTGTAATAGCACCTCTCAACCTGCAGAGGACAGCATAGCACTTTTGCCGTGGCTGAAGGGGTTATTATACAGAGAGGAGCTTTAGAACATAATGAAATGGACTGTGGAACGGGAGTCAAGGCCCTGGCCTCTGAGTCTGTCGCAGTGCAGGTTTATTCTGGCAGTGGGCTTTTATGGTTGAATGGTGGCAAGCAGAGGTGTTCCAGCCTCTCCCCCTTTCTATCTGTTCCCTCCGTGGTTGCAGGGATATAGACAGATTATAGGGTTCACACAGCAGCATTTGCCTTACACTCTTCTGACTCTTGGCCTAGCATGGCCTCACATGGGGCAGCGTCCTTATGTGACCACTTTTTTTAAAGGCCACTTTGACCATGGTTATTATTGTGATAAAGTAGCCTATGGTATAATTGACAAACTATGCTGTCCTGGCAATTGTTACAAAATATTATTATTAAACTGTTTTTTTTTATTTTTTTTATTTCCAGTTACTCTTTAGGCAGTTTACATCGTTACGTCAGAATGCGACAAATTACTTTTTGTGTATTATGAGTGAGTAATTAATTCGCTCATTCAACCTCTGTTTTTATGATTGAATCATTGAATCGTTCACGCAACCGATTCGTTCAGAATCACTGATTCATTCGGGAACTAAATGCCACCGCTGATGTTGCTCGGAAGCGTGCAGGCAGCCTTAAAATCTTCTTTGGCTTCTTTTGGAACTACTTTCGTTCGTGGAGGAAAAACAGGCAGTGGTAACTGGAAATATGTAAGTTACTCAATATTAACTGTCTTCAACAGTTGTATAAATGTAACAGCACTCGTCGGTATTTTTGTCGGTAAGCTATAGAACAGACTGCTGTTAATTCAGAATAACAGTATTGTCTTGTGATATTGTTTAGATATTTTATGTTTTAATATGGATATGTACACTTGCTTCTACTCTCTGGGCGTGCACTGTCATGCCATAGAATTAGGATAAGTGCAAACCTGTTCTTATGTATTTAGTTTAAGGGATAGTTTACAGAGTTTTTCATGTCACGCCTTGCAAGCCACTCCCTCTTAATTTTGAGACGTTGTTCCAACGAAACTGATGACGACATTTTAAATAGCCCGGTTTATTTGTTTGGCTTAGTAAGTTTTATATATATAAAATATATGTTGCTATATTTATTTATATATTTATTTGTTTTGAGGCGAGTAGCAGTATCACTATGGTTAAACTTATAACATTTCATGTAATTGACAATTTTATTTTTATGATTTACTGTTATGAAAATTGAGAGACAATTGGGTACTGCACTTTCTTTGCATCCCCAGGGGTTATAGCTACAGCCTGTTCCATTATTCATATTCGATTAATTACTCTTTAGGAGCATACAGTGGGTACGGAAAGTATTCAGACCCCCTTCAATTTTTTACTATTCGTTATATTGCAGCCATTTAAGAACATCATCAAAAACACAGAATTGTTGACATTTTTGCAGATTTATTAAAAAAGAAAAACTGAAATATCACATGGTCCTAAGTACTAAAGGGTTACTTCAGCGATTAGCATTAAGCTTTGTATCAGTAGAAACCCAGGAGTATATTCGAATTATTGTACTTCCCCCCCTCATATGACCCCGAGACAAGATAATTATGTATTTTATTTCTGGAAAAATTCCTCCGATGACGAATATATCGTAATTTTGCGTCATCGGAGGAGTTTTTGGGGAGCTGCGGAGATTCATGTAAACGGAGCGGTGGAGAGGAAAGTGAGTGTTTCAACTTTTCAAATGAACTTCCTATCAAAGTTAAGCTTCCAAAGACATGAACTGAAAATGCGCCAGACTGCTCACGTGCTGTGAATGCAGCTGCAGCCGCGAATCCCACACTTACCTCAGCTCATGTGATGATTGTAATCCGATCCTGCTGCGTTTGTGCCGTGACGGCCGTGACACTCAATTGACTCACTCGTAATTGAACAGACACGTTCAGTTTTTAATTGTAGCGTCTCTAACTGAACTGATTTTATAAAAATGAACACGGTGGGCAAGTAAACCAGTAGCCGTGCCTAGAATGCTCTCGTGGGACAGCGAAGTGCATTCTGGGAATAGTTGTCTTACATTCCCATGAGACAAAAATAAATTTTCTGTGTTTTCTCAGTCTAGAAGGCACCAAATTCAAAAATAATTTCACATTTCTACTACATTAATGACCAAGTTTAAATACAGATCCATCTTCCCAGCGCTGAAGTACCCCTTTAAGTCCCTTTGCTCAGTATTTAGTAGTAGCACCCGTTTGATCTAATACAGCCATGAGTCTTTTTTGGAAAGATTCAACAAGTTTTTCAAACCTGGATTTGGGGATCCTCTGCCATTCCTCCTTGCAGATCCTCTCCAGTTCTGTCAGGTTGGATGGTAAACGTTGGTGGACAGCCATTTTCAGGTCTCTCCAGAGATGCTCAATTGGGTTTAAGTCAGGGCTCTGGCTGGGCCATTCAAGAACAGTCACAGAGTTGTTGTGAAGCCACTCCTTCGTTATTTTAGCTGTGTGCTTAGGGTCTTGTCTTGTTTGAAGGTGAACCTTCGGCCCAGTCTGAGGTCTTGAGCACTCTGGAGAAGGTTTTCATCCAGGATATCCTTGTACTTGGCCGCATTCATCTTTCCCTTGATTGCAACGAGTCGTCCTGTCCCTGCAGCTGAAAAACACCCCCACAGCATGATGCTGCCACCACCATGCTTTACTGTTGGGACTGTATTGGACAGGTGATGAGCAGTGTCCGGTTTTCTCCACACATACCACATAGAATTAAGGCCAAAAAGTTCTATCTTGGTCTCATCAGACCAGAGAATCTTTTTTCTCACCATCTTGGAGTCCTTCAGGTGTTTTTTTTTAGCAAACTCCATGCAGGCTTTCATGGGTCTTGTACTGAGGAGAGGCTTCTGTCGGGCCACTCTGCCATAAAACACAGACTGGTGGAGGGCTGCAGTGATGGTTGACTTTCTACAGCTTTCTCCCATCTCCCGACTGCATCTCTGGAGCTCAGCCACAGTGATCTTTGGGTTCTTCTTTACTTCTCTCACCAAGGCTCTTCTCCCCCTATAGCTCAGTTTGGCCAGACGGCCAGCTCTAGGAAGGGTTCTGGTCTTCCCAAACCTCTTCCATTTAAGGATTATGGAGTGAAGCGGTGGGTTTATGCAAGAAAAATATCCTTATAAAAAATAACATTATAAAGTAAAATATCTAGTTTTCGCCATACCATCTTCCATATTCTTCCATATTCGAAAAGCGTATTTGGCGCGATATATATCACGTCAGACGTAGAGTAAGTGTTTTGAACTGCGAGAGGCGTTACACATTCCTCTTTTTAAACTGTAGTGTCATTAATGAATCCAAGGTAGTCAGGATGTGATTTTTTGATGCCAAATCTGCCAAATACAGAAGTAGATAATTAAGAGTTCATTGAGTAATAATTGTGGGGATGTGGAAGTTACAGGTTGACTTGTCACTTTCAGCTCTTCTTCTTGATGCTCTGTTCACACCTGTTCTTTAATAGCCATTCTCCTCATGCTGTGACCATAACTATCCCAGACCTCACACACACACATACACGCACATGGAGCCAGGGGTTGCAAGAGGATCCCCATTCTTGGATTTCACCCTCTCATCATGACATCCATTAAAGTCCTGCTAGGTCCCAGTCCCTAGCGAGTAGACAGCACATTAGCGCTTGGACCATTGAGCGCAACAAGGCCCTGCTCTGAATTATTGATCCCAACACAACTAATGAGGGAACCCTATCCCCTCTTTTGATGAGACACACACGGTCACACTACTGTGTGAGCTCTGCATTGCCGTACACATTGGCACACTGTCCACTCAGCCATCACTCGGTTTGCCAGGACTGGGCTGGTCCATTCAATCAACCTGTTTATCAGTGCTTTGACGTTCACAGGCTCAGATGGCCTCACTGAAAAAAAACAAGGCTGCGTCTCCCAAAAGCATCGTAAGCATATGTAGATCTTAGAAACCATTGCTGCTAGTGGTCTGTACAATCAACTTAGGCTCACAAAGCTTTTGGGAAATGCAGCCCAGGTTAAATGAGTGTGAATTTACAGGCTAGTCCAAAGTCAATATTTGATTGTTCATTGTCATTTCTTCAATTTTGTACATTTAGATTACCTTTGCCATCATGCAATGTTCACAAAGTTAATCTTAAAATGTAAAGTAATATTAATAATTTAATAGCACTGCTGTATCTAAACTTAAGCAAATCACATACACTGTTCACATACTTATGAACACTTTTGTACTGTACATTTAAATGGTATGGTGCCTAAATTCAGCGCTCAAAATTATTTTGAGTAATTTTCACTTATTTATTAGACAAAGAATAGAATGTTTAATATCTGCCATTTATCTGTTATCAGCCATGACATGACAATTATTACTTGCTTATTATATTGTCCATACATAAAAATGCTATTTTTTATGCTGGATCTTGTTGATTTTGGTGTTGGTCTAGCTCGATCATCATAGCCATGCATTAAGCTATTTAAGAAGCCTGATTCATAATTGAAATGAACATGCATTTAAACTTGGAAATGGAAAGCTTGTCAAGATATTTGTCGAATGTTAACATGACAACCTTTTTTGAAAGTATTAGGACAGGGAAAGGGGAAAATCAGTCCTGGAGGGCCACTGTCCTGCAGAGTTTAGCTTCCATCCTGATAAAAACTCACCTGCCTGAAGCCTTCTATCCTGAAGATTGTTTTATTGGGGCTGCTTTAGGGCTTATACGACTGGACTAAAGGCCCACCTAAAGAAAATGTTCATTTTTACTACTCCCATAGTGTATGATTGCAGAAAAAAAAATGTTTGTGTTGAACATTGATGGAGCAACAGATTTTGTGTGAAAATAAATGATAAAAGTGGTTTAATTTGTTTAAAAATCTTATAAATGTACAAGGTGGCTATTTTCTGTTTATTTTGATAAACCAAATAATTTTTGTTCAATAAATATAAAAAATGCTTTTATATCATTTTTTTTTAAATACAGAAACAAAAGTATTTAAAAAAGTAAAGATTCTGAAAGCATTAAAGGAGATCCAATAATAGTTTAATATACACTCACCTAAAGGATTATTAGGAACACCTGTTCAATTTCTCATTAATGCAATTATTTAATCAACCAATCACATGGCAGTTGCTTCAATGCATTTAGGGGTGTGGTCCTGGTCAAGACCATCTCCTGAACTCCAAACTGAATGTCAGAATGGGAAAGAAATGTGATTTAAGCAATGTTGAGCGTGGCATGGTTGTTGGTGCCAGACGGGCCGGTCTGAGTATTTCACAATCTGCTCAGTTACTGGGATTTTCACGCACAGCCATTTATACGGTTTACAAAGAATGGTGTGAAAAGGGAAAAACATCCAGTATGCGGCAGTCCTGTGGGCGAAAATGCCTTGTTGATGCTAGAGGTCAGAGGAGGATGGGCCAACTGATTCAAGCTGATAGAAGAGCAACTTTGACTGAAATAACCACTCGTTACAACCGAGGTATGCAGCAAAGCCTTTGTGAAGCCACAACACGCACAACCTTGAGGCGGATGGGCTACAACAGCAGAAGACCCCACCGGGTACCCATTACAAATAGGAAAAAGAGGCTACAATTTGCATAAGCTCACCAAAATTGGACAGTTGAAGACTGGAAAAATGTGGCCTGGTCTGATGAGTCTCGATTTCTGTTGAGACATTCAGATGGTAGTGCCAATTGGGCATTGTTTAAATGCCACGGCCTACCTGAGCATTGTTTCTGACCATGTCCATCCCTTTATGACCACCATGTACCCATCCTCTGATGGCTACTTCCAGCAAGATAATGCACCATGTCACAAAGCTTGAATCATCTCAAATGGGTTTCTTGAACATGACAATGAGTTCACTGTACTAAAATGGCCCCCACAGTCACGAGATCTCAACCCAATAGAGCATCTTTAGGATGTTGTGGAACGGGAGCTTCGTGCCCTGGATGTGCATCCCACAAATCTCCATCAACTGCAAGATGCTATCCTATCAATATGGGCCAACATTTCTAAAGAATGCTTTCAGCACCTTGAATCAATGCCACGTAAAATTAAGGCAATTCTTAATCATTTAGGCATATTTTTTAAATATTATGGTTTCATTATAAATATGGTGATTATCTCTAAGGTGGACACCCCATTTAATATATGATTTTTACCACCTGAATCTAACCATGTCATGTCAATAAATGGAGAAGTCAGCCAGCTATTTCTTATCATGTTATTTATCGCACCTTTAGCCTCAACAGCAGGCGTGTCTTTTACCCCAAATACCATAATTTTACTTACTCTTCCGTTATTGAAAAGTTGTTGCTTTAATTAGCTTGCACAAAACTGAAAATCAATAAGAAGACCTTTGTCTCAAAAAATATTCATTATTTATTTAGCAATTCTCATTTGCTACTTAAATCTAGAACATTTTTTAAAAAAAAACATCAAATATTAGATCAAATTAGCACAGAATCGCCAAAGATCAGCCAAATTTCCACGTGCATCTTGAAAAGTGGTGGTTTAGTGCAAGAGGAAAATAAAATCAAAGGTGCCTTTTCCCCAGGCACACCTTTAGCCCTGTTGTACCTATATGAAAACTACTGTTATTTCCTTTACTTCCTGAAAATAAATTCCTCTTCCTGTCTTTCCAATTTAAATTACTTTCAAATACTGGTGAGTTGTGGTCAATTCAATCCAAAATTGACACTCGAACACCAGCATACCAGCATCCAAAACCCATTATATCCTCAATAGGAGGGTGCATTTTGTTAGCTTTGTCGCTGTTTGCATCCACAGTTGACAAACCCTGATTCACGACCTTCCTCTTGACCTTTACAAAGTGAATGATTAAGCAAAGCTTCATAATCAGCAGTTAATCAGTAAAGATCAGTATAAAGACCTCACCTGTATCAGTGTGTTTACCCATTGGTGTATCAGGGCACACACACAAGTCCATCCTCATTATGAGCTGTTTGCTCAGGTGCTGCTTTAATAGTGTGTATGAGTGCCCTCTGGGATCAGATGACGGCGTGCGTGCAAATGCACATGTAATGCACCTTTATAGCTTATATGCCCAATTTTCCCCCACCCTTCTTTATTTTCTGTGCAGTGCACTATCGAGAGTATCAGCCAGCCTCCTTAGTATTCAGATCCCCACTCGCTGACTTACTGCACAAGCCAGAGACAACAGGAGAGAGAGAGAGAGAGGGAAAGGGAACAAAAAGGAAGACAAAATAAATGATTGCAATTTTTTTAGCCCCTGGCTCAAGTGTGCGTAGTGTGTGTGGCTTTAGAGAATTCATTTTTGACACCTTTTTTCTCTAGCCTTTTTTAAATGGTTGATTCACCCCTGCAGCATGGCTTTCCTCCATCGGAAAGGCTGCCATAAGCTCAGCTGTTGTCTGAGGAGAGCCGGAACATTTACATACCAAAGATGTTCAATTTTAAATTCTTTATGTGGTGCATTTTATCCCGACAATTTGAAATTGGGCCAGTTATGCTAAATAAGACTGCAGCTTGTCGGTGTGTCTCTCTCTCTCTCTCTCTCTCTCTCTCTCTCTCTCTCTCTCTCTCTCTCTCTCTCTCTCTCTCCCTGTCTTTGTTAGTTTCTCTGTCTCTCTCATTCTTCCTTCCAGTCTTTTCTCTTTGTCACTCCATGTCTCCTCATCCCTCTGTCAGTTTGAATTTAGTTTAATCCCCCCTCCTCCTCCTCATTCCTTTGCTCTGTCGCTCTCCGTTCCATCTCTTCCGAACGCTCTGTCCCCTATCTCAAATCTCCCCAAACTATTGAGAAAAGCTTTGCGTTATGAATATTTCCTGCAACAGAAAGACTAAAGGAGAGATAGAGCCTGAGGGAGTTGTGGAGAGGACGTTAATCCCCTTGCAAGTTCACCGTCACACGGTTTCAAAGCGAAAAAGAGGAATGAGAGATGGAGAAGTGACCACCACCGTTGCGACTGCCATAAACAGACCGATTATGAGAGTGAAAGAGATGGAGGGAGAAATTGAGAGAGAGAGAGAGTGTGGCAATGCTTCCATGCTTTCCACTTTGCAGGATGACAAGCGGCTGCTGCCTCTCCAATTGGTTGGGACTGCCACCAATCAGAGCACAGGCAGGGAAGGTGCCTTTAGGTTATACCCAACCCCAAAAACAAGAAGCAGGGAGTGAGAGAGATAGGGAGAGAAAGAGAGAGAGAAAGAGAGAGAGCGCGTAGAGCAGACACCGGCTTGACTGTGCTACTGAGGCATTTCTTCATGTTTTCTGAGAAATGTTCCTGTTGAAGGGAAACTGTTCATCTTGTGTTTGCCGTAGAGAAGCACGGTTCATCCCGGTGCGCCTGCAGAGATTTCGGCTTTTTAATTGACCAAAGGCTCTGGCATTTCTGACCCCCACCAACCCCATCTCCAGACCCTCCCCACATTGCCCTCTGACTCACCTGAGAGAAGACGGCAGAAGACCTGCAGATCCCTCCCCTCTATAATACTGCTCACTCACCTGGAGAGAGGACATACGAGATACAGGATGGACAACAGCTATGCTCTCTCTCACGCTGTGCTGGCTGCTTGACTTCTGGTTTGGAAGAGAGACTCAGAGAGGAGCGCGGAGAACAACTTGTGCTCCCCTGGATTAGAAATCGAGGAAAACTGGTCCTGATCATAGGAGCGAGGATGATCTTAGGTAAGTTCTCCCTCAGTTCTTCTCCAAGGCTTTGTGTTAAGTGTTGCGGCATCCCGGCACCTCAGTCGAAACTTTACAAACATTGAGTGTCTGATTGAGTTTCTAGCTCAAAACGTCCTTAACGCTACTCTTTTCAATTTAAAAATGACTTGTGTGAACCTGATGTGCAAGTATGAATCACAGTGGTTTCTTCAAGATGAATTCAGGCTGACATTGAAGGTCACAGTTCTAGCAGCGGGTGTCCAGCTATACAAGCTGTTTCACCTTTGGGCAGACTCCTGCTGTCCATTCTCAGAGGGATTATGACCCTCAAATATGAAAAAAAAAATTGTAATTCTAAGGGAACCAAACAATCCACTTCCTAAGTTGAACTTCCTTAGTTTATGACAAGATAAAATGACCAGATATATCATGTTTTTTTGTGTGTGTGTGAATGAATATGTTGAATTGTTGGCTTATTCCATTGTATTCTTTGTGCATATCTTTTTGTTTATCGTTATCATGGATGCAATAGGGATGCACTACTATAAAAATTATAATCATTTTAATCTTCTGGCCAATTCATTAATCATGTTACTCAAGTTAATCATGTTACATTATATTAGTCAAGTTAATTTGCTACAAAAATGTAAAAAATTTGCATCACAAAATTAGAATGTATAAATTGTTTTGAAACTATTGCTAACTATTATGTACTCAAGTTTACAGTACATCTTTTTTTATTATTGTTTAAAAAAAAGTTTAAGTGTGTTAGATGACGGCAAAAGTAGTCTTATGTGCAAATAAAGAAAATGAGCTTACATAATTAAATATCCAATATCAACCCATACAATAAATAAAAAGAATCTTTAATATTGGCCAAGAATCGCATGCATCTCTTAATTTGCAATCATTTAATTTTCTTCAACAGTTTTTAATCGTATATCTTGAGCTCTGGATTTAGCTCTAAAATTAAACCTATAAACCTACCATGGCAGTTTATTAATGTTGAGCATGATAATTTTTTTTTTACAGTCATTTGGGTGCTTCTGGAGAGTTCTTCTATTGCTCTAGGCTGTAGATGTGTGTGCGTGTGTATGGTAAGTAACTAGAGGCTGCAGCATCTGAGCCAGCTCATATTCATGAAGGGGTTGTGTAGCCTTTGCACTCTATTGCAACAACACAATCATGTCGGACAGTTATAATTTTTGTGGCTTAGCAGATCATCATAACCAGTCTGTTTTAGTGTACCTGTAACATACCTGTGTGTTGCTGTGTGTGTGTGTTTGTTTGTGTAATGCTCTGTGAGGGAACACCAGTTGAGGCCACATTGTTTAACGCATGCCTGGGCTAATTTAACAGCCGGGCTGCTACACTTCTCGTCTGTTTTTTCCTCTGGGCATGTTTTTCAGAGAGCCAAGCATAATGATTATAGGGATTGTAATGTGTGATCTGTCTGCTCTGTGTGTGTGCATGCGCATATGCCATTATTACTACAGACAGAAATAATTTATAGTTGCAGTGTATGGTTATGCACTGCAATCAGCCTTACGTATCCTAGATATGTCTTTATCACCTCAGCATGCAGAATGGGCTGGCTTGTTAAATATTCTCAGTCTAGGAGAGTCTTGTAACGTATATGTTATGTTTAAAGTGAAGCAAGATAATTCACAAAAAAAGTCTGTATTCTCGCCTCTTTTTGTTTTTATAGACTTCCTCTTTATTTTTAGGATAGTTCTGTCATCATTTACTAACCCTCATGTTGTTCCAAACCTTCAAAAGAAGATATTTAGCAGAGCCGCTGGTACCAGTCACGGTCACCATTCACTCTTATTTAGGGGAAATGAGCAGTTTGGACATTCTGCTTAACATCTCCTTTTGTATTGCACGCAAACAAGAAAGTAAGACAGGTTTTGAATGACGTGGGTAAATGTATTATATTTATTTAGTTTATTTTTATTATTAATTAGCATTATTTTATTTAATTCGGTTTTAATTGAAAAATGAATCCAGAATTTAACTAGTTAACTTCCCCTTTAAAGTTGTGTTCTTTCCCATTTAAATTGTGCGTTTTATTTAGTTTGTGCAAGGGGTTGCAGAATTTGTGAGTACTTGAATTTGGCCTCGTTGAACAAACAGACGAGCAGAGACGTGCCGCTCCGTTCCCATCAAAAGAGGCAGGAATGATGTTTGTGACTGGAGAGATGGGCTAATGGCTTCATTAACCCGTCTGATTACAGCTGCGTCTATCCAATCTAATCAGTCACGTCTGACAATGAATGTTTTCAAGTAGGCTACTTCATTTGATGGAGGAATGTTTTCAAGCATTCTGTCAGCATCTGTTTTCATTACCACATTTCCGTCCATATACCTTTTTAAAAATAAGGTTTAGACTATTAATAAATGAATAATTAATTATTTTCTTTGCACAAATGTGCTTGGTGCTGCTATGACTCCATGTTTATGGACACATCTGAGGACACATCTGCTGTGCATGCAAAGCTACATTATACATTATACATGTTCTGCTCTATTGCAGAACTGTTTATTAATCTCAGATCTTTCTTTTTAATTATTATTGTTTTAATGTGTTGTTGGTATATCGAACAAAGACTTTTGTCGCTGTGGTGACCTTTAGTTTGGTTGCAGATGTACTCAAAACGACACATCTATTTTACACTCCAGTAAACAAAAACAATATCACACACTTCGGCGGACATCCCCCTTATATGAGCTGTAGTGTGATGCATAACATATCTTCCTTTTTTGTGACATTTACAGTCCTTATCTAAATGACCTTGACCAGATCCCCTTCCACCCTTTTTTTTTCCTACCGGTTTTAGCCCTTTAAAGGCCCATTCCCATTAAGGACGATAACTATAAGTATGCACACTAAAGCAAAAGTTCTGCACGATCCTCTTGTTCGTAAACATTCTCAGGGTCTGAATCTGGCTCAAATTGTTATTTAACAATTGACGGCACCGGTAATATTTACACCTTAGCAGATGAAACTTGTGGTTATGCTAAGGGAACACACTCTAAGTAGTCCGCCAATCACCAACACACTGGGCCAGCTAACCAATCAGAACACGTGTCGTATTTCGGAAGGAGGGGCTTCATCGAAACAGCAACTAAACATTGCCTTTGAGAGAGACTGGGGAGGGGAGGTGCTGCAGTAATGTAAAATAGAAATAATATTTTTGACCGTGTAAAAGGGCATAATAGGACCCCTTTAAAGTTGGATGGATTCTGATTGGCTGTAATTTTCATTTTATCATTCATCAGCTGTACAAAAAATCAGAAAGTGATTCCAATGATATCGTTTCTCTGTGTTGTTATCGTTATAGTTGTGTTGTGGATGTCCCTATTCTCATAAAATTAGAACATATATGAAAACTTTATAGTTAGAGTTGTCATTATAGTTATTGGTTCCTAGCGTAAATGGTCCTTAGCTCAATTCTTACTCTCCTCTTACGTCTTTTCGCTAAGTATGTGCTTTTGAAAAGTGAGCAGGTTGAGATGTTTAGTCCCAGTGGTGCTGATGACTAATCTGACTCTGATAATGAGACCTAGATATTCTGAAGTGTATACGGTGGAGATCTGCTGAGCCCCACACTCAAAGACAGACCATAGAGTGCCTCAAATGCACACACACAGACACACATTGACTCTTTAGAGTCATGGCATGTCGCCTGGTCCCCAGTGTTTTCATCGGCAGGACTGAGACAAAGAGTAGGGTTGGCTGCTGAAGGAGAGGTGAGTAACCCGAGCAGCAGCACTGCGATGCGCATTCACTGCCGCCTGCCCAGTGTGGAGTTTCCATTGTGCCCAACTAGTCAGAACGTCCCCCCCTTTCCTCCATACACACCTGCACACCTGTCGGAGCACACACACAGAGAAGTAAAGCTCTTACAGCCAAATCATTTAAAGGAATAGTTCCCCAAAATGAGAATTTGGTAATTATCTACTCACCCTCATGTCATTCATCTATGTGCTGTCATTGTGCTCTGTATTTATCTTGAGCTTTACGATAGCTTTTTTTATACATAAATGTATTTTGCAGATCCTTTTATCCAAAGCGACTTTCAACGTATGCACTTTATCAGAATGACCTTACCCATGACCTTGGGGTTGCTAGCGGCCCTAAAAATCATTTTCTTAGAAATCTTAAAGTTATTTTCCGTCTCTGGTTGTTCAGACTTTCTGCGACATAATTAGTTACAAGCCATAAAACGACCAGAGACAGTTTGCTGGGTTTGCATTTTATGTTTTTATGTGAATTTGAAAAGAAAATTATTTTATTCTCTTGAACTTGGAAATGCTACATTTGCTAAATGTTTTTGTGTTTATTCTGATTGTGTGCATACATTTATTTGGCACCTCAGATGGAAACATTTTTAAATTAGGCTGTGTGGTTTTAAAACGGCATGAGGGTGAGTAAATGATGACCATGTTTACATTTTTGGGTGAACTATCGCTTAAAGTGTTAAGTGCAGAACAAAGGACTCTAAAAAATGTCTCTGTATTTACACATGTCATCCCTTATTTGTTTCCCCTGGAGGGATCCGTTATGTTTCGTGACATTTAGGCACAGTGCCCAGAGTCGTCTGATGTGTTGGCTTGTCTCTCTGTCTGTCTGCCTCTCTGATTTTATGTTGGTTGCAAGCACATCTGTCTTTATGATATGACGTTCTCTCACGCTTCCTGTCTACCTGGTTATCTGTCATATATCCCCTCCCCCCTCGCCCCTCCCCCTCTGTTTCCTTGGTCTCTCTCCTCCTCTCTTTTGCTGTGGTCAACCTTAACACTCACCTGTCCCTTGAGGTTGTGAAAAAAAATTGTTTGTTTGAGCAGCTCAGCATTTTTCGTCTTTTTTCACCTCCTCTGCATGACTGGTAAAGAATGACACAGCAATTATGAAATCTGTCCCCTAAAGCCCTGTCCAGATATCTTCCGAACACTGCATATTATAGTGCAGTTTAATACAGTGATCTTTAAATGTGTACTTTGCTTTAGCATGATGTACACTGAAGAAAAAACTAGCATAATTGATTGTTGTGTTTTGAGCAGCATGGCTCTTAGCTAAAACGCTTAGCTGGTTGATAGCTTATTTTTACTGATTAGTTTGTGAGACCAACCACAAACTGCTCTGGTCTAGGCTGCTTTTTTTGCCAGGTTGTCAGGGTTTGGCTGGTTAGATTTAGAGATTGCCCCTGCTGGCCAATGCTGTAACTGTCATTATGTGGACAAAAATGTTTCTTCATTTGTAACTCATCAAAAATAGTTGTTTATTCTGATATAAATCATATTTTCTTTCAATTAATCAATTGCAAAGGTTGCAGTGATATTTTGAATTTTTTTGCAGGGCACTATGCACAGAATAGTCCCTGACTGTTTGCCAATGTCCCTTTACGGCACTCAACAGCCATTATGTTCCAGTAACCGTTTAATTGTAAGGTGGGACTATTTAGCATTATGATTTCTCAAATTAATTTATACGAGTTAATCTCTGCTATATTGTCCAGTGTTATTTTTGTATGATTTATATAGTTTTATTGTTCTTATTAATATTTAATTAAATAAAAATTAACATTATGTTTTCAGTTTTTTTGTTATGTGCTTGTCATTCAGTCTATATATATATATATATTTCTAGCTGGCTTTAATTTATTTTTGTTTTAGATTTTAGATTTAGATTTTTGTTTTAGATCCTCAGATTTAGATTTTAGATTAGTTAATTTAGTACTTAAACCTCAATTTTATTTCAGTTAGTTGACATGATTTCCATGTTTTTTTAATCTAATATTTATATTGCATTTTATTCCAGTATTATCATAAATACATAAAATAATTGTTTTTTTAAAAGTTGTTTTAGTTAGCAATAACACTGATATTGTCTTTGCTGTGTGCATTCTCACAGTGTCATCAGCCAATCAGAACCTTTTCCTCCTGTTACCCGTTTGTTTCCTTCCTTAATTCCAAAAATGTGCTTCCTAGTGCCCATTCGGTTGTGATCTTTTTGGGCTGGATACACCTGTTAAATACTACCATGGAGTTGAATGACAATGATAACTAAGCGATAGCTTTCTTCAATCTTTACTGAAAACACTGGTGTCTTTCATATTTTTAAGTTATCAATTGCAGCCCTGTTGAAAAAAAAAACACTATATGCTGGTTAGGTTTGTTTTGAAGCATGGCAGCTGGTTTAAGCTGGTTCTAAAAACTAGCTCCAGCTTAGGACCAGCTTGTAACTAGCTTAGGACCATCTTAAACCAGCTCATGATCAGCATAAACCAGCTCAAACCATACCTAACAAGCATATGCAGTATTTTTTCAACAATACTTGTTAAATGCTACAGCAATACTATGTACCGCTAAACATGCAGTTTGTCACCCCTGTTTTGTTCGCTTTGGAGAAACTCAAACTGCTCTTTCCATGCTGTTTTCCCCCCTCGTATACTCTTTAGTTTGATTTTATGTGCAGTTCCACACCCATTATGTCTAAACACCTGCTAGTGGTTTGGCTGAGCAAATGCTGGTTAGCCACCGCACTTACCGGTTTATAACCTAATCAAACCTTATGTTAGCGTGCTCCACAAATGGTTTTGTTTTTTGTCTCAGCTGGCATGATTTCAGTACACAAAACCATCAAGAAAATTCCGATATCTGACAGAACGGGCCAGGAAACTTTTGAAGAAATGGGGCCACGATGTAATAAATTAGCCACGAGAGGGGAAATCATTACTCACTAAATCAGCATGTGTGTGTTTTTCTCTCAGACAGGTCAGCTGTGTGCATAGTAGGAGGTCAGTTTATTCTTCCGCCACATGGCAGGTTAACTGCGCTTGAGCTTCACACTACTAGAGTGCTTACATCTCTGTCCATCTCCCCCCTCTACCCGCCAAACCTAGCCATCACTCTTAGCCAGACATACAGACTTGCTGGGTGCTAGAAGACTGTCAATAGTGGGTGTAACAGACACTAATGAATTGGCTATAACAGGAGCTCTGGGAGACGGAAATGCATTACTGGCTGTGTGAGGCCCAGCGGACTGAATGAAATGGTCCCAACTGTATGTTCATCCACACACACACACACACACACACACATTACACCTCATTCCTGGCCTAAATTCATTCTCTAATGGTTTAAGCATAGTGTGTGTTAGTGCCAGGTGTCCAGTAGAGCTGCTCTTTAAAGAACACGGCCAACCCTCTGTGGGATCTCGTAACACGGTGTATTTTCTAACAAAACGCACTCTGGTAACTGTGTTTGCTGTGAGGCACATGGCAGACTGGATCCTGGCTTTGTTACAGAACTTCCTTGTTTGCTTTACGGTTTATTTTGTTGTATAGACAGGACTCGGAGAGCAAACAAATCATAAAAGCCTGACTATACAATACCAGAGAAGGGGTCATCCTTTGAATAAGACAGTTTATGAAATGCGCCAACCAGAGTGGATGATAAATGCTTACATCCGTCCACAAACAGCACACATTTATCAATAGTTTGAGCGCAAATCCCTGACAAATTGGAAGGCTGGATGAATTATGAAGCTTATATATCCAGGTTTTTTCTAAGGTACTGGCGTGAAGGAGAAGTGTGTGTGTGTGTGTGTGTGTGTGTGTGTGTGTGTGTGTGCATTTTTGCGTCTGTGTGTGAGCGAGGAGGGAAAATACAGTGTTTGCCATTCATGGAATGAAGGTCTGTAGATGTTTATAGTTTGTATTACATTGTTTTCCTCTGTTGTTAAGGTTTCTAAAAAGAGGAACAAAATCAATTCTCCTTGAAATTCTGGAAGGTCGATGCTTGGGAGTGTGGAGGGGGAAATGAGGGAGAGGTGGTGGAGATGTGATAGCTTGCAGCAGAGAGGGAGAAATCTCTCCTCCAAGCCCATACTGACAAGACTATTGAGTCTCTTAATACTCTTTCTGGGTGGATTCATGCATGGAAGCTGAAAAACTTTTTGTAAGTCGCTCTAGATAAATGTGTCTTGCCATATGCCTTAAGGATAGTTCACCCGAAAATGACACTCCTGTCAACATGTATTTACTCTCATTTCAATTGATACGTGTGATGTGATTTTCTTTTTCTATTTCCCCTGTGGAGCATAAAAGAAGCAGAATATCCAGGAAAATCTTGCCTTCTGCTCCATGCTATAATTTTTAGTTTTTTGTAAAAAAAAGTTTTGTGACTGTTATCTTTAATTGTTCAATTTTTAATTTGAATTGGTTCTGATTTGATTTTATTCATCAGAATTTAATTGGACTGGGAAAAGTGGTGTTTTCGTACAGCCAGAATGAAGAGGAGGGCATTGTGATGTCAGCCAAAAAGGAAAATAAATTCAGAGGAACAATAAGTCTAGTAAATATTGATTTAATTGACTTTAAATGTAAATGCATTGTATCTCACATCTAAAAAGGTCCTGGGGTAGAGAGGTTCAGGTGAAAGTTAAATTCATGCACATAATTTTTTTTATTTTTAAGAACAAGTTTTGAGCGGTTTGACAGCTTGTAGTGTGATTTTTGTTTTGGGCTGGAAACTAGCTTGATCCTTTGTCGTCTGGAGTTATGTGGCCAAATTACTGAATGTTCAACGTAAATCCATCATTAAAAAGAGTATGAGGAGTTTTAATGGGCTTTGGAGGCAGTTCCAACTATGCAGGCTGGGCTCAGACCTGCCTGAATTTGTGTGTGTGTGTGTGTGTTAGAGGGAGATAAAGGGAGGAACATGAGTCTGTGTGTGAATGTAGATCTTGCAGCAGTGTTTGGATGAGTGCCATAGAGTCATTGGCTAGTCGACAGCTTCCTTGGTGAAAAGAAAAGTGATGCGCCAGTCATGAGCTTGTGGTATGCACACCTGCACCTCCTCTCAGCCCCCTTTATTTTGCGATCTGGCAAAGGGCAGTGGATACAGAGGGACTGCGCTCAGACCTGCCCCTGCCCAGGAGGTAAACGCACTTGTGTGCGCACGCATGCCTGTGTGGAGATTAGGCTAGGTGCACCAGGTTGACATGGCTAGCCGGGTCGTCATTAGTGGAAGGGATTTTGATTCATTTTTGTTTAAATACACCTTTCTATCTTTTCTGATATAGATCCACATTAGTACGAATCACAAAATGAACACAGTGGTCCATACACAAATAACACAAATCACTCTCTATTTAATAAATCCCATTAGTCACATTGATTAAGGCAGAGTGCTTTATTAAATAGAAAATTATATTCATGTTGTGCCAGTATGTGGCTACAAGTGATTGTTTAAACCATTTACTCAACCAATTTGTTAAAAAAAAAATGTTTCACAAGTTGTTCACTTAAATGAATTGTTCCTTAAATGATTTCGGACACATAAATGTTTTGTTTAAAACTTTGATTTGAGAATCATTTATATTATTTGGATGTGTACCATAGAATTCCTTTTTTTCCCCTCCCAGTGACACAAAGATCATGATTTGATCAGATTTGTTCACTGTTTTTCGTTGTTTGTTTACTGGTCATTTCATTACACCAGTATGTGGCTACAAGTGAGTGTGTTTTTGTGTGTTAAGAGTGAGTTATTGAACCATGCACATAACCGATTCATTAGAAGCAGTTTGTTGATAAATGGAAGAATGATTTGTTTAGAAACACTGACTTGTTCACAAAAAAAAACATGAATAAATGAAAGTTGAAGTGGTTCTTTCACTTGAGTTACAGAGGCTATAAACTGCCTCTGCAGCTCAAGTGTTGAAAAGCACATAGGACCTGATCTTCTCGGGTACTTTTCAAAGCCCTCCATTACTGGTCCATTTACAGCTCAAATAGCAATACTGTGCTCTTATTGAGATGCAAACAGTGACTTAAACATGTTGTGAGAACTCTGTGATGAAAAACAGCAAAGCGGCTTGTGGAAAAAGACGTGGGCCATTTCCATAAAATTAGCTTAGCAAATGGAACGAAGCAGCAGCCCCTGCAGAGCGAAGACAACAGCAAGAGCTGCTGGAGAATTCACAATCCTCACTCTGCAATACGCCTAGCGCTGATCTCATATACGTGTCCTTTCATGGAATTAAGCACAAAATATCTTAACGCTGGCACCGGATTGGATTAAATAGCATATTATACAATACCACATCTGCAAAGTAGTGCTAAATAAGACCCTAGCCGCCACATTCCTATATTTTTGTTGTCTATCTCTAGATAAATGTTGCTATATCTGGTGATGGGAGTGTTTGAGCTTTGTGGCACCCCAATAATCACAGCACATACACTGCTACATATCTTCATTAGCGAATTAGCTGTGGGAAATGAATCCTGCTTTGTTCTTCCTCCACCCAAGCCTCATTCCCTGTTTTTTTCTTCTTCTGTCATTTCTACTTAGGCTTCTCTCTCTCTCACACACACACACACACACACACACACACACACACACACACACACACACACACACACACACACACACACACACACGTCAGCTTGCTAGGATGCTAGCTTCTGTTAAGCTCTTCTTTTGTTCCCTGAAGGTGCATCAGCCGCCCAGTGGGTGTACTGACTCGAGACAGAACAAATTAAGGTCACAGCAGGCAGTGGACAGCAGAGAGAACCTGTGCTAGACCAACCTTCCCTGTCCACCTTCAACACATCATATAGAACGCAGTTGAGGCCCGCCGCTAGCTTACTCTTGGGAGTCATAATCATTTAATCAAGACCCTTCACACCCCTCCGTCCTCCCGCTCTCCCGGAGGCCCAAAGCGCCTATTGTTCGTATATAGAGAAATGATGAAAGGTGATGAGTGTCTTTGAACTTGAGTATGAAGAGAAAATGGGGATGTGAAGTACATGTGAGATGCGCTGCTGCAGCTCTGAGGGGTGGTTTTTGATACGGACCGGAGCCGCGCGCGCGCGCGAGAGAGACCGTATTACTCGTGAATGGGGTTGGCATGAGTCACACTGCTCTCTGGTGCTTGATGCTGGAGTTCTCCCACAATGCATCTATTTCGGGCTTACTTTTCTGTCACTGTCTATGTACTTAGAAGCGTAACTTCAGAACACTTACATAAGGACCTCCATGCCGTGCAAAACAAAACAATAAATTCAATTCACTCTCCCAAAATCAGAGCGGCTGAGTACTAAAATAAGAAACGCGTGGCGAATGCAGCATATTCATGGGTGAATCACTTGACGCTCTTTTGTCCAACGAACAACGAAAAACAGTGAACAAATATATTCATAAATACATTAAAATGCTGAAACTTTAATACACCTCTTATATTAAATATATAAAACATTTTCCTTCCCTTAAATAGATTTTTTTTCTTTATTGTAGACTCAATACGTCATTGAACCTCATATGCTCTTTATTCTTGGGTGAATCCCAGTGGCTCACCAAACATTAACACCTTGGTGGAGGTGGACTGCGTTAGGCAGACCTCCTCTCAAGGACGGTATCCAATTCTGCTTGTGCGCGCGCCTGTGTAATCCATAGCTGCAGGAAGGATGACCTTCACAGCATGGAGCCTCAAAGGCTAATGCGACAGGGAGAGAGATAGAGGAAGGAAAGGAGAAGTCGGGTACGAAATGACATATTTAGACATTTGCCTTGCTGGCGATCACTCAAGGGCAAAGTCGCACCACTTTAGCATGTTGTATTTCAGCACAAAAACTTGCGTCTTGTTCATTAACTCTTACCTGCTCTACTGTTTCATTCTTTCACTCGCCAAATTCAGACCCCGTTATCATATGCATGTAATTGAAGGTGGAAGGTTTGTCCAATATGATCTTGGTTAAAAGAGTACTTGCTTATCAAATATTATTTAATATTTGATGGAGGAGATGAAGGGAAAGTGCTGTGTGATGCTGATTCAGCGTTTGGCATGTGCAGTGAATTCATAGTGCTGTTTTATAAAATCTCATCAAAGATGTCACCAGCAGATTTGTGAAACAAAAGGGATTTTAATTTTGTAAATGTAAAGTGCAAACTGGGTGCCAGTAAGATGCTGTACCGGTACAGATGTACCAGAGTTGCTTCGAAGTCATGCATCTTCAGAAGCGGAGCTGTGTGCAAAGTTACAAAAAAATGACGTGCACACCACCACACAAAATGGGGTCTCGTGCACTCAACGTGCATAACCAACCAGATCGCGATGATGTAATTTTTGCCACACGCACAGTGTATAAATCAGGCTTAATTTCTGAATTCAGAAAAGGCACGGAAAAATGAATAATGCATTTTCCGGAGACCCTAAAAGGACATGGTTAGGCTTGCTGCGGTAGTCGCAACAGATTCTGGGCGTTATTGACAAATACCTTGTGAAATGTGGAGTCCGTACCGTACCGTACCGGATTACGTATGCGTAATCGCGAATTGGAAAAGTAAAAGCAAAAGTAAAAAGCGGACATGTATTCAAAACCAATTTCAGTACCCTGCATATTGATAGTGCTCCCTGATACCCACAAAATACTTAAAATATAATTACCCAACTATATAAATGTGAGAGAATGCAAAAGCATTGTATTTTCTCCTCCCATCACAGAGAGCACACATGCATCTACAAGATGTCTTATAAAGAACATCTTTAAAAAGTAAATTTTACATGCATTTTGAATCATAAACATCTTAAAGATATTTTCTAAATGTCTATTTAACATTTGACTGGAAACGTCTCATAGAAAAAAAATACGTCTTCCAGATAAAAACACACGTCAAATAGACGTCTCTGCAATGTACGTGAGCTATCTGGAATCTCATTTGTTTTCCATCACCATGCCCCTTTAAGGGCTCCATAGAAAGTCATTTCCTTTCTGAACATAGTATTCTTCATGGAACTAGGCACTTTGAGGGTTGTTTTTTTGGGGGGTTGGGAACTAACAAACTGAACTATGAAACTAAGCTGAAACTTTCCCATCTTACAGTTGAACAAAAGACTATTAAAGGCCAGATTTATGCAGGGAAAATTAGCGTGAGAGTGCAATTCCAAAAAAAGCGCAGATGGGACTGGAAAGTTCTGCATGTGATCTACTGACGATGCGCAAATTAAAGAACATAATTTCTATAATGACCGACGCAATCTACTAAGAGCAGCGCAAATTAGCGTCCAGTTTAAGACCTGCTTTTTTGGAGCACAAATGAATTCATGAATTAATACTGCAAATACCAGTAAATTGATGAGCGCAAACCTTAGTAAATCACCTTGCGTGATTCATTTAAATACTCTCCTCCTATACATTTTGCGTCTGAAAGGGAAACTCCTACAAATGTAAAAGGTCAGCTGCAAAAATAACTGTGCCCATGCCTGTTCAGCGCTAATTTAGTAAATCCTGACAGTAGTTTTTAATGCCAAAAGAGGGTTTATGCTTGCTCAAGCTGTTAGAAAATCTGGCCCTAAGTTGTCTAAAAGTATTTATTTTTCCTTTAGTCATGTCTTATTCTGCCTAGGCACTGCCACTGCTCCTGCCCCCGGTAAAATAGGTGTGTGACGTCCATGGTCACATGCAGCTTACAAAACCAGTGACCTCTAAAACTGCTTCTTTTCAAATGCTCTCTCCCTGCTATCCATTCTCTTTCTTTTCATCCAATTTCTCTCTTTTTAATTTCTTTTACGATCTATCTTTTCTCTGTCACCCCCTCTATTTTTGTCAGAAACAATCAGTGGATTTTCCAGTTGACTGCCCTGCATTGCCGCAGTCACAGACATGGAGGGAAGTATGAAGGGAGGGGGGAAACAGAGAGAGAGAGGGGGTGAAAATGCACACAAGAAGCTGGGGGTAAAAGAGGGCTGAGGGCTCTCATGATTTGAAATCCGTTTTGAAGAAGCATCATATCGGTCCCTCCTGGTGCCCCACAGTGAGCTGACAGCACTGCCGAGCTGCATTCCATTACATGCAGCCGTTCTCCCGTCTGTCTCTCTCCCCCTTGTTCCCAGCCGATTGCAGAGCTCCGCCACCATTTCTCCTCTCCTCACTTGCACTCCGGAGGAAATGCGCATCTCCCATTCTGACACCATGCATGCACCACTGTCCAGCCGACAAACCGTGGAGACCTCCAAGGTGCATTAAATTATATGTGCATGTCCTTGCTGGCGAGAGACAGGATGTAGCTTTAAATAGCAGCAGAGAGAGACAGACTGGGAAGGAGACAGATAAAGAGAAAACAAAATCAACACAGAGGACAGATAAAAGAGAAACGAATGGAAAAATAGAAGAGAGAAATATTTATGGGTCCGTGACAAACAAGGATGTCTGAAATGATGAGCAGAAGAAATATTTTCTAAATCTAGTTTGACAAGCTGGTTGGCTTCATACATTTGTAAATTTTTCTACAAAACATTTTTGTTTAATGACTCTAAAAATGTCAAGTGGTGTATCCATCAAGTATACTCAAATAATTTACTTAGACCTTGAATACATGAGGTCGCATTAAATTGACCACATTAAATTGACTGACAGTACAGACTTTTACATTGTAAGATTTAAAAAAAGAATAATACATTTATTCAAAAATTTCAGACTTTAATGAAAATGTCCTTTAATATTTACAAAAAAATAATGGGTCGATCAAAGAAACAACAACTAAAATGTTCTGATGCAAGACTTTTATTTTGAAAGACGTGCATGAACGCTGTTGACTCTTCTGTCCAAAGCAGTTTAATGCTGCTTTCACGTGGAATCTGAATTATCGTAAATACTAGTTTCCTAATTAAAACTATGTCCTCATGTCGAATGAATGCCGACCCAAAACTTGAATGCGATGAGCTCTTAATCACGACTTCAGAAATGTAGAGTAGGAAATGTCCGATAGCATGTGAAGGCAGCATAAGTAAAGCATGCCTGAGGAAAAACACTGTATTTGCTGATGAGATGTTGTCAGTCTATGTCAATGTCTTTATTCTAATATTTTCATAGCTTATTACGAAGTAAAAAGTCTCTCACCTCAGAGAAACAAACTTTCCTGTCCTGTCAGACATTACACTGTGCTCGCGGCATGCACTCTTCTTTTGACCTGTATATCACTTAGCTATATATAAACGTTGTAGTTACGTTTTCAATTAGTGAGTCATGAAATCACCAAAAAGTACCAATAAATTGTGTAACTGGTACATTGTATGTCAGCTGGGTATGATTTGCATGCAAGTATAATGTTCATTTTGTTCACTAGGATCAGTGTTAACAGTTCTTGTGTATTTAACTGTAACCCATAGCTGTAGTTGCAGCTAGTTTCCATAACCTTAACCTAAACCATGTTTTCACTTTGTGCTATTTTCTATGTTTTTGATGGCATACCAACTTTCTAACTTTATTGTATTTTGAAAAAGGTTGGAAAATTATATTTTGGAACTGCTAGCCATATTTAAACTGTATTGGTGTTATTCTTGCAATAAATTAGCTTGGTTCAAGTTCCTAAATATTTGGGCTCTGGCTTAATGACCATGGGAAAATGTGGGTTCCATGACCAGTTAAGAACTACTGATTTAGGTCATTGTATACATTTTGTATTTTATTAATTTTTTTATTTAAATTTCTTAACAAAAAGTAATAAACGCCAAATCATTGAGCCTTATTCAAAATGAGCTAGACAGTGAGTGGCCGAGAAAGCACCCCTTTTGTTTCTGCTTCCGTGCCTATATTTGTTTGCGCCATGGATGAATCCTGAATCCTGGCATTATTCTGGATCAGCGGCCATGTTGCCCACATATGCCAACAGTGGCCAGAGGTACACATCAATATTCATTGAATCAGAAATTCTGACTTCTCCTGTTTGTTCCACCCAGGCTGAGAAGGGAATTACTCCAAGGATATTTGTAGCAGATAAACTGGCCCCTTAGACAGGTCAATTGATTGGGATGGAGACGATGTCTAAGCAACTGTAACAGTGATATATCTGAATGCTTAGTACAAATACACAAGCATTTAAAAGAGAGGACTGATCTTTTCATTTGTGGTGGGAAGCCATTACGCAGAGAATTACCGGGGACTTGATGGACTCCGTTGCCTGTTGTGTCTGCCCCACGCAAGACTGATCACACATACAGATCAATTTAATGGCCAACGTGATTGAATCGACAGCACTGTGTGGCATACAAGCGTGAGATATAAACAAATGACTTTGCCCTCAGTGTCCTTCATGGTGCAGGTGGAACACACACCAGATCAAGACAAGCAATAAGACCCATTCTTGAGTTAATATGAGCATACGAGTGTTTCAAGGACCGCCATATTCTCACTTCCGTAAGTCTGGAGTGCTGGCTAATATCCTCTCCACTACGGAAAACATGTGGCGGGTTCCTCTTAATCCACATTGATTTCATGGCTATCTGAGTGTGGGCATAAGAGACAAAGAGGAGAGGAGGGGAAACAGTAAACATGCTCTTCTTTGCTCTGTATTTGACACAGAAGAGCTCTTGAAGGGATAGTTCACCCCAAAATGAAAATTTGGTCATAGTTTACTCACTCTCATGTCATTTTAAACTTGTACGACTTAATTTTTTTTGTCCATGTTGTTTTGAAACCCATTGGCTTTTATTTTAAATGTAAATGATGACAGAATTGATTGATTTATTTGGTTTTGATGTATGGTATCCAGCATATAGCATTAGTTTTGGCAGGTCATGTTAGTCAAGCTCGCATCAGCTGACTGTCACGCGTCTACTTATAGGAATACGCCTATCACAGCATGCATTTATATATATGTGTATATATATATATATATATGTGTGTGTGTATGTGTGTATTATCAACTGCTATCGCATTTCTTTGGAGCTTATTACCCTCCTCCATCCCCAGCTCGTCAGTCTCGTCCTCTCGTCAGTCAGGATTTGGCATTATAATTCCCCCTGAATCAAGACTAAATTCCCACATTAGTTTGTACATTTTAATATTGACATAATTCTATCTGCAATACATCGTTGCTTCTGTTCCGTTTACCCAGGGGGGTTTATCACTGCTCTCCCTGCTCCATGCTAGAGCCATGCTATGTTTTTGCCCAGAACAGAACCACACCGCCAATCTAAACTATATGCTAATTGTCTATCACTTTGACGATAGTCATCTTGACAGAAATGTATGTATGTTTTTATTTCTATGTATTTATGTTTTTAATTGTATTATTTTGCAGAACACAAATTAAGAAAGTCATACAGGTTGGATGAATTATCCCTTTAACTTTAATTACCTATTAAGCCCACATCAAGGAATAGTAGTGACTGAATGAATAAGAGGAAGTGAAAAAATATGGGCATATATAGAGATTAGAGCAATTGTGACCAAAGCGACATGAATTGTGCATCCGAAGTGGCGAATGGAATGGAGTCTTCGTACGTCTCACAGAGTTCCAGGCTTATCTAAATGCGTCATCTTAATGCCTGATGATCTATGCAAAACCTTTCATCTGTAAACCGCTTTCCCCCCAAATGAAACAGAGACTAACTCCTCAAGCAACAACACCAGATGACATATAAAACATTAGGCGACTTTCAGTGCCAGAGTTCCCTCGAAGACATTTATGGCTGTAGTGATGTGACAGCTCAGATATGTCTTTTGTGGTGGAGTGGGATTGAAACAACACTGCAGTCTTTCTCTTTCATTTCACCTTTTGCTCCTCTTCAACAAAGCTGAGGAGAAACATCAAAATCACAGAAGCGTTGAAAATGAACCTACAGGTGCACACGGACCCTCAGGGGGCAGCCCATCATTGGACATTTTCCATGTGGCTCCCTCTCTTTCCCCATCTCTCATTCCCTCCTCCGTCTCTCCTGGGTAAGCTGGAGATTGGGGTTAAAGTATAGACTGTGCCACATGCTGCACTGTCTGCCAGTTTATCTCCAAAGCCACGGAAGGAAAATCAAGAAGGAGAAAAAAGGGGAGGGGGTTATAGAAGAAAGAGAGGAGAAAAACACAGAAAAGAGTGGAGAGTTGGTTGATTTGGGATGCGCGGCACGTGAAGGCCAGATAACCATCTTTTCTGCAGCCCTCCTCCAGCGTGCTGTTTGCTCAATCATCATTTACTGCAGAGAGAAAGAGAGAGAGAGGAGGGGTGTTCACTGATGCAGGAAGGAGGAAGTAAAGGAGTTTGAAAGAAAATAGTGAAGAGGAAAAACATTGCTGTAGATGGAAAAGCATGCTATGAACAGTACTGCAGAGATAATGCACCAACCCGTGTGTGTGTGTGTGTGTGTGTGTGAGAGAGAGAGAGAGAGGCGCATGTAAGCACAACAGCTACGCAACAGCTCTGAACATTGAACATTGTTCAGTAGCGTGACTAGCTCAGATGTTTTCCAATAGTTCAGCTTTTCCCATTAAATATATAGCTTATGTTTCCACCACATAGTAATGTAGTAAAAATGTTACAGAGGTCTACATTTTTTTGTAACATATTTTACAGCTGAGTACACTGATGTAATAAAATATTCATTTGTGTACATTTTGAAACATAGTATGTTTATTTTAGTGCACAGAAGAGCTGTGTAGCATTTTTATTTTAGTAATATATACAATTATACTGTAATTTTACAAAATAATTTAGTGCTTGTTCGTTACTCATTTATTTGTTGAATTATTGTGGGTTTGTTTATTTAGCTGTTACTCTTTAAATAGCCTAACTACTGGGGTCAGAACGATTCAAAATTAGATTTTAAATTTTTTTTATTTCAGAGTGTCCTTGTTACATATGTTACATTTACTTACATGATGCATAATTACATGCAACTAACCCTCAACCAAACCCTAATCCTACCCTAACCCTACAGTATGAACATGTAGTTAATTATTATTTCTCAGTGCTTAAAAAATATCATATTTATATTCAGTAGTTATGTTTTTTTAATATATTGCTGTTCCCTAAAAGCTTAGTATATTTTGATTCTTTTTCTTAGTTTTTGTTGTTTATTTTTCAGAAGAGTTGCTTGACTGTTGTTGAACTTTGAAGCTTGTCAAGCTTCAAGCTCCTCAAACTTTAAAGAGGCATCATGAACACTTGTATGTTGCGCTCTGTTGGGTTCTGTGTTTGCAGTTCTGCAGATTCCTCCTCTCCTCGCTCACGCCACACATAACCTTTCTGCTGTTCGCTTAGCCTTTCTGTTCTACCGCCCACCTGAGAGTGAGTGAGTGAGTGTGTGTGTGTGTTCAGAGGATTCTTGCGCAGTGTTCTCTAAAACACAGTCTAACAGTGCACAAAACACAGCTCTTATCCCAGAAGACTCTTCCTGGTGGAGACGATTGAAAAGAAGATCTACCGCCCCCTCCATACTCACTCACACTAGCTCCAGAAAATTCCAAATCTCTCATCCCCTGCTTCCTCTGTGAGCTCCTCCAAACTGTGAGTGAGTGAGTGTGTGTTTCTAGTGCAATTACTCAGATGATATCAGCTGTCAGTCAGCAACTCAAAGATGAAGCTGGGCTCTTTTACATGATAATGGGATGCCACATTCAATCAGGGCTTTGTGTGGCAGAGAGAGGGCAGTTGACTCATTAAAAAATGCAGCACAATAACAATGAAAGAAGCAGCATCAGCAAACTTACACTTTACACTCTCTCTCACCTTTCCTTCTGTTTCTCCTCTTTCTGCAAAACTAGTGCAGGGTTGCGAAGAGGAAACAAGATAGTGGAGGAGAGGAGAAGAAGAAAAAAAAACGTGTAAAAGAGGAGAGGAAGAAATCATATAGCAAAAAAAGAGGAGACGAGTGATAATATCAGTGAAAAAGAAGAAGGGGGGTGGGGACGTAAAGGAGAGAAAGAAGGAAAAACAGTAGGAGAGGAGCCAAGGAAGCCAAACTAAAAAGGATAGGAGAGGAAATTATATGGAAATGATAGGAGGAAAGAAAACTGTAAAACAGAGAGGAGAGGAGGAAATTATTTAAAAGGAGAGGAGGATGCAAAACCTGTAAAGAGAAGAGGAGAAACAAAATTGTAAAAAAAAACAAAGAGGAGAGGAGGACACATACAGTATTGTTCAAAATAATAGCAGTACAATGTGACTAACCAGAATAATCAAGGTTTTTAGTATATTTTTTTATTGCTACGTGGCAAACAAGTTACCAGCAGGTTCAGAAGATTCTCAGAAAACAAATGAGACCCAGCATTCATGATATGCACGCTCTTAAGGCTGTGCAATTGGGCAATTAGTTGAATTAGTTGAAAGGGGTGTGTTCAAAAAAATAGCAGTGTGGCATTCAATCACTGAGGTCATCAATTTTGTGAAGAAACAGGTGTGAATCAGGTGGCCCCTATTTAAGGATGAAGCCAACACTTGTTGAACATGCATTTGAAAGCTGAGGAAAATGGGTCGTTCAAGACATTTTTCAGAAGAACAGCGTACTTTGATTAAAAAGTTGATTGGAGAGGAAAACCTATAAAGAGGTGCAAAAATGATAGGCTGTTCAGCTAAAATGATCTCCAATGCCTTAAAATGGAGAGCAAAACCAGAGAGCGTGGAAGAAAAGGAAGACAACCATCAAAATGGATAGAAGAATAACCAGAATGGCAAAGGCTCAGCCAATGATCACCTCCAGGATGATCAAAGACAGTCTGGAGTTACCTGTAAGTACTGTGACAGTTAGAAGACGTCTGTGTGAAGCTAATCTATTTTCAAGAATCCCCAAAGTCCCTCTGTTAAAAAAAGGCATGTGCAGAAGAGGTTACAATTTGCCAAAGAACACATCAACTGGCCTAAAGAGAAATGGAGGAACCTTTTGTGGACTGATGAGAGTAAAATTGTTCTTTTTGGGTCCAAGGGCCACAGGCAGTTTGTGAGACGACCCCAAACTCTGAATTCAAGCCACAGTACACAGTGAAGACAGTGAAGCATGGAGGTGCAAGCATCATGATATGGGCATGTTTCTCCTACTATGGTGTTGGGCCTATTTATCGCATACCAGGGATCATGGATCAGTTTGCATATGTTAAAATACTTGAAGAGGTCATGTTGCCCTATGCTGAAGAGGACATGCCCTTGAAATGGTTGTTTCAACAAGACAATGACCCAAAACACACTAGTAAACGGCCAAAGTCTTGGTTCCAAACCAACAAAATTAATGTTATGGAGTGGCCAGCCCAATCTCCAGACCTTAATCCAATTGAGAACTTGTGGGGTGATATCAAAAATGCTGTTTCTGAAGCAAAACCAAGAAATGTGAATGAATTGTGGAATGTTGTTAAAGAATCATGGAGTGGAATAACAGCTGAGAGGTGCCACAAGTTGGTTGACTCCATGCCACACAGATGTCAAGCAGTTTTAAAAAACTGTGGTCATACAACTAAATATTAGTTTAGTGATTCACAGATTGCTAAATCCCAGAAAAAAAAATGTTTGTACAAAATAGTTTTGAGTTTGTACAGTCAAAGGTAGACACTGCTATTTTTTTTGAACACACCCCTTTCAACTAATACCCCAATTGCACAGCCTTAAGAGCGTGCATATCATGAATGCTGGGTCTTGTTTGTTTTCTGAGAATCTTCTGAACCTACTGGTAACTTGTTTGCCACGTAGCAATAAAAAATATACTGAAAACCTTGATTATTCTGGTTAGTCACATTGTACTGCTATTATTTTGAACAATACTGTATGTAAAAATGTGAAAAGAGGAGCAAACAGCTAAAAAGGAGAGGAGGAAGCAAAACTGTAAAAAAAAGAGGAGAGAGGAGGAGCAAACAGCTAAAAAGGAGAGGAGGAAGCAAAACTGTAAAAAGAAGAGGAGAGGAACAAGGAGAGAAAGAAACAACTGCAAAAAGTAGAGGACGAAGCAGAACTGTAGAATCCATACATGCAGTGCCCATACATCCATGCTCAAGGTTAAATGGGGATTAGATCCTCCCGGAGCTGTGGATGTATTTTCTAGGGCTTGACAAGTAGCCTAAGGATGACTTATTAAGCCTGTTCTCACTGTTCAGTGTCAGATGAATGTTAAATGAACGCTCTTCCTTCTGAGAATCGAACTATTCTGCAGTCAGTTATATTAGGTGACAGTATTCAGGGAGAGCGATGTGGAAGTGTGAGATTCATAGAAGCAGGTCAGGATTCCCCTCTCTCCGTCTTCCTCTGTCTTTTCTTTCACACGCCGCCTTTGGGACCTTTACGTTCAAACAGAATATGTTTTCCGACTAACCCAGTTCCCTGCTTGTTTTGTTTTTCTTATGCTCTCTTTCACTCTCTTCTCTGTATTTCTCAGTGTCTGCTTCTCTCAGTTTTAAAGGATTAGTTTGCCAAAAGATGAAAACATTTATTCGCCTTCATGTTGGTACAACCTGTATGACTTTATTTGTTCAGTGAGTCAACTATCTTCAAGTCATCGATTAGAATATTCTGTCATGATAATCTATAAATCGCTCATGTGGGAACTATTGTAAGATGCCTTCAGAGCCAGAGAATATATGTTGCATGAAGACAGAACATGTATAGTTTAGTTTAATTGTGGTTATAACACATTTTGTCATACTGATTTTATGACATGCTATTGCATTTGTGTTAGGGACTGTATTGTAATAAATGTAAAAAGATGAATGCGACAGCTTGAGCAGACTCCTAAATGTGTCTCTAAAGCAGCCCAACATGACCTCACCCCCTTTGTTGGGTGTTCCCGGGGGCAGGGTTTGTATACATTATAGGGAAGAAGTTTGTTGTAGTCCTTAAAAAGCCATTTCTGTAAAAGAAAAGATTTCCCTTTGCATTGAAATTTGAGTGTCGTAACATTGCAGATGTTGTTTATGCTCAAACTAAAGTGACATTTTTTTAATCATTATCAAGGACCCCTTTAACTTTAAAATAATGGTCCAGATCACATGTAGTGATTAGGTAATACTTGAGTAATTAGTGATGCATTTTATGACTATATTCAGAGTAAAAAAAAAAAAATAGCTTTGACACACAATTAAACGCTGTTCTTCTGAATATTCTATTCATCAAAGAAGCTAAAAAATATGTATAATGATTTCTACAAAAATATGTTTTTTGTTGTTGATGATAATAAGAAATGTTTCTTCGGAACCAAATCAGCATATTAGAATGATTTCTGAAGGATTATGAAGACTGGAGAACATTTTCTCTGTGACGTTTGTGTGATTAAGAAATAAAGGATCCTTTTGACTTGGAACAGTAAACAGCCACCTAGCAGTTAAGGACAATGTTAAAGGCAGTCAGACTCCTGTGTACATTCACCAATAACGTCACATTCAAAGAGTGCAGAGCACTTAAAGAGATTGGACTGGTGGCGTTAATGGTACATGGATGGAGCGCTAGATACACTCGTTTATCATGCTACTAAAAACACAAAACCACTCCACAGATATGAACCTTCCTGTGCTCTGTAAACCCTCCTCCATTATTCATGTCCTGTTACGTACCAAAACCCATTCTGCAGTTTTTCTTTTTTAAAGAAACAGTGGCTTACGTGGAGGCCTCCAGGAACTAATAAAATGGCCAGTGGTGGATCATCTTACCCATGTTCCTCCCTCTTATCTGTGCAGGAATCTCCCAGCCCTCTTTCTCCACTCCCCCCGTAGATGAATTTGGCCTAATCCAGCCATTTGTGCTGAGTGATAGAATTTCATACCTGAGGGCAGGAGGCTTTGAGAACAAGGGTAAGATAGACAGGACGGCCATTGTTTTACCTGGGCGTGCACCCCAGACTTTTAATAAGGGGGGGTTGGGTTGAGGAAGGTTATAGATGGATTGAGAGAGGATAGATGGGAAACTGCTGCAGGGGAAGTTCAAGCAGGTGGAGAAAGGGAATAAAACAAGGGAGTGGCCATGTTCCAGGGCATTCGGTCAAAGCTGCAGTGCTTTACAAATAAAACAGTTATTGCACTTTCAGGGCACAGGGCCAGTTTAAAGATAACCGCATTATTCAGAGGGTCAGAGCAAAGACTCTTGAGACTGCTTAAGGATCAAATGGTTGAACTCAGAAGTAATAGGGCAGCGTGTCGGTATGCTAGTCATTTCTAATTGCCAATGAGGATATGGATAAAGGGTGCATTAGATCGTTAGCTGTCCCCCACCCCCATTTCTCTTTCTCTCTAGCTTTTCAAAATCACCCAGAGCACTTCACGCCATCTTACCATTCATCAAAGACTACGGTTTGCCCTACAGCCAGGAACATTCTCATAGATTACAGATGGATAAGAACGGATCATCTTGCCAGTCAAGCTGGCCCTCAGCCAAACATAGGCGATTTATAACAATAGGAAGAAAATTATAGAAACTCGAGGAAGAATAAATGGGGTATAAAAGGTGGAGAAGAATGGGGTGAGAGATTAATGAAAGCTAATGTAAAGTGAATCAGCGATGTCCTTATAGGATATTTGTCAGTGCCACAGCGCTTTAACATATTGTGCCTGATAGGAGTGCATTTGTTACATGCACTCTTACACACATGCATATTTTGCCTTATGCAGCAGCATGTACATGTGATCTTTTCTTATTAGTGAATACTCTTTTGTTTGGCTGGTCTCTCGGTGCTTCTGTCTGTTTAGCTGTTTGTTTTCCAGTAGTAATAAGCAGGTTTCTTTTGTAAGCACTGACCTCAATACATCTATTTGTTTTTCTAAGCTAAGCAATCATTCCCTTGATGAAAACATCTGAGTTACCAGATGAGTTACCCACAGTAGTACGCAATAATAGCCCGAATGCATTTGGTGAATGAATCATCATGAGTCAGATGTATTTAATGTGTTAGGTAATTATTGTTAATTTAGAATATTTTTTAAAATATATTTTAAATATTGTTAAATATTTAAGTGAGTAGTCTTTTTGTAGTAATTTTGCTCAGTAATTTGACATATTTTCTAATATTTAAGTAAGTAATCTAATAATTTTTGTAGTTCCTTTTTTTAAAAATAACGAGTTAATTTATTTTATACCAATTTTATTTTTTTCTATTTTTATGTTAATTATAAAATAATATATATATATATATATAATAGTTTTTATTTTTAAACAACATTTTAAAAATAAATATTTTCTGTAAGATCCTTATAGAAAAACATATTAAACTTGTGTGTTTTAAACTGTGACTGAGCAAATGTGCCATTTGCAAATAACTTTTTAGTTTTGTTCATTCACTTCCACTCTTTCTTATGAGCAACCGTAGTTTTGCTTGATGATGGTCGATGGCCAATATTCTAGCCAGCTTCAAGCGGTTCCTGTCTGGACTTGACGAGGAAGCATGTCTTGAGCATTAGAACCCATCTCCCACGAGCCGTCCTGCTGTAGGGAGGAACCACCCTTGGGCCCCACAGTGGAGCCAAGACCAGATTTATCAGAGGATTAGGGTGTGAATCTGCTTCTGTGTCTGGAACACGTGCACAGAGGGGGAGGTATAACACGGGGGGCGCTGACAGGGGGAGATGAAGACCGAAAGTACCTGTGAACTTCTCTCCAACTTTAATCAGTTTGAGAGCAGAGCAAAGGTACTCTCAGGTCGACTGCATCTGGCCTGTAACTCTACAGATAGACTCAGCACTTTTCCATGAGAGACAGACGGGTAATTAAAGCCTCACAGCCTTGATTCACCTTCTTATAAGATCAAAGCATGGTCCGTTCTAGGGCTTTTCGTCTTTGGCCGTCTATGATCTCACTGGGGTGTCATTACACACGTGTTGTCTGTCATTACTTCACCCTAATTTAGCCACTGGAAACCTTCCTGACTGAAAATAGGCTATGTGTGCGGCTATATCTGTTTGTTTGTGTGGGTACTGAGGAAAATTACATGATAGTTATGAGACAGCAGTGCTGAGGATGTTAATAACGTACATTTTAACAGTAGCTCAGATTTTTCACACAAGCTCCTTTTTCAAATAGCAGTGTTAGCGTGATGCAATCTCTGTTTTGTCGCATTCTTTTGCGCACAAAGATTTGCCTTGATTTATGAGGCAATAATCAAGCACACTTTCTCTTTTCATAATATTCTATCATATGTTATATTCTAACCTACAAAAACGAAGCGATTCATTAGGGCCACTGCAGTTCTGTTGGCATTTATGTCTTTTTTTGGGTATAATATTTAGGCAAACACCGCTATTCATCACAGGTTTTATACTGTTTGTACACTACTGTTGAAGTTTATGTTATCTTTCGCTCACCAATGCTGTTTTATTTGATCAAAAATAAAGTAAGAACAGTAATATTGTGAAATATTATTAAAATTTTAAATTATTTTCTATTTTAATATATTTTAAAATGTCATCTGTTCCTGCATGGCAAAGCTGATTTTTTTAGCATCAAAACTCCAGTCTTCAGTGTCACATGATCCTTAAATCATTCTAATATTTGATGCTTAAGAAACATTATTATCAATGTTGAAAACAGTGATGCTTAATATAGTTTTTCAGGATTTTCTTGATTAATAGAAAGTACAGCATTTATTTAAAATATATAATTTTTGTAACTGTCTATCGAATGCATTAAACTTTTGTTTGATAGTTTACCATTATATGAATTAGTATGTTTCCTGTTTTTATAGTTGCTGCATGTCACCAGAACTGAATGAATTATCTGATATTTACTAGCCTAAATGTTTAGCTACTCTTTATTGGTAGCTTGTAGCTAACAAGTCAAGCTATCATTGTTTTTTTTTTTAACTGGTTAGCTATTTAAAACTAGCTTTTCAAGCTACAAACTAGTACAAGTAGTAGTTTTTTAAGTACCTCTGTTAATAATGGTGTTTTTCTGCAATGTCATATGCAAACTTGACTGGTTTTGAGAAGTGAGGAGAGCTGCGTTGCTTGGTTTGCAAGTCTAGTTTGTCTGTGTCCATTTAAAGAAGTGCTTAAATCAGATGGATCCCTGTTCAACACAAGCTCATTTAACACCCGCTTTCATTTAATCTAATTTAGAGTCTGTGGCTGGATTTGAACCGATATGGTGACCTCCTAAATATGTGCACACACTGTAACCCAATATATAATTCAGGTTGGAGTAAATCAACGTAAAATACTGAAATTATAGCACCCGTAAATATCATTTGGGCCATTATGACGGTGAAGCTCCCATAGGCGTATAATTTGTGGTGACAAATCACAGGTCTTACAGTACACACATTCTTTATCTTTTTTCTTCTCTTTTACTGTCTCTCTTCCTCGCACAAAAACAATTAGTTTAGCTGCCTCACACTTTTCTCCCGTAACCTTTCTTCTGTTTCTCTTAGTATTCAGTCATAATAGAGTACCGCGTAGTGGAAGTGCGCTGCCGTGAATGTGTTTTTATGTATGTTTGTGTAGGTATGATGTGTGGGATTAATGTCAGACATGCTGGGGCTCATACCAGCCTCCCGCTGTAGCGTCTTGGAGGCTTATCACAGTCAATCATCTCTTTGTTCGCCTCACTCTCAGCACGCACACACACGGACCGCAGACGTGGCTCATATTCATATAGCAAGGCATGATGGTCAGGATCCGAGGCTTCAAAGTGCTGAGCACATGCAGTTGGGAAGAAGTTTTTATCTCCCTGCAAAACTTCTGAATCTCTTTGGGAGGGGTCGATACTGCAGAGCCTAAAGATAGAGAAGGGGAGGCTAATTGATTAAGAGCTGTGAAATAAGGATAAAAGGGATTTATATCCTATTTGATATCTGCGGAAGGGTCAGCAAGCAAGGTCACAGTAGCACCTCCTTGTGGCCAAATATAGCATGTGACACAGCCAGATGATTCTGGTGACAGCGGAGATGTTCTGCTTGAATCAGTTCTGCTTTTAACATGGGTCATTTAAAGGGCTGAGACAGTCATACACTCATAGGTTATGTTTGGAATGGCATTCTACCATACTGTTCATACTATTTCTGTGGTATGCAGCATGTACATATATTGTGCACAGTATGTGAATTTCTGTAAATTGCCGTTCAAAGGTTTGGGGTCAAAACGATTTTTTTTAATCATTATTAAAAGGGGGGTGGGGTACATACTGGGCTTTTTACACTGTTAAAGACTCCCATGCTAAACATGAACAAAGTTTCAAAAATTAAGTTGGATGTTTGATTTCGGTATTTCGAGTATTTTCAAAAATACTCCTTCCGGTTTCTCACAATTTTCGAAAAGTTTTGGGTCTGTGTGACGTCAAATGGGGCGGAATTTCCTTGTACGGGCACTTCTCCCGGAAGGGCGCGCGCGAGAGAGCAAATGCACGCTCATTAAAGCGCTTTAAGGAAGCAGTCACAGGACTTCACCAAATCAACAATGTCACCAAAGAAGTGTGTTTTTGGTTGTCAGGGCAAGACAACCCTGTACAGCTTCCCAAAGAACCCAGCGTTAATGGGACAGTGGATGGAGTTTGTTTTTCCGGAGTAGCAACGGAGTTGTGCGAGTGTTTTTGTTTGTTCCCTGCATTTCAACGACGATTGTGTTATAAACAAGGCCCAGTTCGACACTGGATTTGTAGATTGTCTAATGCTGAAAGATGGAAAGATGTTGTTGGCTATCTATGTAAGTCCACATTAGTAAGCAACATAATCGTGTATAACGTTAATTATCAATGGAGCATGCAATGTATGGTGTGTGTTTATGTTTGTTTAGCTGACCACTAGAGGTGTCTGTTTGTTTATTGTAAAAACACCAGGGGCCGTTCACACAAAGTGCGCTTCTTCATTCATAAATAAAACTAAAAACTTTTTGGGGATATGAAGGATGCAATACTACTCTATAGGTACTCAAGATTGATATGAGATTGACTGAAACTGAGTGCACAACTGTTTTCAACATTGATAATAATAATAAATTATTCTTTAGCAACAAATCAGCATATAATAATGATTTCTGAAGGATCATGTGACACTGAAGACTGGAGTATTGGCTGTATATTGTAAAAATATTTCACATAATACTATTTTTACTGTATTTGTTTAATCTAATAAATGATCAAAAATATTAAAAAAACTAATGACCCCAAACTTTGTATATCCAACTCCATTTGCAAAAATGTGCAGAACATAAAAAACATACTGAAAATATTATATTCCCAATGGATTGCATATCATATCCCACAATGCAACTTGACTTTGCATCAACATTAATTTGATCAATTAATTATTAATAAAATAATCTATTATCTATTGTTCATTTAATACTTTAACTGAACATTGCAGGTTTAGTACTGTATGTAATGTTTAAACTTTAATGTTTTAATTTTCCATTAATATTCCATTCCAGCCACAGCCAATGATCTTGTAGTTTTGTCTTCTCATTATTTCTTCTCATTGCTTTGCTTATACTTTTTACATTGGACTGTACATTCAAAACATGTCCTACTGTGTTACACACTACATTTGAACAACTTTAACACTATTTTTAGGCAATGACAGTCTATACAGCATGGTATGCAGTAAAATAGCTAATATTCCACTCTATACATGTTCTTGTACAGCCTTGAATTGTTCATTGTTTGTTGCTTTTACCTTATATGCTGGACTATAGACATTAAGCAATTGATGTTATGTGCAGTTTCATATTCATATTTTTAACAGATAGTAGGCAGAATACAGTATGCACTTCACAGTACGCAATAAACATTACACTAGCATTCCATTCTGAACACAGCCAGTGATCTTGTACAGTCTCATTCCTTTGCGTATGCTTTATACATCGGACTGTATAAATAAAACATTTAGCGTTATGTTTCACATGATATTTTAAGCAAATAGTATAGTAGGCAGTATACTATATTCTGCTCAGTATACAATAAGCAGTATGCTAATATTCCATTCCAGACAACATCATTGGCTTTCATTCATTTCTTATTCTTTAGACACTGGACTCTAAAACTGCTGACATCAGTTTTTGGTAAGCTTTATGCATATGTTTCTTCTCCATATTTGTTGACACACTTGAGTTTAGGCTGAAGGAAGCCAGGCGAAGTGCAGAAGTGTCGAGAAGTGTGTTCATTCTAATTAAATGAGAATCTTAATGAGTAGCTCTCTCCACAGACCTCGAGCCACTTTCATGTGCTGAGTCTGAGTGAAGAAATCGAGCCAGAGGGTTAGAGAGGCAGCTGGTAACCCATGCGCTCACTGGATTAAGGGTGTATTAAATGTTTAAAAGAAAAGAAAATGTTTAAAAAATCAACAGTTCCAGCTATAAAATCTGACTGAATAAGCAACTTTTGTTGAAATGTTCAAGACATAGAAACCAAGCAACCGGCAGATATGTTTCTTTAATTCGTCACAAGCTGTTTCCATCCACCTATTTGTATATGAACTTTGGCATATTGCATAACGCTGGATGAAAAAGCCAGCATGTGCATGAATTCTAAAAAATACACATAAAAAAACTAAATTGAGGCGAATTATATTTTTATCCAATAAGATATATGCATAAACTACGATGCAAACACATTTACAGAATAAATCCCTCGAAGCGCAACAAAAAACATAGGATGTGATAGGATAACTATACTAACCAGTGGATCAGTTTCATTGATCCTTCTGAAATGCCTGAGCCAAAGTCTGTCATTGATGTCATCAAAATGACCTCCCAGAACTGCCTCGCACGATTGTGTTCCCAAACACCAGGCATCCGCCTCCAAAAGCAAGACAACATGACATGATGTATGAAAATATAGTCACAGTGGCGTCCCCAATTGCAGTAACCATTTTTATTACAGTTATTTTGTTCTAATTTCCCAGGAAGTGATAACTGTTCTCTTGAACAATTGGGATAGAAGCTGTGCTTAATTCGCAAATTTTAATTTTATGTGAAAGTTCACAGTTTTGGATTGAAACATAGCTACAGATTAGGTTTATGATGCATCATATACTTAGCAGATGTATATTATTGATTCAATATACAAAATTGCTGTTGCTACTTCTTTATACATTAAAAGCACACTGTAAGAAATGATGGCAACACTTTAGAATAATAGTCCGGCATCAATAAGTAACTGCAGGAAGTAATGCAGGACTAATGAGTTGTGCTAACACTTCAGCTATACTACCATTAACTAATATAGAAACAAGCTTAACTAATCAGTTAGTAATATTGAATTTAGGACTAAGATTCTCCCTATTAGAAGTTCCTTATTAGGTAATCAGTAATTACTAAATGAGATTATCACTAAGAACTAAGGTAACTATGACAAATTATAAAGAATTACTAATTCATTACTAATCACAACATTTGTGTGCCCGAGATGTGAGCAATTGTCTTTTTTTACTCTTAATGTGGTCATAAAGTGCATCACTAATTACTCAAGTGTTATCTAGTCACTCTGGGGGAACTACTAGTGATCAGTGAAAAATAGTTTTTTTTTTTTTTTTACTTTAAAATAATGGTCCAGATCACTAGTAGTTCCTGCAGAGTGAATAGGTAACACTTGAGTAATTAGTGATGCATGTTATGACTATATTAAGAGTAAAGAAGATGACTGATTACATCTCAGACACAATAATGTTCTTTATAATTAGTCAGTTAGTTAATAGATATTAATGAGGCTAATCTCATTCAGTAATTATTGATTACTTAACTCTAGGAACTCTAGGATCTCCTAAATTCAATATTACTTACCATACTCAGAAAAAAGGTACAGTGAAGGTTCAATTTTGTTCCTTGAGGAACAAAATGTATAACTTTACATTTAAAGGTACACAATTGGTCCTTAGGGTACACCATTGTTTTCCTCTACTTATGGCGCTTTTCCATTACCAGTACCAGCTCAAAATGACTCGCCTCGTCTCGTCTTGGCTCGCTCGGCATTTCGTCAAGGCGAGCTGGTACTGTGTGGAAAAGTGCCAGTAGAGCCGGGTTAGGCAAGTCGAGTAGCCATCCTGCATAGTTTGGCTCCAACCCTGAAAGTCGTCTATAGAAGCTCCTTTTGAGAATTAACATAGGTTTAGATGTTGATGTTTTAGTGAAAATGGTCATCATTATGGTGATCAGTGTTTCCTTTAGTTGGGCAGTTATACTCTTGGCTTTTTTATGCGAGTTTGTGGTTTTTGTTACAGTGTTAACAAATCACATAATCTGTTCAAATCAAAAGAAGACATAAACAAAAATTATCATGAATAAAAATGTTTGACTGACTGAAAATATTAATAAATAATATTCACCAATAATATTTTCTTGCCACACATCAGACATTCTGATTTTTAAAAAATACATTCTAGGGGGAAAAAGTTTAGATGCACACAGATCAAGAATCAGCTTATGAATCTCAACAATGGTGACATAATTAATGCTGCAATGCATGCTGGGAGCCATGAGCTTTATATGGTGGTGGCTTAGAGTTGGAGCCAGTTCTCTTGGACCGAACTTGCCTACCCTTGACTTAGAGGTACACAAATTTACCCTTAAGGGTACCACCCCAGTGATGGCCATTTGTACCTTTAAAAGGTAAAAATTGTGTATTTTGTTTTGAATATGAATATGTTGAATATGTTTCTATATTAGTTATTAGTAGTAGTTGAAGTGTTAATGTAGTACTACTCATTAGTCCTGCATTACTTTCTGCATAGTTACTTATTATTGACGGACCATTATTCTAAAGTGCTACTGAAATGGTCTTTTAAAGTTGTAAATTAAACAGATTATTGGAGTGTGTTTTACCCTGCAATCTTCAAAATTTCAGATTTAATTCAATGCATTACTGTGCTGTTTCTTCTATTTGTGAAATTTACTAGCAAAATTTCTACACTCATTTTATTTCAGTGCAATAAGCTGTTAGTGGCCATGTGTTACATTGATTTAGCTTTATAAGATTGTGTTTGTGTCTTCTATTCTGAGGTGGTTTTTCACGGTGGATTGCGTTGGCGGTCAGATGAGGGGCAGGCTGTCTTTCCCTGGCGTTCTGAGACAGGACTGGAATAGCGAGCAGCGTTATGCTGCCGTCACAGTAATTGGACCTAAATTGGTTAAATGAATGAGCCATTTCTGCTGCCTTGGTCACAGCTGAGGACAGGACTGACATAGGCCCTGGTCCCCGACCGGACGGGTCTGTCAGCATACAGATGAATAAAAAGAAAGAAATTAATTTACCGCAGACAGTTTGTGATTTAAATTTTTTTTCTTTCAATCAGCAAAAGTGATGAGTTCTGATGAATTTCAGTTGGAGAACTGATTTGATTGTTTTCCTTCTAATTTACAACTGTAGACAGTTGAAGACAAACCTTGACCTTATCACCGGATCTTGTCTGGCCGTCTTAGATTTCAGCTAATTAAATCTCTCCTCGGCACGCAAATGCACAGGCGTCAGCAGTGTCACTGGCAATATTAACAAAATTCACTGCACATACCTTTTCCCCAACAAATGTAAATGTAAACACAAAAATGTGTCTAAAAATCTGCTGAGACACATAATCATGATTTGCAAACACAATGTGTCGTTCTGTCGCAGCATGCTTTAATTAAAACATCAGAGATTCAAAAGAAAAATAATGAAGACGTACAACCGTTTTTGTCCCATGCTGAGTGCCTCCTCTAATATACTCTAACTGTTCCTACTTACAGCTTTCATTTGATGGTTGAAGGAAATGGCACCTGTCTGCTGTAATACAAGCAATATACACAGAGCATTCAGTTCTGGAAACTGGATAATTTTTTTTTTTTTGGAGGAGCAATATCTTTGCCACCAGTGGAACCAAATAGAATTTCAATTGAATAATAGACAAATTCCAAATGCTGTTTTGTGCCCTTGAAGAGGATTGTTATTCATGATTTTGTTCTATTTGTGAAGTTTAGATACAATAGTCACTTTGAGGAATTATTTTGCCTTTTAGATCATGTGATGGGTGTGAGGTCAGAGGTCTACTTTTAGTTAGTTACTCGTCAGCACTGAATGCCGCTAATATAAAGCTCATCAGGATGGCCATGATTAAAGTACACAGAGCTGGTTAGAGAGAGACAGACAGAGAGCAGTGGATTCAGAGGGGACTAAACATCTCTCAGCATCTCTCATCTCATTAATCTGCGTTTGCTCCAATCTCACTCTTCCCTGGATCATCTGCACGACAGGTGCTCAGTGAGGGGCTCTGAGGGACCCTGGCTTTCTCTCTCTCTCTCTCTCTCTCTCTCTCTCTCTCTCTCTCTCTCTCTCTCTCTCTCTCTAATTTGTTCAGGACCACTGCTGCTTGCCAGGGGACATCTGTGTTCATCTAAAGCCAGCCATCCTTTCATCCATTTTTTTTACCCATTTCTCTTCTTGCTGTTGCATTCATTGCATCCCTCATTCACTCATGTTCCACTTGTTTTACCTGAATGTACAGAAAGGAACAGGATACAAAATGGATATTTGAATAATTTTAATCGTCATTTTTCCTTGTTTTGTTTTCTAGTTTATATGGTAAGATTTTTTTTTAGCCCTCTTGAAAGAGTTCAATTTAAAATGTAATAATAATAATTTGTTGTTAGCTTAATTTGGGTTAAATTTGCAACTCAACTCGAATTGGCATATAAATATCCCTTTTGACAAGATTTTGGCAATGACAGTATTTTTTTATGTCTTAATTGTCTTAATATAATTTTTTTTTCTTTTTTTTTCTCATCATGCTCTATCACAAAAAAGTAATTCAGGGGACCTGATACCACAATTTTTACCTTTTAAGGTCTGTTGACATAATAATATTGTCTGTAATTAAAAAAATTTTAATTAGGTTGTAGTAACTTAATAAAATTGTCTTGATAACTTCGGAAATTAGGCAGTGGATTTCAAGTTCCCAGAATGCTTTTATAGGACTGGATAAGGAGGATGAATGTTGAAATTAGGTGTTCATTTATCTGTTTTTAGTAAAGAGAAAGACATGTTAGTGTTTAATGCTGTTATGTTAAGCCATTTAAAAGAGTTTCTGTAGTGTTGAAGTTTTTGAGGTTACCATTGTGCTGAAGTGTAGATACATGAAGGTAAACACTACATATACATGTTAAATAAGTGATGTTAGCATGTGCTATGATAGCTGTTGATTTGAAATGAAATAGATAAGATTAATTGGTCCCAGGGCTACAACTATGGATTTTTTTTGTTTTGAGCAAACAACTTAAAAATTTGTGTTTATGCTATGCCTCTAACTCAATGTAGCTTGTTGGTTGAACGTAAATTCACTCAATGTTATCATAACTTAGAACAATTGATGCAGACTGTTGCGTTATTTTTTGTTGTTGTTGAGCCAACACATTATTTTTAAGGTGTAGAAAGGGTGCAAAATGATGTTGCTTCTTGGGTGTAAAAAATATAGTACCAGCACAATAATGACAGCAATTTGTACCCTTTGCGTACTGTACGCATTCAAATTTGCAATAAAGTTGCCCAAGGGAGCAGCCTGAGGCCAGAAACACTGTGGATTCCTCTCCATGCACACCTGAAGAAACCAAATCACAGATTTCTGCTCCAATGCAACCAATTAAACTACTGACCTCGCAGTTTGAAGGTGACCAGCCAGCTAATGAGATACAGCTCAGTGCTTGTTTTAACGTTAACATCCTTTTATTTTTCAGCCATCGCAGAAATCTTCCCTCTTTTCCTTTCGTGCCTGTGTCAGCCTTGACCTCATCATGATTATTCCTTATCTCCAAACCATTTCATCCTTATCTTCCCCCACGCTCCTCACAATTACGCCAGCCCTCAGAAAATGGCAAACGCATGGGGTAAGAAATAGGATTGCCAAGCTTCAGTATTAGAGAGCGACAGGCACGCCTGAGATTCCATTTATCAGGCCCAAACAGGCTCAGAATTATTTGAGTTTGTTGAATCGCTTCCCCTCGCCTTTGATCTTCCCGTGCCCTTCTCTCTATTTATAAACCCCTCCTCCCCCACTCTTTCTACAGCACTTCTCCCATACCCACACACAACCTTGGATCATTCTCTCCCAAATCCTCTTCCCAAAGATTCCTTTCACAGCAGCGGCCTTATCCCTGTGCACGTTTGTCCTTCGGTCCCTGGCTGCCCCCTTGCCGCAGGATCTTTAAACGGGTGATTATGGCCCCGGTGTGTGTTGCAGGATTCCTAGCATGTCACTGGCTTTAAACGACAACCAAAGCCCAGTCCTCCGCCCCCCTGCTCCAGCCCGATCAGGTTCCCGCAGCTTGTTAGGAGAATCAGACTCAGATACAGTGGCAGAACAACATCTCCTCCTGCGCCACATGGGCTTGATGAGGCTGTTAAGACCGCTGGTATTATCATCAAGGCACTTTGTCTGTCAGCAGAGGATCTTGTAGTGTTGCAGTGTCCAATCAACGTGCTTGTTTGAATCCAGTGGTCTTAGTTGTTATTGTGCAGGTTTAAGACGCGTTCTAGCGCCATACGTTATCTGAACAGTAAGTATGAACTCTTATTCCCCTTTTTATCCTACATAAACGCATGACACACACACAAACGCTCGCATGCACTTACCCTGTCACAGTGATTTACAGTGTGAGCTGGGCCCTGAAAGTGTTCTTTAATTTAATGAGGTAATTATACACTAGGGGCAGGAAGCAGACTGAACCTGATTTATGCATGCTGCCCATGTTGTTTTGTCACACACTTTGACTCTGCTGCAAGGACAACTGTCCCCCATACACTTCAAGCGCACTCGTTCTCTGCTCCCCTCTGTGTTTCTCTCTACATCTCTCTCGGTTGTCAACAAATCTGTGTCGTTTCTCAGCTGGCATGTGAGCAGACTAAATGGGTTTGGGTCTTCTTTCGTTGGATCAGTCACACATGTCCTGAATTATGTCAGCACTGTATTGCAGTGACAAGCAAACAGTGCTGCCAGAGTGGCGGTTTACATTAGAACTTAGTCTTCTGTCTTGTTTATGTGGCTGAAGGGGGAATTGGAGTTCAGAAATACTGTGAAATATCATTACAATTTAATACAACTGTTTTCTATTGTAATATATTTTAAAATTTATTCCTGTGGTGTCAAAGCTGAATTTTCAGCATCATTACTCCAGTCTTCAGTCTCACATGATCATTCACAAATCATTCTGATTTGCTGATTAAGAAAAATGTCTTATTATTATAACCAATGTTGAAAAATGTTGACTTTTTTTGTTGTTGTTATAAATACATAATGGTATTATTAATGACATTTCAAAAGAACATGTCTTTATTGTCCTGCTAAATGAGTATTCATTTATTACAACAACAAAAACTCTAAACTCTAAACTTTTAAACAAAAGTGTATTTATATATATATATTATATATATATATATATATATATATTCTCATATTGAAACAAAAGTATGATTGTTTGTCCGATGAAGGTGAAGGATTAGAAAATAATGACTTGAATTTCAGTCTGCATGGCGTCAGAAGACTTGGAACAGTGCACGAGTCGTATGGATCACTTTTTGATATCTTATGGTGCTTTTATTGTGTTTTTATGTCCTTTTTGAAGCTTGAAAGCCCCTGGTAACCATACAATTAAAGAAAATGTCTTCTTTTTGTGTCCCATGAAACAAATAACAACATCTGAGGATGAGTAAATTACATAATTTCCATTTTTAGGTGAACTATCCCTTTAAGGCACACTGCGGCACTTTTGAAGAGAACCGTTTGCAGCAAAAGGAGTATTTAGAGTGTGAGTCACGTGACTTTAGTTGAGCACTGCATCAGGGACCAGCAGTGCCCACAAGCGACCACTGGCACTTTCTCTCTCTCTCACCAGCAATCTTGCAACCAGTCTGCCTCCTTATTCTTGCTCTTCTCTTTCTCTCCCTCGCTTTTTATCTCCCTGTGTGCTGTGCAGCCAGTGAGGAGTCTTGCATGCCTAATTTGAGTTAACGATGCCAAGGCTCGTCCAGGCCTGAGGCTCCAGCAGGAGAGCAGGAGGAACAGCTGTGGCCAGGCTGAGGCAGCATATCTCTCCAGTTCTATCTCTATTTCTCCTCCGTCTCCCCACTCATCCTGACATGTATGCCCACAGCAGTCTCGACTGCAACACAGCCTAATGACGTCTTCTACGTGAGGAAACCATCTCAACGGCGCTCGGAAGTGCTGGAGAAATCGGGAGAGAGTAGAGGCTTGACGAGCAATCTTGAAATAGAAGCGAAGAAGGGCAAAAAATCATCCTAGATTAAGAAGGAGACAGGCAGTGAGCGGGAGAGAGATAGAAGGGAACAGATTTAAGACTGCGGGGAATTCGAGGCGAGGAAAATCCAGCAGCAGAAATTAAGCAGCTTAAAGTAACTGCTCGCTAAAGCTTAATTCTGACGAGAGGGTCCTCGCACGGTCTCATGCAAGAGGTTGCGCGGGCTGTAAAGGATAAGAGGAGACAGGCTGACAGGGAACAGAGACTTGGTGATGTGGATTGGGAGAGAGAGAGAGAAAGAGAGGGGGCTGTTTCATAACCAAAGGTTGACATGTCTCTGAGTTTTATGACCTCCGTGTTTCACCTCTCTACGGCATAAAAATCTGAATTTGAGCAAAAGGCGCTTTATTCAGGCTTGATGCTACCAATTTAACCTGATGACAGAATTTTAAGCTCATTTAAAAAGTTTAAAGTGAGAATTAGTGAGTTTGGCTTCTTTAACTTCATTCTTCTTGTCTCTGCAGGAAGCATCAACCGAACTGGGGCTGTCCCTACATTTCTGCGGACCCCCACTGTCCTCCAGCCTCATCTGGATATGAAGCCCTTCCTACAGTTTCAAATGGAGGCAACTCCTCCACACAGTGTTGGGCTCTTCCACAACTTCAACGCGGTGAGATTATGCCTCTGAAGCATCTCTATTGACAGTGTTGCATTATTGCATTACTTCGATAAAATTAACAAATTATATATTGGTAATTTTTTTTTTGGAAAGGAACATATACACTTCCCAGCCAATAATAACATCACAACATTTATTTCCATCAAGAGTTGCATCAATTTTGGTCAGGATCTTGTATTGACAATGCAAAAGTCCAGCACTCTGTAAGGTCTCCTCGAGCACATCCCAAAGACTTTGAATGAATTTAAGGTCTGGACTCAGAGGTGCCAATTCATCCTGGAATATGGCCATTATGTGTCTTCCTACATCATTGTTTAAGAAATAAAAATTTCTGAATTAAGGTTAGAACTGTTGCCAAACGTATAACATGCTAGAAACATAATAATCACTGCAATAATGATCCAATCATAGACTCTTACACCATGTCAACACCAGACTCACGCGACCACTGACACGTGGCATTGCGCCGCACCACAACAGCTAGAAGCTGTCTAAACTGGATGCGACAAAGCGACAGTTGCAAAGCATTTATCCATGTCAGTACGTCATAAAACGAGGCATCAGTCTACTGTCTGGGATTTTCGCATCCAGTGTAGACAACATCACTGATTAGGGTGGGTTATTTGTCTTTTGTATCGTCTCATCGCGGCACTCGCGTCCTGTGTAGACACGGTGTTAAGCATTTGCCTAATTAAATCCAAACAGAAACTTTTGTTTTGGCTGGGCCGTGTATGTTTCTTCTGGGACTGATCTTGTCTGGTCAGATCATGCCTTTTTATTTATTTTTAGAGCAGACAATGTCTATAAAAGTTGTCACAACATTATTGGAAAGTTTGTCAATTGTATTTGTCAGTTAAAAAAGTAACAGAAAACAAATGCACATTGCTTTTGAAAATTTAAAAAAGTATCTTGGGTATTACGGTGATATTAATGTATTAATATAACGGTTTTATGTCTGTTTGTAAAAAACAAACGTTTTTATAAAAAGAAATGAAAACTCTGTTTTAACTGATTTGTTGAATAATGAAAAGCTAAATATAAAGACATTGAATTAACTTACATAACCTAAATCATTCTGTTATTTTCTGCAAATTCTGAGAACTTTTTTTTTTTAAAGAAAATAATACTTTTATTCATCAAGGACACATTGAATTGATCAAAAGTGACAGTAAAATGTATAATGTTATGATTTCTATTCCAAATAAATACTGAGCTTTTTATTCAATAAAGAATCATGAAAAAAAGTAAAGTAGTAAAGTAAACTTCTGAAAAATAGTGTATATAATGTATATGGTTTTTACATTTTCAGATATAAATGAATAAATAAAAGTGATACTGCTTTGCATGCAGGAGCAATATTAAAACGATGCTCATTTTCATGTCATTCCAAACCAGTGTTATTTTCATCTGTGGAACACAAACGGGAAACCGTGAAGATGATGATTGTAACTGTCAAGCTCTTTAAAGCACATAAAAATCTAAACATTACTTCCAAAAAGGATCTGATTACATAAAGATAACCGTACATATTAAACCACTAAGTCTATGTGTGATAGCTGGCTTGTTTGTGTATTTGAATTTCCGTTGGGCAGTGTAATGCTGTATGAGTTCTATCATGTCACTGTGACTTATAGCTAATCATTTTGATTAGCATGCAGCTCATTTCACTCACTCAGCACTTTTACTCCGAGTCTGTTCCGCACATTTCCCAGATTGCATTCTGTTATGTAAATGAGGTGCTGGTCAGCGAATTGAACAGGAAAGGTCGTGGGATCTGAGGTGTCTGTCATACGTATTCTCTCTTCCATATATTTGCCTGCACTTGTTGCAAGTATGAAAGATGGCTGGCCCCTTGGCACAGTCTTGGAACACAGAGAAGGAAGAAACACACTACCCATGCCAGCTCAATAAATCCACATCACATGACATCACATGCCTTCCAATTCTGCCACATTATTTTCTTTTTAGTAAAAGCCAAGGGATGTTTAAATGTTTTGAAATATGCATGAGATTGTGAAAGAGTCAGCATATGAGAGATAATTACTATCTCTTGTACTTCGGCCATTTAGTAAATATTCAGACACTGAGCTGTAATCTTTAGATTGAGGCCGTTTTAGCATTGCAGCAGGCTATTAATCACAACAGTTAAAGGCTCAATGTGAGAGTGACCGGTTGTCCGACAGCAAAATTCTCCTGATGCCCAGTAGGGGGCGATGTTGGAGTGGCTGGAAGGACAGGCTGACCTCTCTCTAGGACACTGCTGAAAGCACACTGCAGTGTTTACGCTAATGTCTAATGGAATACTGACATTTACAAGAAATCCCTCACAAAAGTTGTAATACATTGGCTTTTTATTGGAGTATATAATGTTTGCCATATATATATATATATATATATATATATATATATATATATATATATATAATGTTTGGCAAAGTAGTGTTGCTGATGACTTTAATGTCTTACTTACAACACTGTTTTAATTCTGGGGTTATTTTCTATTATTATTATTATTGATTTATTTAGCAGAATTTTCATTAATTAAATTGGAAATCAAAAACAAATGTGCACGGTGTACTAGTGATCAAATGCGCCCAACTCAGAGGTCCTCTCTTTCATAAAAAGCGTTGTTTGACATTTTGACATTGTAGTTAAATTGTCTGTCCCAACCAGTCCTCTATCTCTTACATATGTTCTTTCTAATTTAGCACTGGAAAGTGTGATTCATTCTATCAATCATAAAAATCATTTATTTATAACGCACTTTAAAAAACTATAAAAGCATATCAATTGTGCTGTACAAGAAAATAAGCCTTTCATACACACATTTTTTAGTATAAAAATAAGTGAATACATATAAACTACTCGTGAAACACCTGCAAATACAGATAGGTCTTAAAGGTGCAGTGTGTAGTATTTATGAGGATCTATTGACAGAAATGCAATATAATATACATATAACTATGTTTTCAGTGGAGTATAAAGACCTTATATAATGCACCTCCGCTATGTTTTTATTACCTTAGAATGAGCTATTTCTATCTCCATACACCACAGTTCCCCTTACAATGAAGTCGCCATTTTGTGCCGTCGTGTTTCTACAGTAGCCCTAAATGAACAAACTTCTTTACCATGTTTTTTTTTGACTCAGTTATGTTAATTAGGGTGACTTTGTTGTACTTTTAAAATGTCACATACTGAGAATGTTTGTTCAGTGGTCAAATGGCTCTGATTAAATTATATTCATAGATAGTTATAAAAACATATAAAAACATACAGTGCAACTTTCATGTAATTGGCAACTTTTTGTTTGTATAAACTACTTTCAAAATCTCTAAATTATGATTAGCTTAGCTTGGCAAGCTACAGTTTCAAAGTTTTATACAGTTTCAAAGTTATTCTGTCTGGAATCGCATTCGTTTTGGAATGCAACAACCTGATCAAAGCTGATGAAGCTGTAGTCAGTTTAAAGTTTTTTTAAAAAAAAATTTGTGTGGGTTTGGCCAAATAATTATTTTGCTGTGTCCAATTCACCAATATCAGATGCTTTTGATCAGATGTAGATAGAGCCAGGGCGGATCACAAACTTCCATTCCTCTACAGTCCAGCTGTAATTTGCCTTTAATGTGATTTGGCCTCTACCTGCCTGTCTGAGTCAATTTGCCTGCAGGCAGTGAGGCACCTGAATAATGTATACGAAGCAGCTGGTTGTGGCATGAAGGTGCAGAAAAGCTCCTCCAGACACTCGCTTATTCTGCAGAATCAGGAATTTCGGACGCGTCAAATCGGGCGGCTTGTGCACCAACTTGTTGCATTTCACCTGCAGCCACCTTCGAGTAAAGCCTCGCTCGCAAAAAGGCGACGTTTATGCGCACAGCCTGCCAATTTTCCTCGCTGAGTAATGCAACTCCACGTGGACTTTTGGAGTTGTAATCTTTTGGCTCCGTGCACTTTACCTTTGATGACCCCCTCGAAAAACTGTAATTTTCAACCTTAATAGCTAGAAGATATCAATCACAAGGCATTATGAGCTAAAGTATTTTTGGGAAGTTTTATTAATTGAGCCCAGTTCACAGCTGTATTGGTTCCACATGAGTTTTAGAGGTATGTGGAAAGAGCGAGAGGACTGTCATGACAGGGGAGATGGAGGAGGGCTGAATTCTGCAGCTTGTGCTTTTGATAGAATCAGGGAGTGAAAGGGTGATTTGGGAGTGAGAAAGGGAAAAAAAACTGAGGGAGTGCATGACATTCTTAGTGCATCTGGGCAAAATAAGCAGTCAGCGAGAGAGCATGTAGAACAGAAAGAGGAAGGAGATCGTTGAAAAAGCACAGAAAAGGACGACAGACTTTATTAGTGGTGAAAAAAGGGGAAGGAAAGAAAAAGCAAGTGAGAGGCAGAGGAAAATGAAGAGAGATCATCCAACCAGGAACGCAGTCTTGGCTTGCTGTGAAGTATCAGAAAGGATGGAGGGAGGAATGGTTGGAAGGTGGATGAGATTAAACAGCGGAGAATGAGAAACTGAACCCTAATGGCAAGAGTGACGACCGACTGTGGAAAAGAAGAGACACAACTAGGAAGAGCAAAATCAATTAATCATATCCTGGACCTGTAAACGCAAGAATTGCTCGCTGTCATCCCCAGAAGGGGGCACAGAGCGTGCAAACGCGAGTGTGGGAGAATCAGGTGGTGTGGTGGGACAGCCAGGATCCCTTCAGGATGAGTGACACTCTCGCGCTCAACCTCACACACACAAACACGCGCTCCGTCATGGAGGATCCAATGCAGCTGCGAGATCCAGGCGCTGCTGAGGATATGAAGGTGAGTGCCCTCCAGCTAGCTCAGGCAGAGAGGTAACAAAGCTGGGTACTTTTCTCTGGGTCTCAAGCGCTGGACAGCATTCGTTTTCTGCGTGGGATGTTTTATCTGGCATTGCACCTTCCCCGGTTTGTGAACGCAGTGCATTTTGGGCTTCTGGTGTCCATGCTGTGTTTGTATTAGCTGACATGGGATCTTGTTGTGAGTGAAAGAGACTCTTGTGAATTAAGTTTTTAAACTAAATTTTTTTTATCCAAATTATGTGTTTTAAATGTATTTTACATATTTCCTTTAAAGGGATAGTTTACCCAAAATCATTTACTCACCTGTTCCAAACCTGTATGAACTTTATTTGTTATGCAGAACACAAAAGAAGATATTTTGAAGAATGTTTTTATGTTTTTGACCATTAAGTGAAAGTCAAAAAGGTCCAAAAACAACATATGACCCCTTTGACTTTCATTGTATGAAAAACCGCACTTCTTTAACTGCATGTTCCACAGAAGAAAGTCAGTAAAAGAGTGAGTAAAAGATCAAACATTTCGCTCAAACTGTCCCTTTAAAGGGTCATTAAACACTCCGAAAAAAAAAGGTACAGCGCTGTCACTGGGGTAGTACCCTAAGGTACAAAAGTTAAAAGGTACATCTTTGTACCTTACTTACTTACCCTAAATGGTACATATTATACTTTAAAAATACATATTAGTACCTTTTCACTTTTGTACCTTAGGGTAATGCCCCAGTGACAGCGCTGTGCCTTTTTTTTCCCTGTGAGTCGAGGGTCTGTGTTTTTATAGTAGGAAGGATCTGGCTATTTTTGAACAGTTTGTGGGATGTGGTTTTCCAGAGGGAGCATCAGGAGGTCATATGACAGACACTGTGCTTGCCAATTGGATAAATGTAACATGCACAGTTAATTGCTCACTTTGATAACTAGTATAGATGGAGTGTCTGCCAACACCATAAAAATACAGCATGTTATAGAGGTTTCGATAAAACATGAACAACACACGCCTTGAAGGAATAGTTCACGCAAAAAATTATAATTTACTTTACATCATGTCATTCCAATTCTACATGGCTTTATTTCTTCTTTGGAAATTAATTTTATATGACATATAGTGTTTTAAAGATATGTTTTTTTCCCCCATATAATGACAGTCAATGGAGTTTAGTGTTGTTTTGGACCCCATTGACTTTCATTCTATGGACAAAAACAGTTCTTCAGAATATCTTCTTTTGTGTTCCGAACTTCCGCATAGACAGAAAGTCATACAGATTTGGAAGGTTGTGTAAATGATAAACTAATATTACTTTTTAGCCCTTTAAGGCATCTTTTAGCTGTGGTTTTTAATAGTTAGATTCTTGAAGCATCATCATAAAGCTATATCACAACATTGTTTGAGTTTAAGGAAATTGGTTGGGATAGTTATGAGCCAAGATGTCTCTCGGCTGAGGAAGTCAAAGGAATGAAGCAACACCAGCAGAAGACCACTTCAGTGCAGTGCTATTTTTACTTCATAATGCGAAGCATGATGGACCAACACCCAGAATTTTGGTCTAGAAATGCATTTTAACTTCTGTATGCTATTAAATCTTGATTAGAAGAGCGTTCTGAGTTTTAAGGCAGCCAGTAGACTTAAAAAAGACATGAGCCTTTTAAAGTAATCTTTTTCTTATGAGAGGCCTTTGCAGAGCTTTGATTTTTCCCGTGCAGCCCGTCAGAGCCCCTTCTTCATCCGTTTCCTCGCTGAGGCTGTTAGTACTGACAGTTGTATCTATTGATGTGTTCTAGCTGGAGGTGTTCTGATTACCCAGCTAACTGCCAGCTTCACTTAATCCTCTGGAGATTCATGAAGGCATAGCCATAGAACAACATCATTGCGGCTAATCCACTGCCTGTCTGACTGATGTAGTGTGGACTTTGCACATGCACAATGGCATCAGGGCCCTCGACGGTTACGGTGATCACGGTACACAAACTAGTTTTCGGGACCGTGCCTAAAGAGATGAGGTAAAAATCTGAGGAAGTCCGGTTCAACGCCGCTATCCTACAGTTGGTGTGTGATGTCATCTTGAACCACATCTCGGTTCTGTGTTTGCTTCTAGTAGGGGGGTTGCCTGGTTACGTTCCGTTTCAAAATGTTTTTGTTTGACTAAGAGAATATTCATTTCAGGCTCTCCTGCATTTCCCAGCCAAGAGGGGATGTTTCCAAACTGGCCTGTCTTAAGTCTATTGTTATTAGAATTTGGAATAAAAAGCACAACCATTATGGATGTTTATGAAAGGTTAAACATTATCATTCTGTAACTGGCAGCATTGGAAATCATGTATCACAGTCATTTCTACTTCATTAGTGCAAGTTTGACTGTTCAGTGCTGATGAATTTGTAAATGTATGCATGCAGATTAGCTGCATCATATTGTATAAAATGTCATGTCAAAATATTCAAATGAAATGAAACTATATTAAGTGAATCATTATGTTGGGAATCATATGACAATAGAGAACTGAATACAGACCACAAGGCCAAAAGATTTTTGGACTGCGACCATCAGGCTTTGTGCATTAAGCTGGTCATAAACAGAGGCTTAGCCATTGGCGCTATGAGATGCGGAACTTAGGATAGTGGGTTCAAAAATATTAAAGTCTGACCATTCATATTATGGACACTGAAACAGAAACAACAAACAAATTAATATATATATATATATATATATATATATATATATATATATATATATATATATATATATATATATATATTCAACCAGCAAGTTTTTTTCTTGATTAGACGAGTGGAGACATGCAAAAAGCTGGTAAGCAATTATAGCAAGCGTTTGATTGCTCTAATGGCCAATAAAGGCTTTTCTATTGATTATTGAGAAGGGTATGAATAATTTTGGACATGCCACTTTTTGTTCAAATGTAAATAAAAGAAGAGTTATAATTTTTTCCACAGTGATGCCTCTTGTACATCGTCTTATTATCTTCTGGGAGACGCCTGTGTCATTTCTAATCAAGAAAAACTTGCTGGTTGAATAAAAGTAACTCTAAGTCAGAATTTGCCAGGGGTATGAATAATTTTGGGCTTGCCTGTATATAAATGTAGAATTAAATATATTAGTAGCATTTTAGTTAATATCTGTTAATAGGTGCAATAGGTGATTCAACATTTTTTGTTATGCTGGTTGAAAGTCACCTCATATCCTGATAGCAATCAGTATGCTAAGCGGTCTAAGTGTATTTTTATAAATATATATCGTCTGGGGAAGGCGTAGGACCATCAAATGTTCGTTCAATCATTCTTTCAAACCACTGTTCAGCCTGTTAACGCAGAGATCACACATAATCAGCGCATTCACGTACACTGTGCAGAAAGAGTGAGATTGGCAGGCAAACAGTTTGTTATTGTGGAACTGTTATTCGCTGTACTATAAAGTTTTCTCACCAGTGAATGACACATGATATAATCCAATAACGTTGTCTCTGGTCGTCTCGCTTCTGGTCTGTGCACGTTCATGTGTTTTGGTGGAGCCGTGGCTTTGGACAGTGATTTGCAGTGAGGGTGGATCGGATGCTTTCAATGCTAGCAGGCTAAAGTTAGCATTTCCCAGATCACCTATTGTACCTTTATCTATAACAATAAAGTCAAATTTGTCGGTACTAACACTACCAGTAAATACTCTAACAAATGTAGGCTCCTTCCTTGTTAATGTTATCTAGTAGATTCTATTCAGGAATGTTTTGGTATGTAGTGGTTTAGAAATGATCTAGTGTGTGGCCTCCTTAATGGTAAGTGAGTAATTAGGTTGTCTTCGTTTATTAGCTAAGTCATTGATATTTTGAAACTGAATGCGGGGGCGGGCAACATTTGTGCAAGAGCAGAGCTGCTCACCCTGACTTGATCTCACAGGTGTCCTGACTCTTTGCACCATATGGCCGCCCTTTAGCCATGTTCTACTAACACCTAGACCTTTCCATCAACATGATTAATGACCTTGTCTGTCTAACGGAAGCAGGACAAGAGTTTAGTTTCACACGTCCTTTCTCTTTTCCCTGTCCCCCTTTCTCTTTCTCCTGCTCTGTGTTCAGATGGATCCTGTTCAGAAGGCAGTGATCAACCACACCTTTGGAGTCCCACTGGTAAAGACCAAACGGCCGATCATTTCCTGTAATGTCTGCCAGATCCGTTTCAACTCTGAGGTAAGGTATCTGATATTGGACTGTTTGACATGCATGTTCTCTTTGGTGGCTTACTCAAATGGCTTGTGTTATTGAAGATATGAAATCGTATATAGATTTCTTAGAGTGAGTTTTCTATGTAATATGAGTGTTATGTTTATGTTGCTGAGATACTTTGCACACTCTGCTTTCTAGTCCGGAAATAGCCGATGGCAAATCCTCTTTGAAGTACAGTATCCGCATAGCATGTCAGAGTGGATGCTTACAGCATGTTGCGTTTTTCTTTCTTTCTGCAATTAAAACGAGTTTTAAGAAAATCTTTCTCAACATACAGTAATATCTCAATTATAAGATATTTTCCACTAGGAAATCCTACAGAAACCTTCCTACATCCTTTGCAAAAAAAAACACAGTTCAAATTTTCCATTCTAGACTTACCACAGTCATTTATTACAAGATCCGTGTCGCACATTTTGCCGTTCCAATATTCCTCGAGCATCAATGAAAGCAATTATGTTAGTTGTTTATGCACCAAATTGCTGCTACGCTTGTTTGGGGGGAAACTTAAGCCTGAAATATTCTGTGCTGAATTCAGTTGCAGCTGTGGCAGACATTGTGACGTGTGAGATTAGTAACGGAGCAGGACCTGGGAGTGCCCCACTAGCCATGCGCTATTTTTACGGACTAGAACTGTAATCATGGGCAGAAAGTGGCTTTCTTGGTGTGAGCCTGTAATCTTGGGCCTCCAGTCGAGCAGATGTATGGCCTTCTTTAAACCGCATCCACAGACAATGAAAAACAGGGAGAAGACGGAGAGGCCAATCCTGCTCGTGAAGACCTGCGAAAATAGCTGTAAGCCCAGCTCGCTTTTAATGATTTATGGGGAGAGATTTTGAGACAACTCAGCAATTCTGTGAAACAACTGGACTTAAGAGTTGTAGTAGGTTCATTGGAGGTGATATTTCATGGAGGTTAAGATTAGATTGAAGTTATGTACTACAGTTATTTCCATCATCTAATGTTGCTTTGTTTTGGTTCACAGTAAATATCCTAGACCAGACGGTCTTGTTAGTTCAGCTATAAATTCCATATCCCAAAGCGTCACCCAAAGATGCCTTTAGTTTACAACCTGGTTCATGACCCTGAAGTCAAACGAACTTGACATATACAAGTGTGCTTGTAAATAATAATGCATGCTGTTCAATAAACCTTAAGCACCTGACTACTGATTGGACATCTCTGACACCTGCAGCTGTCCTGGTTTGTGAAAGATAGGCATATAATTTCAACACCCCTGTTTTTTGTGACGTCTCCCTGCTTGCCATCGTTACATTTAACCACACACATGTCTTCCACACTATCTTTGTGGGGACACTCCACAGACGTAATGGTTTTTATACTGTACAAACTGTATATTCCATCCTCTTACACTAACCCTACACCTAAACCTACCCATCAGGCAAAACTTTCTGCATTTTTACACTTTCAAAAATACTTATTCTGTATGATTTATAAGCCTGTTTTCTCACGAGGACCTCAATTTAGGTCCCCACAGGGACACGAGTCCACATGAGTCTGTGCATTCAAGTTGAAGTGCCCATCAAGAGAGAAAAACATGAACACACACACACACGCACACACACTTACACTGAACTTTACTTATTTATTAATACATTTATTAATACATTTTGCATAATTAAAACTTTTTTTTTTTACCATATTTTTAAATAACACAGGTAAGGGTTGATGATTAATAACTACAAATAATATGACTCATATCAATTTAAGGCATGATGTGAAAATTATGACTCTTTCCTTCTTATTTATTAATTAATTTAATTCATTCTTAAATTTTTTTACAATTATTCATTTAGTATGATTTTAAGGGGATACATACATTGTAAATTTAAAACTAGCTACTTTTCATGCTATGTTAATTTTATGTTATATTATATAGTTCTTATAACATTAGAAAAACGTAATTTGTGTACAGAATTTTTATTTAAAAAAAGTAATGGAAAGTGCCACATGCACACACTCACAACCCCTCATACAAAAACACATTCTTTTGTCTTTGTCCTAACTATTTAAATGAATATTTATTTATCTTTATATTTTATTTAAAGTTGTCAGGCATCAAGTGTTCACGGCATCAAATCAATGAGGAAAAACAGATCAAAAGAAAATACATCAAACACATTCGCAAGTTCGTATGTTTTATTAGAAATTGTGCTAGTTCTTTCATGCATTGTTGCACTGAAAATGATTCAGCTACATTAGGAGATTAAATTATTCAATGCCATATTTCATTAAATGGTTACACAGAGCAACGAGTCTACATTTGCTTCCTACTACTATGCTGAAAGAAGCAATGCATTTGTTCCTTGAAAATATCTATTCCCTCGCCTCCTTCCCATCATCATTTCACGCTCCATTATGGATTCATAGATTCCAAGACCACCAAACCCCCACCCACCCCAGTGCCGATAACTGAGGACATTTGTAGTGGAAAAAGCAGACTATTGGCTGCCAGCAAGTATTATCTGATGCATTCATCAAACTAGGAGCTCAGAGTTGAGTTATGCTGTGCTGCCAGTGTCCCTTTCTCTCTAGCGCAAGATGGAGGTATAACCTTGCCGCGCTGCAGAAGTGATGTCACCATATTGTGTCACTGTTGCTGCAGGACAGGGTTGAATGCGTGTCCCTCCCCCTGCCAGAGCTGCAGTGGCCCGCCGATGTCGCACAATTTCTGTCATTCACTGGCTGGTTTTCCGTCACTAGGGCAAATTAACCTTCCATGTGTGTGTTGAGCTTCGGGAATAGCCACAGCTGTCAATCCTCCTCATGCAGTCCTTTCCCATTTTGTTGTGGTAATTGTATTATATTTATGTTGGCGTATGTTGCGTTACATACTGTTCACATGTGGTTCGATGAGACCTAATTTGTCCTTGGAAAAGTTCTTCATGCTCATGCTCCCTGTTTTTTTCCATCGTTGTGTTTAGAAGAATTAATCTTGTGCTCTCAAAACCAACTCGTCTCTCTTATGTAAAACCCAGTGCCATCTGGGCGAGAACTTTCCTAATTTTCTTATTCTATAGATAGCGTTGCATTCATAAGAGCACTTCATTCTCATGCACGTTATGGATTTGGCTTGGTACTTGATTTGTATTCATATCTAATGGCTGACGTATTCTTCACACATAATGCATGCTCTCTCTTGTAAGTCGCTTTTATTATAAAAAAATTCACTGAGAATTTCAATGAATTAATTCTTTATGTGGGTTCAGAGTTCAGACATGAAAATTGGATTTGTATTGCTAATAGTTGAACTGGAGTTAGAAACAGCTTAGCTACAAACTGGTTGTTAAAAACGAGTATGTTTCTAAAGGATGAGTGTCACTTTATCAGATAAAAAAAAGAAAGAAATGGGACCGAATGATATTCAATTTCATTTTAACACATGCATTCATCTAGCCTGGATGCCAGCTGAACTTAGCCCCGTCCACAACATTTGAGGTCGGGAAGTTCGGTCTGGACTTGGACAAGAGCTGTTCGGACCAATCAAATAGTCAGGACGGGCTTTATGATTGACGGATCAACAGTAACAATCATCCACGTCACGAAAGTGCGCTTGGGTTGAATTAATTCTAATCCTAAACTGAGAACTTGTTTGTATATGCATTCACCTTTACTATTTCTCTCAAAAATGATGATCGTGTTGGAAAGTACCAACGTGTATCCTTAAATTCTTTTACAACAACGCAAAGATTGTTCACTCATCTGCTTCTTCTACTTCTTCCAGCGTGCGTGCTGTTTAGTTCTGTTTGCAACTATGCGTCGCTCAAGTCAACATGCGTCACTTACTCCATTGCTCTGATTGGTTGTAGGTCTATCCAACTGAGTGCAGAGGCATCAGAGCATTATCAGAAGCATTCTTCCACCAATGCAGGCGGACCGCCATAAAATACATAAAGACTCAAAACAAAGAACTCTGTACTACTATTCGGTGTCAACGCAACCCTCATACAAAAACACATTCTTTTGTATTTGTCCTTACTATTTAAATGAATATTTATTTATCTTTATATCTTATTTAAAGTTGTCATGCATCAAATCAATGAGGAAAAAGAGATATTAAAAGAAAAGACATCAAACACATTTGCAAGTTTGTATGTTTTATTAGAAATTGTGCTAGTTCTTTCATGCATTGTTGCACTGAAAATGATTGAAACATCCCATAATCACCCAATCAGCCCAATGGAGCAGTATTCTGTCATATTCTGACTAGAATCTGAGTATGACAACATCAGGCTAGCATTCTTCCACCAATGCAGGCGGACCACCATAAAATATAAAAATACTCGAGACAAAGAACTCTGTACTACTGTTCGTGTCAACGCAATAGCGCTACAGAATCTACAGCATGAAATGGACAACATGAGCAATCTAGTCCGATTCCCGACTTTTACGAACCTGTTCTTTTTAGTGAATCAAAAATATGCATTGCAACCAGTGTATTCTGACTCTTGAACGAATGACTTTAATGAGACGTTCTTTATAGTGAATCGAAAACATGCAGCGTACAGTGAAGTTTCCCGAATGAACGATTCTAATGAGCATGCTCTTTTTATAGAATCAAACTAATGCAAGCTTACAACTAACTGTGAGAAATCAGTCTAGTTTCTGATTGGTTGTTCATTCGACAATGTGTAAAGATGCACATTAAGAGTTTTGTCAGTATTAGGAAAAAAAGGAAAAAAGTTTCCACATGTTTTGATTGTCGAGTAATTTTGTTTGATATAGTTAAAGCCAATTATTTGATTTCATTTATGACACGTAATTATTATTCATATTATTATTCAAGAATAAAAAAATATATATTTTAGCAATGACATAGCAAACAACATTTTTCTTTCAAATACTTACTAAAAGAATCGTTAGGAATTGGAACTAGAACCGAAACCATTAAATTCTTTACGATTCCCACCCCTAGTCACAGACTGTATACTTGGAACCTCCAGTATTGACATCTCTGTAACTCATGGCTGTGATTACAGCCCTAGACTGTTTGAGTCTGTTGCTTGCACATAGCAATGGCATGAACTGTGTTTCTCATTAGTTTTGGGATGCGGATTCTTTCTTCTACATTTTTTTCTTCACTCTGTTGCAAGTCTGATCAGTTTTGCATTCATTTTTTTTGTCTGTGACCTCTTCCTCCAAAACATACAGAGCACCTGCTTTAGCCCCATCTCCATTGAGTTCTTTGTTGGTTTCTGCCAGAACCACATCGCTATCTTCTCCTCTTTCCTCCTTAATCCCAGGGATCACTGCTCTTTTAGTGCTTCTTTCCCACATCCTCCTCAGTTTCCTGTGTGCTTTAGATGGGCAGCTTCTTCAAACCCCCGAAGGCTTCGATTACAGACCACCAGCTATATAAGGCTCTGTCATCACCAATTACAGCCCACAACCTGCCACAACAGACAGGAAGGGCCAACCTCATACCATTCCCTCACTGTACCCTAACGGTCTCTAAGGGCCTATCCTAGCTGTCTTAATCTCTTCTGTTCACATGTGTCTCTGCTGGGGTTCCACGCCTCTTTTAATGCTGTGAGCGTCTGAGCCCTGGATGACACTTTGGTATGAGTCTCTTGGTCCTGCTCCCAGTGTCTGCAGCAACTGTTGTCAACTGATTCTCAGTTTCACACAACAGCTAATCCAGCCACTTAATAATCATCATGTTTGTCCTTATGAGAATGATTCTAAGGCCATGGCTGTTTTGGGAAGTCGCTGTTAGGTGATCTGTTTGAAGCGTGCTGCTGGGAGGCACGACAGATACGCGATGTGCCGCGTGGCGTCCCCGCTCCCCTGTAACGAGGATATAGACCACAGGCGACAGCTCCTGTGTGAACATTTCTGGAAATATTTTGACATGTGTTACTGCTAGAGGTCAAGTCAGCATGATCGATGAGTGGACTAGATTGTGCCTCATCAGAGGAGTGGAATTGTTTATGCAGATTACAGCTTTCACAGTAGTCAACTGTATTGTTTGCTTTGGTTTTGCACTGTTTATGCACTGACCGCTGAGATTGCTAAATATATCCTTTCACTTAACTTTTGTCTCATTTTTTCTACTTATACCAACACAGTGTTGATAATTAAATCATGGAAAATGACATCATATTCTTTGTCTAATGGTATAAATTAATAAAGGGAATAAATGCATTATTATTGTTATTATATTTGACCCATGATGACAAAATGAGCAAAGTTTCACAAATGAGTTGTGATTGAGAGTATTTTCACATTCTCCATTTAAAAAACCCCTACAAAATGGTGTGATTTGTTGGAATCGGACAAAAAAAAGACAATTACCTAGCAACCATACCTTAAAATCTCTGGTAATAACACCAAATTTGACACACACCAAGTCAAAACCAAATATCTATAAGAAAAATATGAATTAAACTTTTTTTCCATGATACCACAATTGTTTGATTAACATTGATGAAACAGACAGAGCCTATATATTAAGACCTACTCTACTGCAGGATCTAAATTAACACTTTAATTTGATGTTTTTCCCCAACAGTTAACCAAACATTCACATAAGACAACAGATAATGTTTGCGTGAATACTCCCCATGAAAAATATTGTGAAATACTGTAATTCTGTGCATATGTGTTTATCGTGCATCTTAGTGGGTACCCGTTGAATTTGTTAGATCGTTAGATGTTTAATTGCTATTTGGAGCTTTGGGATCACTAGACGAGGGCTTAATGAACTCATATTTGTGAAAACCTCAAAATCAAAATGTTTTAACTCAAAATTATGCTGTGCGCATTCCGACTTCCGATGAGATCCCACCCTCCCTTCAGAGCATCTCCAAAGCCACGCCTTCTTCAAAACACATGAACGCATACAGCAATTTTGCGAAGCATCACGAGATGAGAGACGGCGTAATGTAAACAACTTAAAGAGCAGTGACCTGTACCACCTGACTGCTGCAGATTTATTTAGCCATTGAAATGCATACATTTGAGTCAAAAACCGCTCCGAGCATAACGTCACCGGTTTCCATTTCTTACAAATTACAGTAGTTATGGCGTGAATGTAGCATACGATCTTTGATTTGGTTCAGGAGGAACTGTAAAAGGTGACAACTGTTTCGTTTCGTTTGCGGTGCTTTGAGACTGTCAGTCCACAACTATTTAAATGTGCTTATGACGTGTGATGTCTGCGTGAGCAGGGTGCATACACATAGGACATTGCATTTTATGGTCCTATGCCTTTCACAGATGATATATACATATAAATACATTTAGACCACTTAAAGGTTTACTTTAGCATTAAGTGTTGTATCAATAGAAACCCGTTAGTATATTTGAATGATCGTGCTTCCTCCCCTCATATCGCCCTGAGAGATTTATGTATTTTAAGTCTGGAAAAAAGAACATTTTGCGTCAGCGGAGGCTTTTTTAGACAGAGGCTAAAGACTACAGCCAGTAGTAGGAGCTAGTTCCGCATGTTTTCAATCCGACCATAGGGTGGGATCTAACTCACAGAATGTAAATGCATACGGCCATTGTATTCGGCTCTGGCATTCATAACAGAGCGGTCGGAGCAATGCAAGTGTTTTCAATGAATTTCTATGAAAGTTAAGCTTCCATAGGGATGAACTGCAAACGCGCCAGACTGGACACGCACCGTGAATGACTGTGCGGCTGTAAATGAATGACAATGCGGCCATGATTGAATGCCGGGCAGCCTTGTTTTGTTTTGTTTTGAATTAGTGCCAATTCGGGGTTGGGTTACTTGAATTGTGGGTTCAGTAGCCTATTATTCTTAATGAAAAACACAACAACAAAATGGTACAATAACAAACTCAAGTAAATAGGCACTTTTACATTTCCCTTTGAAACCAAATCTTCCATGACCATCTTATCTGTCCGCTCTTCGCTCTCGTGATGAATAAAATCGGACTCCTGGCTTCTGGTGTGTGCGGCGACTCTCGTTTTCGTCAGTTTTTAACTGTAGTGTCTGTTCTCTAACTGAACTAAATGATTTTATTACTATTTAAAAAATCTAAACGACAGTGGGGTGGTGCCGCGGTGGGCAAGTGATGTAACCGATGGGAGTGGCCTTGTAGGGCAGCCAAGCAAGTGCATTCTGGGAGTTGTTGTCTTTCATCCATATTAGCCAAAAATACATTTTCTGTGTTTTCTCAGTCTAGAAGGCACCAACTTCTAAAATAATTTCACATTTCTACTACATAAATGAACCAATTTAAATACACATTCATCTTCCTAGCAGTGAAGTACCCCTTTAACATAGTGATTGCTATCATGATATGAGGAGACTTTCATCCAGCATAACAATTTTTTCTGGAACAAATCGTCTACCATTAAGATACCCATTTTCTGTGAGTGTGAAATTGACTATCATTGTGGCATCAGTGTCCGGAGGCAAGAGTGTAAGTACAGTATAATTGCATGACTCCTGGACAGGACATCCAGTACCAGATGTCAAATATGGCCTGTAAGCATCAAAAACTTTAACTCTGTACCTGTTTTGTTTGTGTGTAGCTCCTTGTGGACTTTGAAAGGTGCACTTGTAGAATGTTTAAGCAGCATCACCTGTGTGTTCATTTCAGAGTCAGGCAGAAGCCCACTACAAGGGGAACCGTCATGCTAGGAGAGTCAAAGGCATCGAGACCTCCAAGAGCCGCCCACAAGAGAGTGACAAACCTCCTCCCGGGCCAGTCTCGTCCCCCTCACCTACGGGACCCTTGCCGACCATCTCAGACACAGAGCCCAACAAAACAGGTAAGAGCTGTTGTGCCTTTGTACAGTAAAGTGATTGTAAAACATCCACATTTGGTCTTCTATGCACACTCGCACAGAGCTTTTGGGAAGTAAAGACATTCATTTGAAGAATATAAAGCTAGGCAGTGCATTCTGCTTCAAAATTCCCAAAAGAGATGACTCTAAAGCGAGGATACTCTAATTCACCCTATGAATCAAAACTAGGACATGAAGAGGCCACAAATATTCAATCTGTGTGTGGTCCGACCTCACTCTTCAAGAAGCAACCCATCGAACATTCCCAGCACTGAAGGTCTGGGGTCTGTCACAGGGCAATTACAGCCCCAAGTGCACAATAACAGAAAGAGACAAAGACAACATTCCTCAGTCCCAGCACACGGTTTAAAATAGCTGGTTTATGAAATATAAGATGGTGTAGTCCTTGTTGAAACATCTTGAGGAAGTCTGGGTAAAGGTCTCGAACATAGAGCCTAATTTTACTAGAGTGGCGTGACTTTGACCATCAACACTTGTTTTGCAGCTTTATTAGGAAGGCCTAGCTGATGTGTTTGTGGAGCTGTTTGCAGGGTTATTAGGTATTAAAAGTCCATTTGTCTCTGCCTCAGAATAAACTTTGGGATTAGGAGGGATGGGTTAGAGCAGAGGATGAGCAGTGAGTGAGTTTGTGTGACACAGATTGTGGATATAAAAAAGTTCAGAGGTCTGAGGATTAGTTAAGAGGGAGAAGGGAAACATCACAGTTGATCTTGCTTTAATGAGAAGTGATTAAATACTGGCAGATCATAATGATGGTGAGATGAAATGGGGGCGCATAGTTTATAAACCGCCAGAGGGTGGGTGACTCCCTCTTGTGCCTGTTATATACCGGTCTTCTTTCCCTGTCTTTTACACGCTCCCTTCACTTTCCATACTCCTGTTATTGCCAGGCTCAGTCAGGATCAAACAATCAGCCCTCGAACATGTAGATGTTTTATGAGAAGCGTTAAAACAAGTGTTTGCATTTTTTTTAACTATTCATGAATTGCAATATAAATCTATACTAAAAGGCCATAGAAGGACTATGGGTTCGATATACATATACACACACACACACACACACACACACACACACACACACACACACACTTGCCAAATTTCCAAAAGTATTGGGACACCCCTCCAAATCATTGAATTCAGGTGTTCCAATCACTTCCATGGCCACAGGTAAAATCAAGCACTTAGGCATGCAGACTGCTTCTACAAAAATTTGTGAAAGAATGGGTCGGTCTCAGGAGCTCTGTGATTTCAAGCATGGTACCGTGAAAGGTTGCCACCTGTGCAATAAGTCTATTTGTGAAATTTCCTCACAACTATATATTCTACGGTCGACTGTTAAGTGGAAGCAATTGAGAACAACAGCAACTCAGCCATGAAGTGGTAGGCCACGTAAAATCACAGAGCGGGGTCAGCGCATGCTGAGGCGCACAGTGCGGAGAAGTTGTCAACTTTCTGCAGAGTCAATAGCTACAGACCTCCAAACTTTGAGTGGCCTTCAGATTAGCTAAAGAACAGTGCATAGAGAGCTTCGTGGAATGGGTTTCCATAACCAAGTGCAATGCAAAGCGTCGGATGCAGTGGAGTGGTAATTATTTATATATATTATTTTCCCCCATCCGTCCATGCATGAATATACATTTAAATATACTAGATGTAGACTGTTTGCATTTACACTGATGTTGATTTTGTTAGCAGGAGTTGTGCTGCTTATAGTTTTCTTTGGAAACGGATGTTGTTGTTTTTTCAGGATTCTTTGACAAATAAAAAGCTCAAAAGAACAGCATTTATTTAAAATAGAAATCTTTAACCAACTGTTAAAATAATGTCAGATTTATAGTCAGGACATTTTGACATTAAGTGAAGTCAAGGCATTTAAATGAGACAAGTAAATTCTGTTTTACGAACACCTTAGTTTTACATTTATATAAAATGACTTATTTCCCCCCCCCATCCATCCATCCTGCTCATCGTCTCTGTCACAGTGGATGGAGGAGGACAGTATAGCTGTGTCTCTCACTGAGGGATTTGCCTGTCCAGAGAAAACTGTCTACAGTCCTCAGGCCTAGAAAGAATTCCAGCGGGAGAGAGCCAAAACAAACTGGCCATGATCTAAATGTGAAACCAGATACATATGAAAGAATGCCGTTTTCCATCCAAAGCTCACTCCCGTGACCCCGACCCCTAGCGGGCCAGTGGCTCGCTTGTTTGTATATCTCGACAATCACTTTGTTTTAATGCCCATAATACTAGTTTCATAACAGAGTCTTCATTGAGCTGCCAACCCCTACAGTCCTGACAGCTGCAGTTCCATCTGGACATTGCAATCCCAGCGTGTGAAGTATGTGTGTGTGAGGGATTGTGCAATGTAAATGTATTTTGCAAAAGTTTAGCGCTCACAGAGTGCGTTTCTTTTCATACCTGTCAAATTGCAGCCAGAGTTTAAAAGCATTCGACTAAATATTGGGGATGCATCAGGGCTCGGTACTTGGGCCTAATCATTATATCTGACTTGTCTACACTTCATGCTTTCTGCTCTGTGCCTGTGTGGGTTTTTATGTGAAAGCTCAATAGGAGAATTCCCACGCTTCATGAGAAACACTAAGCCGCGTTGGACCTCAGCTGGCGGAGATGTAATTTATTGATGATTTTCTTTCACGCATCACTAGAGCCAACATCATCTCAGAGGTAGAAAGACAATACTCAGACCAAGGGAGTCACCTTTTTAGTGGATCTAGAGTTTCAGCTGCCTTCTGCATGTGTCCTTTTCTCCTGGTACCATTGATAACTTAAAAGGATAGTTCACCTATCCCTACATTTGTATACACTGCCGTTCAAAAGATTTTTTTTTTAATTTTCAGTTTTTCCATCACACAAATAAATTACACTTTATATTCACTTTATAAATGTATGATATTAACAGTATAATATACAGTTTAATTTCACACAAATATAGATTGTGCTTAGATACATTCTTAGCTCTTTGACAAGGAGTTTCAGCTGTGGTTTGTCTAATTATGGTGTTTGCTTTGCTCTTTATATATAACTTTTTACATTTCCTGTTTTAAGAACACTTTAATTCTAGTGAAGATTTGTTGTAAGGCTTGTGCACAGCTAACAGGGCCTGTAATAGCGTGGAGATTTGGCAGGATGTGCAGGAGGTTTGGCATTGAACCGTCTTAGCACTCTGTTTGTCCCCAAGATCCACTTCTGCACAGTCACTCCGTTTAATGAAGCCATACGTCTCCAGCAGTCTTCTACACATCTGGAGGTTATATAGAGACAGAAGGCTGCACGACACTCATTTGGGCCTCCGTATTTCACAGCATAAGCTTGAAGTGGTATTACATTTTCAGCTCTTTCTCTGACAGCATGGTTCTATTGAGCTACAGTGGCAGAATCTCCACTCTTCCACGCAGAAAAACAAGAGAATCGTTTGGTAAACAGGCCTGCTTTAAGACGCATCTGGGAAACAACGATCTGATCAAGGCAAATTAATGCACCCAACTCCATAATTAATAAGTCCCAAAGCTCATTCAGGCGTCTTGTTTCAGGGCTCATAAATCATTAATGATGGGCAGGGTATGGAGTGGGTGAAGGCCGGCCTCTCTTCTACCTGACCCCTCGGACATATGATCCACCTGCACTGGTCACAACCAGACCCCTCCTACACCACGTCATACACCATCTTCTCCGCTTTAGCTCATTCAGTGGCTGTGAAATCGGAGCAGCGTTAATAGCAGGTTTAGTTTACTGTCTGGAAACTGAGAGATTGTTCTCGTGGGTTCAGGTTCTGTATGTGGAGTCTGTAACTAAGCTATCATAATTCTACTAAATGCACAGTCATCATTTACGCTTTCTGTCAAGGCCAATTTAGTCCTAACCAATAACTGGAATAACTCACAGCATGATGTGAACTAATAGACAAAGATTTTTTCTAATTGTTCTGCAGGTGTTTTCATGCTGTTGTGTGTTAAGTTACAGTCAAATAGAATTTGTTATTATTTGTTTTATTTAGTATTTATTTTCAGTGACAGCAGAAACAGTTCTGACATGCTCTCCACCTCCCATTGTACCTTGCTGTCAGTTATGGTGAAATCAGAAAACAAAAATGTTTTCCTATATTTTCATATTTATTTGTATTATAAAAATGTATATCGGGGTGGATTAGAACACCAAAGAGCATGTATTTACAGCTAAACCGTTAAACCAAACATCATGGCTAGTAGAGAGTTTGTTCATTTGGCATAAAAACAGTTCAAAAGTTTGGGTTCAGTAAGATTAAAAAACAAATTAATAATTGTATTCAGCAAGGATGAATTCAATTGATCAAAAGTGATAGTTTGTTTATACTGTTCTAAAAGATTGCTATGTCATATAAATGCTCATTTTGAACTTTATATTTGAATATTGATCAAAGAATCCTGAAAAAAATGTCACAGTTTTCATAAAAATATGAAGCAGAACAAGATTTTTGAAGGATCATGTGACATTGAAGAAGATAAGTAATTATGCTAAAAATTCAGCTTTGCCATCACAGGAAAAAAAAAAAACATTTTAAAATGTATAGAAATTGAAAACCGTTAGTTTAAATTGTAATATTTCACAAAATTACAGTTTTTGCTGTATTTACTATGGAAGCCCGTTTCCACCACAGTTGAGTAAAAAAAATGATTCTTTAAGTCATAATAATGACTTAACATCTCATAATAATAAAAAACTGCCATTACGACGCATTGTGTGCTTGAGCCACGCTATAGCTAGGCGCCGGTGTTGCAGATGCTGATTCATGCAAACGAAATTGACATACTAAATCAAAATTATGACATAGTGCTCATTGATCTGCCATGACCCGACACAGCATTTTAACTGTGGTTTTAGCTACTAATGATTAAATTATTGCCTTATTATCTTATTATCTGAATTGCATTGAAAAGCCTATATCTGCGCAAACGCGTTCTTGAGGATTTTAAGCAAGAACTAGCTTTGGCACAGAAAGAACAGAACAGAGGTGGCTGCATGAGGTACCAACATTCATTGAACAACTTCAAACCTCTGAACACACACACACACATTGGTTGGATGTAACCGACAGGGAAACAGGGAGTTCTACTGGGTGTGATCGGGCAGCAATTTTCATTCAACAGTAAATATAGCTTATACTCTTGTAAAAATGATATTGTATGTTTCAATAAATGGCGCATGTGACAAATTCAACTAGAGCAGCCTATTTAATCAATATCACAATCAAAAGGAGCTTTATTGCCAGGTAGCTAGTGTTTGACCAGACAGATTTTTTTTGGGTGACAGAAGAAGCTTCAGTACACAGTAAAAAATAAAAAATAAATAACAAAAAGAAATGAAAGCTGCAAGCAGCGATGACGGGCCCAAGCCGGTAGCACCGCCACCCTGGTGGCTTCAGGGCAACTGTGCATGACAGGCAATATGCATTTAAACAGGAGAGTATTTTAAAAGCGCTCGAATATGCCACATTTACCGCAGCAGCTGGTGCCACTATGATCACAAGGAGCACCTATGATGTAATTTTAATATAGATTCATTTTAATCTCATAGGATATAATCTTCTGGACGTGTGTGGAGTTTCATGCAATTTGAAGCATGCTAAGAGTCTCAAAAACACACAAAAAGATCATTAAATTTTGACACGTTGCCATGAAAACAGTATTTAAAGTATCAGGAATCCATTCATATGTCTATATCTATACCATGTTTCCAAATTAAACTGATGAAGTTTGAAGGAAATCGGGTGAAAATAAGACGGCGATTCAAAACATTTTTGAAAGTGACACTTCCTGCTGCCAGTTGGTGGCGCTATAACTTTGACTGAATATTGGCACGTAAATGTCTTCAGGCCAGGACTCTTATCAAACATGTGAAGTTTGGGTCAGATTGGACATTGTATGCCTGAGTTACAACAACTTCCTGTGTCATGGTGAAACATCAAAATTTGTGAGGCCGCCACGGACACGCCCTTCAGCGAAAACTCAAGATCTTCGCAACGTAACATCGCAAAGGCCTTTAGATTAGACTGTGCAAATCTGATGTTGATGTGATTAAATATCTAGGAGGAGTTTGTTAAAGTACAACGTCAGACAATGGCAAAAACTGCACCAATTTACCAAAGAAAGGTAAGGTATTGCAAGGTATTCGTAGGTATCCTCACACCTCTGGCCCTAAATATCTGACTTCCTGTTGGTCGGAGCTAATGACTGTAAATTAGAAAGTTGTCCGGCTCAAAGAGAACAATATATATACAGAGTTTGGTGACTGTAGATAAAACTACCCCCCCCCCACTTTTGTCAAAAGATGGTGCTACTGAGCCCCTCCACTACGCCCGTTTAAGTCTTTGCCCATATATCTACTGGACAGCATGTCAGATGTGTGTGTCGAATTTCATGTAATTTGAAGCACTGTAAGAGTCTCAAAAACATCGAAAAAGAATGTTATAGTTTGATGTGTTGCCATGGCAACACTATTTACAATATCAAGAAGTGCTTACCAGCTTTATATCTGCTATGTTTTGACATTATACTGATGAAGTTTGAAGTAAATTGAGTAAAAATAAGGTGATGATTTCAAAGCCTTTTAAAAGTGACACACTTCCTGCTGCCAGTTGGTGGCGCTATAACTTTGACTCACAATAGTCACATTCATGTGATCGGCCTCTTACAACGAACACACAGTTGAAGTTTCATCCAAATCAGTCAATGTATGCAGAAGTTATAACACACTTCCTGTTTCCCTTTTCTCGCCAAAAATTCGTCTCCTCACCACGGCCAAACCATTCGCGTTATCAAAAATCCGCTCGCAATTTAGCATCCTAAAGATTTTGACTTCATGCGGATGGAGTTTGGCGCTGATCGGGTGAATCGCCTTGGAGGAGTATATCAAATTCCAGAGCTTGGTGAGCATAAATTACTTTTTCTATTTTTTTATATTAAAAAAACCTTACTTATCCTATAAGCTTTTGAATCGTAGTGTATAACATTTTACAAAACAGTTTAAATATTGTGATATCCCGCAACCAGCTCTGTCCCCGCCTCTTTGTAATACAAAGAGATGCCCAAGAGTCCATGCCCACTGTTTATTTGCAACAGTAACACGTTTAAAGCAATATTAAAACAATATTTTGCGGTTCTGTTGGACCTCTGAACTTTGATTAAAATATTTATATCATTACTAGCTTGTGTTTACAGCGGCTGACTCCTTCAGCAGTTGAAGGAAGGCGAGTGTTAATTTAAGCATTAAATATGAGTCCTCTGAGAGTGCATGTTGTGTAACCGCACTTTCAAATATGCAGAGCAAGAATAAATGGAGGGCAGACAGGCGCGTATTGCAGCGAACATGGAGGGCATGTCAGTGATGGTGGTGGGTGGCAACCGTCCAGAGGATGCAGGATTCTGAAATCCCCCATTACACACTCCTCCACCCCCTGAACCACGATCTGCTAAAACAAACCACATGTGCACGGCCAAACCCACATTTTTCACTGCACACGCATGGTGTGCGAGTGTGTGTGTGTGTTTGTTAGTGGCTGGGGGCCTGTAATGGAATGGGGTGTGTTATGGAAAAGGAGCACTGAGAATATTAGCTCAGAGGTAAGAGTTTAGGCTTTTCAGAACCCCACCTGCACTGAGTACAAGCCACATGGTTCAGTCCGTCCATTCTGATGCTGTAATAGCTATTGCGTGAAGTGTTCTATATTTGGTGGGGTTTTTTTAAGGGTCGTAGGGTTTGCTGTAACATCCTGCATCTTCCAAAAGAGCAGTATGTCATCAAGCCGTACTTTGATCCAGATGATCTTTATGAGGCTCTGACAGGACCTCAAGCCCAAAAGAAATATAGCACAGACTCTCATCTGCTCCGCAAACAGAGAGAGAGAGACAGAGAGACACATAGAGAAATCTGCCTGGAAACTTCCAATGGAGAGAGAGAAAGTGAGAGAGAGAATTGTTTCCTGTTAAACGAGGGATCTGGTTGCCTCTAACCAGCTCTTTATGCACCTGCCATTCAGGATTTGCCACCACAGCAGAGGCTGTTGCACTTCAAATGTCATGGTGAATAAAACCTAAGTGTGTTTCTTATAGAGAGAGACACTGAGTGGGAATGACTACGAGCTTATGTAAGACCTTGTGGTTAGATGTTTGTAAAATGACAAAAACATACGTAATCTTTGTAAGGAAATTGAGTAGTGAAGTCACTGTTTACTTTTCTCCCCAAGAGTTCTTTCTAAAGCCATAATCTATGGGCTAAGATAACTCACTTTGTAACTTTTTGAACTGTGCAACGCCCCGTTTAGGGTGTTTTAGTATGTACCCAATGTAGGATGAATGACAAAGCTATTGCACATGTTTTTGCCAGCAGGGTAACTGATGCTAGCAATGCCAGGTCATGGGTTTGGTTTTCAGTGACATATGGACTGATAAAGAGTATAGTTTAAATGTATAAGTTGTTTGTGATGTAAAGAAAAGCCTGACAAATTCATTAATTCAGCAATTGATCAAAAGTGACAGTAAAGTACATCTATAATGTTACAAAATATTTCTATTTTAAATAAATGCTGTTGAACTTTGAGACTCAAACAATCCTGAAAAAAACAGCACAACTGTATTCACCATTGATAATAAATATTTAAATTAGTTTTAAATTGTAATATTTAACAACAGTAACTGTTTTTACTGTAGTTTTGATCAGTAAAAAAAAAAAACATTAACTATAGTTTAAATGACTTTCCCCTTTGTCATACATAATAGCATTTATTATGAGTTTTGCTTGCTCTTCTTATTCTCATTGTCAACAGAAATTAGTAAGTACTGCTATTTCACGTCCTAAATGGTATTGTTACATATTTCTCTGTATCTCCCATTTTACTTCTAAAATGAATCTAAATAATATGTGATGCCTCATAAAAAATACAAACATATGTAAATAATTAAATTTTATGAAGTCAATTTTTTGCAAACTTGTTTTTATGTGGTCTATAAAAGCTTGGCTTGCACACTTGAAGGCGAGGTATTTGAAGTACACTTGGTTTGAGGTTTACAGGGAAAAAACAATTTCTGTGGCGTGAACTGAAAGCTCTTGAATTCTTGCGCAGCAGCTTTGTTATTTTCAAAGATAAAACGGCAGAGCCCATTAACTTCCATAAATACTCCATTTAAATGTCATTTTGTTGTTTGCTTTGCAGATGAGACGCGGCCAGCGCCACAGTTAAACGGACCTGCGGTGGCCCCGGGGCCCGTGGCCATTTCTGCTCCCCCTACTCCAGAATCCCCCGGTCCTTCTGCATGCCCGCTTCTGCCCACCCCCACTAACCCTCAACCACCCCCAGCCGCCTCCTCATCCCCCGGCTGTGGCTCTTCTAACCCAGAGCAGGCTGGCACTGGGGCACCATCAGTCACTCCCAGCAACCCTGAGACCGAAGAGGACAAAGCCAAGAAGCTGCTTTACTGCTCACTGTGCAAAGTGGCCGTCAATTCGCTCTCCCAGTTGGAGGCCCACAATAAAGGTGAACATTCATTTAGCAACAACTCATCCAAACTCAAACTCAAACAGAGAATTATAGTATTTTAAAATATCTGTCATGGCGAGTATTCAGGCAAACACTATCGGTTATATCTTATGTGAATGTTTGGTTAACTGTTGGGTTGACTATCAACTTCAAACAGGTGTAGCTCAGTTATTTTTTTATCTGATTCCAACAAATCATACATTTTGTGGGTTTTTTAATAGAGAATAATAACTCAAAATGTCCTCATTGCGAATTATTTTGCCAGCATGGGTCACATATAATGCTCCAATCACTTTGCAAATGCAACGGTGTACTATAGCGTTTCTCTGCTTGGTTAATGTTACTTTTAAGGGTCAAAATTAACATTTTGGCAGTGGCAGGTGTATTGAGAGAAATTTACCAGCCATAAATATTTTCCATTTTATATTCCATTATATATAAATATTCCTGTTACCCCCCCAAAAAAAATAAAAATAATAATATATATAAAATTATATTCCTTATTCCATAAAATATGTATGCTAGATGCATTTCTGATGGTAGAAGACTGATCTTTTTATTATTATTTGAATGCATTGAGTTTGACTATCCTTCAATTAATACATGGATTAAAACCATGTATTATGTTGCCGTTCCTAATAGTTCTACTCATTTAGTTTTTACTAGCATTTTTGCACTTGGTGAACGCTAAATTCAGACCTTCTGGTTGTCTTTCTCAATACTTGCACACATTTCTTGAAGACAATTATTTTAAGAGCCGTCTGCAAGATTTATCTTGTTCTGTGAGCAACAGAAATATGCGTAGCTCCAGGCAGCTCATAGAGGAACACTAGCAATTATATCCATCACAAAAAAAAAAAAACCACTTTAAACTTCTGAAACAGGCGTCAGTAGGTGCTTTCACTCGCTCATGATTTATACACAACTTTACAGTGCCACTTGTCCTCTTGGTTTGCCCCAAAGGTGTGCACGAAAATGAATGGATCAGTTTTTGAATTGCAGTGCAGCTTGTAGTATTTAGGGGAGTGTTTGATTTCTCGTGGTATATCGAATGCCTGAGCAGATCTCATTCTGCTCCATTATTCAGTTTGTGTCAACACAAACAGCCCTGTTTGAAGAGATGAAGGTGGATGTTGAGGAGACGTTGCTGCAGAGGCACACACAACTCTATTTATTATTGATCCTCTCTTTTATTTATCAGGAAAAACTGCAGTCTTAGTTTCAGTATGTTTATATCGTCTGATTAGGGATTTCTCATGTTGAGCTTGTTTTTCCCCAGGCCAAAAAAAATGAATGCCTTTACATGAAGTATTTTACAGTTGTTTGTGTGGTCTGAAAATTAAACAGTCACACTTTGATACATGGAAGCCACAAGTCGTTTCTCTTGGAACACGACCATGTTTAAAAGTAAACATTACAAGCTATGAGTGATATCAGGGCTTTGTTGTTGATGGAAAGGCGAATTTATAATCATGGCCTGGGTTAAGGAAAGCTATCTGGAATCAATAGTCCATTCCCTAAATTAAACTCCAAACCACAGCCAAAAATCAAATCATATGTTGTGCAGACAGCCACAGATATAAGTCGGGAGAGTAAGGGAGAGTTTTGGCTTACTTTATTTCTGCATCTCTATGTCCAGCTGTCAAATCTGGTTTTATCTGTTTATTTCTCAGATGGCATTTACTAATGACCGTTATACAGTGAAACTAGCAACGCTCATTGCCTGGAACAAATTTTAGAGTAAATATTGCAAGAGTGCATTTTTGAACAGCACAAAGGTCATTTGTGCTAGTTTCTTGCCTTGTCTGCTCAAACCCAAAGTTAAGGTGAACTTTTGGTCAAAGGGAGAAAATTAAGTCTGCTTTTGATTTGGCAAGATAATGTGTCGACTTTCCCAATGTTTTCTTGGTTAAGAACAAAACAAAGACATTAGTTCATAGGAACCCAAGCATGTGGACATCACGTGTTTTTTAGTTTTTTGTACATATAGCTTAGCTGTTTTCATTGACATTGTGAGGCCAGGAACATGACGGCGAAACATTTAAGGAGAACCATGTGTTGCATGGCTCCAAACACAGGAAATGGAAAATTGATGAGCTTCGAGGACAGCCACATTTAACAAATCTCGAAGACTGCAACAACGTTTTAAAATCGAAAGCCAAGCGATATATCTTGATTTATGATCAGCTCTGTACAATAATATAACCTTTATGAAATTCAAAAAGGATATGATTCACAAATGCAAATCATTCCAATAAAAGAATGGTGTGACTGCCTATTAGACATGTGGACAGGAATAAGAATCATCCCTGGCATGAGCAGCTGCATTCAAGGATAATTCAAAGAGGAAGATTCAAGAGCTCTCTAGTGGTCACGACTGGATATTACAGTACAGTTTATTTAATCTTTATAGATAAATACATTTAATCTATGTATTTATTTATCTTTTATTATATCATAACATTCTTGTTTTATTCTGTTTTATATTATTAGGGGCCAAGCACCGAAGGTGCGGAGCCCTTTTTGAAACCGTTATTATTATTATTTTGTTGCATTATTTTTATTATTATTATTTTTATATAATTATTTATTAATTGATTTATTTCTGAGTATATACACAACTGGTCAAAAGTTTGGGGTCAGTAAAATAATTTATTTTAATACTTATACTTTTATTCAGCAAAGATGCATTAAGTCATCAAAAGTGACTTTTTTTTCAAATAAAAGCTGTTCTTTTAAACTTTCTATTCATCAAAGAATCCTGAAAAAAAAAAATCACGATTCACACAAAGCAACACAACTGTTGTCAACACTGATAATAATAAGAAATGTTTCTTGAGCAGCAAATCGGCATAGAATGATTTCTGAAGGATCATGTGACACTGAAGACAGGAGTAATGATTCTGAAAATGCAGCTTTGCATCACAGGAATAAATTACATTTTAAAATATATTAAAATACAAAACCGTCATTTTAAATTACAATATTTCAAAATATTATTGTATTTTTGATCAAATAAATGCAGCCTTGGTGGGCGTGAGACAAAAAAAATCTTACCAAGCCTAAACTTTTGAACCATGTATACAGAAGGCGCATGTGTTTTATATATAATTACACTAATTTATAAAATCACTGTTGTATTTCTCTGTGCTCCTCAGGCACTAAACACAAAACCATTCTGGAAGCCCGCAGCGGACTGGGGCCCATTAAGGCATACCCTCGTTTGGGTCCGAAGCCCAGCGGGGAGCAGGGAGGCGGGGCCTCAGACCCCAATACTCAGGAACGCACCTTCCACTGTGAGATCTGCAATGTGCGGGTCAACTCAGAACTACAGCTCAAACAGGTGAGCAAGGGTTATGGTGTTCGTATGTTAAGAAAAAGCTATATGAAATCTGTGTGCTTTTATATGCTCGCCATGTTGTTTATTGTTATCGAGCGAAAAATATGAAATACAATTCTATGGACTGTGTTTTTATTTTTGGTTTATTTGCAGCACATATCAAGTCGACGGCACCGGGATGGAGTGGCAGGAAAGCCAAACCCCCTCCTGAGCCGACACAAGAAGCACAGGGGAGCTGACCTTGCGGTAAGTGGTAACTGGTTACAATCCTAATTTTATGCTTGCTAACATGCACTAAAAGTTATATTTGATAATTGGATGTCAAATTACAGTATGATATCACTGAGTCATAACGTTTTTATCTTAAATAGGATCTCACCAAAGCATTAGGCGCCGGCCTCCTGCCGAGTCCTCTGGCTGTTGCTGCGGCGATGGCAGCGGCCGCCTCCAACAATCCGCTGGCTCTCCGTGCAGCAGCCCCCGCCCCTCATCCGCATCATCACCTCCTGCAGGGTCCGCCCCTCAGCCACGCCATCTTGAGACCAGCTCCGGGGCCCATACGCACCTCACACGGTCCGATCCTGTTCTCGCCGTACTGACTCCACCCTCACCCCCCTTAGCCAATCACAGCCAGTCCGGAGCCTCACCTCCAAAAGCACACTGTGAAGACGAAAAAATATTGAAACATCACAGCAATGACTAGAATCGGCTCATCAACAATAACGTCAAACATCAAACCAAGCAGAAGGGGGCGCAAAGCGGGAGCAATCACGTAGGAGGGTGCAACTGGCGTTCCAACTCTCTTTCCATCACCCTTAACTGCCTCCTCCATTTCCGTTCGTTTGGTTTGAGTGCTTTATTCGTTGGTGGATGAATGGACAAATGCAGGGATTGTATGGAATAGAGCAATATTGTATGTATCTGACATCCATGTTCCTTCCCTCTATTTATACTCATACTGTGAGGTAGCAGAAGTCACATAGTAGCCAGACATGCTGGAATGAGTTAGGCAACTTTCTAGAGACCCCAAAACACACAAAACCAACACACAAAGACTACAGTTAAATGTTTCTGTTGTTCTGAATAAATGCGCCCTCAACCCTATGCACCTTGAGAAACCTACAGAAACCATGTTACATCAGTACGCTTCTTGTAGTATTCGCTGTATTCAACTTGTCCTGTCTGGCTTTGGCATCTTTGCAAGAGGAAAACGCCACAGTCGCAGTTCCACCATGTCGAGACTCACAGCAGGGGATTGTGGGGAAGGTCTAAGGATGCCCGACACGTTCCAAATGCTGGTTCGAAATGAGCTTTAGAAGCTCAGCGTCGTCGAAAAGTCTGACTTCATACAGTCGCATCTCTCTAGAGAAACAGAGCGATGCAGAAGAGATACTCGAGATCTCTTTTGTGTCGCTTTTACATCCGTTAGCGCTCGGAGCGGTTGACTGAAAAACCCCAGACCTCTGTCTAAGACCTTAGAAAATCAGTAGATGTCTATTTATTCTATTGCGTAGTGTAGTTTAGTTCAGATCATCCAGGCTGGTTGACTTTAGAAAAATATTCAGAAGTGAAATGTGCATAGAGAATGATGTAACTGCTGGTAGATGCTGAAATAAGATGGACGGGTACTTTGATTCTCAGAGAAAGGCAACAAACCTAAGCACACACTTGGACTAACAGTACATACAGGCTCCTCTGTTCATTTTGTCTCTGTATGTTCAGTGGACATTATGCAACCCCTAGCAATACGGCCCCCCTTCTGTCCGACTTCTGCGTTCAGTCTCACGAGACAGCCACCATCCCGGCAAGGACTGACACCGCAGGTCAGCCACTCCCATGGAACCCCAAGAGAATAGAAAAATGAGAAAAGACGCAGAGGAGGTCACTAAGGACACGACTGTGCAATCTCTCTTTTTTTGGTATGAACTTCCTGTCTTGAATCTAAAGCCATGCAATGCATATTTTTGTTTTGTTTTTATTATGATCAATTAATTGTTTTGATGTTGTTGTTTTTTGTTCGGTTTCATAGTACACTGTTACGTTGAACAAATATTGTTGTGGAAATTCTGACAAAAAAAAAAGTCATTGAACAAAAGAAAAAAAACAAGAATATTTTTCTATGGAAGATTGAAAACCTGCACTCGGATGGGATCGAAATGCGGCTTACCCGTCGTAGAACGCGTATTAAGAGGAAGTGAAGTACAAATACAGAAAACATCAAACTAGGGCCTGTCGTGTTGGTGGAACTACACGGCAGTCTTCCATCGATAAGCAAAGTGTGACAATGTCTTACTGTTGTTTGGATAAGCAAAGTGTGACAGTGTCTTACTGTTGTTTGGATATTGCAATGCAATAAGCAATTGAATTATGTCATTTGTTGTAGAAGATCATTTATAAATGGTTCTGTATGGCTGCTAATAGGCCTCCATGTTCTTCCACAGAGATAAATTTGCCTTTTCAGTACAAAAGCTGGGCGTTTAAAAGCAAGAAAGGGGCACACAGAGACAGGCCCTTCATATTAAAGGGTCTTTTCTCATCTCTGAGTGGGGGGACAAGGTATATCTGAACACAAACAGTGTGTAGTCAGCCATAGCCTTTGCATATGTAGCTTAGTTCACTTTTTTGTTTGCATTGTGTGGGAAGCGTCATGATAATGCCATTACTTCATGCTAACTGTGGTTAGCGTCCACCATTGTGCTTTGATGAAACTTTACCTCTGTTTCTCATTAGTTACCGAGGCACTAGTATGGTGTAGTTTCATGTCGGTGTGTATCGTGTAGTGTAGTGTGCGTACTGATAGAATCCGGTTCTGGAAAACGTGTGATAGGCAGAATTTACCTTAAAGGGATGGTTAAAAATCACAAAGATTTACTCACACTTAATGTAATTACAAACCTATATGCTGTTGTTATTTTCAGAGGAAAACAGGAGAGATTTATGAAGAATCACAGTACAACAACTGTTTATAGCAACAAGGCCGGGGGGAAAAAAACACCATAAAGTGTCCAAAAATAGTCTATGACTCTTCTATTCAGTCTTTTATAGTGATGATAATAATCATACCTGCAAACTCATCTTTTGGAAAATTTGACATTCTGAATCATTGAAATTCATGCCACCTACTGTCAGAGAGTGATTTTGCATTTTAATTCAGTCAGTCTACCTTTTTTGTTCAGACCAGTTATATACAGTATCGACCTTTATGCGCCAGAGAAACCAGCGCGCAGCCATCTTTAGAACTTCCGGTTTCGCGGTTTTTCTATATATTTCTATGGCATCGCTGTCGACGAGTAATTAGCTTATTGTAGATTATTGTAAAGTGGATTTACTTATTGTAGAGTTAAGAAAAGTTATCACGAGCATTGTAATGTTTGAAGCGGATATCATAACGTCAGTAGACCAGGAAGATTTCAAAATTAGCAGTTCATTCATAAATCCATAAAAACTCATCTTCTGTACTTGTTTTAACATCAGAATTTTCCAAAACTATTTCATTTGCAGATTCCAAGAAATTTGGACCATACATATGCATAGTGATTCTTAAAAAATAATAATAATGATAATAATTGTGTGTTCTATGAGGGGGGAAAACAACAGCCTGTGGGTTTGGATCAACATGAGGGTGAGTAAACAAGCGTTTTCATTTTGGGGGTGACCTATTCCTTTAAACTGCACATTTGCAATCAGCTGTTTCTGTCCCAAACTGAATTAATTAAACAATCGGTGGACAGTATTTTGCTGATTTCAGATGAGTGTTTTGTGGTAACACTATGCGCGCTGACACATGCTGTAGTTTGAAATCTGGTGTCCAGTGCTCCATTGATACCATGTGAGGTGAGAAAGCCATCACAGCTAACACACTCCACAGGCTTGAGACAGACTCGCTTAGTCCCATCCGTCAACACTGTAAAGACCGTGTTCATCCTGTAGTCAGAACTATGTCATCACTGTACAGAATTGTCTTTGGTAGATTTATTCAACCTTTCAGGGCAGGTGTAATGTTAGTTGGTGAAGTCTATTTTAGCCTTAGCCTTATTCCACCCCAGGCTTCTCCTTGAGCAGATGCGGACGGAGAAGCTTCGGTCAAACCTCGTCTTGCCAATAAAGTTATTTTTGAATTAAATTGTCAGATGGGAAAACAGTATGTGTGATGGAGCGTAGCAATATTCAACTCATACTGGCTACTCTTGTTTATTGCAATAAGGAAATCAACCAATAGATGCATATGTGAGTAAAATAATATAGATGTAATTTAAATCAAACTGAAAATTATGGAAATACTTGGTATCAGAGAAACTTGGAGTTACCACAGGGAAAAAAGAAAAAAAATCAATGTCTATAAATCAATAAAGAATATTAAACCTCATGTCCCGTGCTTCTTTTTTCAGTTTTTTATGAGATGATTATGAGATATAATTATAGACTAAGGTTAAAATGTCCCTTTCAATTTATTTAAAAGTTCAAGACCTACTGTAAAAAAAAAGGTATTATGGAAATTTATAGAACAACCTGTACAGTTTGAAACTGTAACTTATGAAATGACATTTTAAACCGGTAAATCTTACAGCCCTTCTCTGCTGAATTAGCAAGGCCACACTGCTACTAAAATCTACAAGTTTTGCAAATACTTTAACATATACTGACAACCACCATAATGATACAGGTTTTTCAAACTGTAAGATGTTCTTTTTGACTTTCAAAAATAGTACATTTAACAGTGGTTTACTGTATACATTAAATTAAAGCCTAAATATAAGGAAACTTACAGTTAATCAATTAACAGGTTTGTACCGGTCTTTTACAGTTAACATTTTTTTTTCTATAGCGCAGAAACTGTAAAAAATAACCCCACTTTTTGTTGTCAAGAGTACATTGCACAGGAAGCGACTACATTTAAGCAGATTTGCATCCCAGCTCACTTGTGTGCAAATACTTATTTTGGGACACTAGATGGCGATCTAGGACAGATATGCTCAAAGTGCATCAAGCACACTAAAGTATGCGGACTAGTGCACTGATGACTTTATACAACGGGGCTCAAGGCACATCTTAAGAAAAATTTGCTTTTCATTCATTCCAGTGTATGATTGCATAAAACAGGGGTGTCCAATCCTGCTCCTGGATGGCCACCTTTCCTGCAGAGTTGAGCTCCAACCCCAATTAAACACAGCTGAACCAGCTAATCAAGGTCTTACTAGGCATACTAAACCCCTAGCAGGTGTGTTGAGGCAAGCTAGAGCTAAACTCTGTAGGACAGCGGCACCCCAGGACTAAGTTTATTTATGGAGCAACAGATTTTGTGTGAAAATAAATGATAAAAGTGGCTTATTTTTGTTTAAAAATCGTATAAATGTATGGGGTCAGGGGTGGTGAAGGAACTTGATCGAAACAATCACTTTAGCAAAGTTTACTATTTTCTGTTTATTTTTATAAATGCAAGAATTATTTTTTGTTCAATAAATATGCTGTCCTGTCATTAAAATGTAATATATTGTAAAAAATTATACATTATAAAAATTAACAAAATTATTTTAAAAAGTAAAGATTATGAAAGCATTGAAGGAGAACTCATAATTCAATACAGATTTACAATAGTAAGAATAAATTGTATTTTATTTTTTTTATATGGATTAATATCATATTTTTTAATATGGTTTCATTATAAATATGGGCCCGTATTCATGAAAAATCTTAATGCAAAGAGTAGGTCAGTGACAAAATTCTAAGAAAATTCTTAGAAAAGTGGGCATTTCACCTAAAAAAAAAAAATAATTCCTAGTAAAGAAGACAGTAATTCAGAAAACATCTTAACCCTTAAAAGAGGTCTTAAGGTCCAACATTTTTAGGAGTATAGACAAGGACTTTTAGCAGGCTTAAGAGTTTCTTTAGCAGTGGGGACATGGACGACACGCTAAGAGGGAGAAGAAATGTGTTGCACACAATACATGAGTGAGTTAAGACGCTATACATTAGATTGTGCAGGGATCGTGTTTGTGACCGATCTTATTAGATATATATTTTATGTCAGAGTGTACAGTAAAAAAGGAAAAATGACACCTGTAATTTCAAAATGAAGGTTTATATACTCTGTACTTAAAAGCTCTTTTTTTCCCTTCTTGGACAACCAACCAATTACAGTCTCAGGCGAGTCATGCGTAGCAACACTAAGATAACAGTTTTTGTATTTTCCTCACTCAGAATTGCTCTCAGATCGTTCCTGAATCACTCTTAAGCGAAGTTTTTAAGGTTTTTAAAGAAGTTTTGAGGATTCTTAGAAGCTTTAAGAATATGGGCCCTGGTCATTATCTCGAAGGTAGACACCCAACTTAATATATGACATTTACAATCTGAATCTAACCATGTCTTGTCAACAAATGGAGAAGTCAGCCATATATTTATTATAATGTTAATTATTGTGCCTTTAGACCCTTGTCAAATACCAATTATATACTTTTACATATTTCGTTATTGAAAAACTTTTGCTTTAAAAGGTTCACTGTGACTTTTCCATCCGCTAGAGGTCGCTATTCAAAACAAAGGCATTGCTTGATGACACCAAGTTCGAGCACAAAATCTTGGGACATGTCTTCACCTCACATCGGAACACAGAAATCGTGTTCAAGGATGCGATTATAACGTTACTGTAGTATGAAGCAGAGCAGGACCGAGTGTTGAGGAAGCTGAGCAAGGCCGCTGGAGTGATTGTAACACAACACATGCCTCGCAAGCAGCTGGACTTTTATTATGCCACAGTCGCCGGCGTCATTTCCGCTTTTCCGGTTATGAGTATGAGGTAACGCAGCTCTGTTTATCATATTAGATACATTTAAGTGTGTTTAAAATGATGTTGAGGTTACTCTGTGGGTTCGCTCGGCGGCTGCTATGACACTTGTTCACACTTCAGTGAGAGTAAAGCGTTTCTACAAAATAAAACCGTAAACCAAGAGTAACGCAGATATGATGCCACTGACAGCGAGTCCCTCAGACGTCCCGGTTCCTTGGTTAAAATAGCAATTTTCACACGATTCACAAATAGTTGGAAACATTTGTGAACTTGTTAGTACTGAACAAAATATATAACACTGGCCTAGTGGTTTTTGGATATTTTACTGCAAAAAACCTACATAGTGCACCTTTAATTATAAGTAGACCTTTGCCTCAAAATATATTCAATAATTTTAGTGATTCTTATTTGCTACGCAAATCAGAACATTTTAAAAACATCAAATACTAGATCAAATTAGCACAGAATCAACTGCTGCCCGCTATCGCGTCACAGATCAGACAAATTTCCACGTGCATCTTGAAAAGCGAATGTTTTGTCAAGTGTTTGTGCCATCTAGTGGTTTAGAAAAAAATAAAATCAAAGGAGCCTTTTACCCCGTGGAGCCTTTAGCCCTGCTGTCCCTAAACTGCTGCTGTGAGGAATTAAAACTAATTTAAATTTAAGTTAATAGCATTAATAATACATGCTTTATATAAACTAGCACCTTCTGTGATGTGTGTTTTAGTTGTAAACTTTATGTTGAACTCTTTAGTATGCTTATATTGATTATGGCTCAAAATATGGGGCCATGATGTGTCTGTCTGAACTTTAGATTTACCCCGCTCATTAGTTGCTTTGTGAACACACATAGTGTAGTCCATAGTGTGTCAATGTTGCCTGATAGTTACTAAGGTCAAAATCCTTTTGCCTTTAAAGATTTGAACTTTGATCTCTGACCTTACAGTTTTTATTAGAAACATAATTCAAAAAAATAATTAGATAAAGTAGTTTTGCACACAGCTCTTTAAAGCCATTTGTGGAATTCCCCAATCCATATACCATCATCAATAGAAACGTACCATATGAAATAGATCTACAATGAATATCATTGCTGTGCAATGTTTATTAATGCCCATCAATCAACATTCCAATAAACTGCAAGGACTTCTAATATAGAAACCATGGCATGTATTTTTCAGGGCTGTATGCGATACCGAGCAACTGCCATTTAATGGGTTTGCTAGCAGGGAGCCCTCTCCAAATGTTGCCATGCAAATATCTGCAGTCATGCTACTGTAATGAATTTACGTCAGCAATCCAAGTGTTTTGGAGCCAGTCTTTTTTTCTTTTTTTTTTTGCAGTGTAAAGTTGCAATAAAAGGTCTTTTTGGACTGAAGTAAAACTATTTTATTTATTCATGATATGCACCCTTTTAAGGTTTGTTCCCTAAAGTTTTAGATCAGCATCATCCAAAATTGCAGGACGAGCAGTTCTTCACTGAAATCTGAGCTTTATTAGAGCTATAATTGTCTCCATAACACTTGAGAGTGGGACGGAGCACAGCTAAAGTACACAAACTGGGGTAGAGAGGATGGGTGAAAGGAAGAAGAGACAGGAGAGCTGTGGCAGACACGCATCTCATAAGGACACAGTGTCAGAATTTGAAAGGTTCACACGTCGCACTCTGCAAATGGAGAACTCCATTAGCTGAAAAATGTGCCTGTGCTTTTACCAAAGATTTTAGCACTAGCCCAACAGATCTGTGGGGATAATTACACAGCAAATAACATACATCGAACAACAGCAAATCATTAAAGGTGAAAGACATGCAAAGACGGAACGAAAAGGGATTAGGGTGATTAATGTTACATACTTGACGCCTACGAAATATTCTAATGCTGACAACAATACAAAACACTAGTGATGGAGTTGAACTTGATGAGTTCTTTGTGCATGCCTTGAGATTATTCACGAACATAAGGGATAAAGAGAATTACATTTCTTCCTTATGATAATGTCACAAGGAGGGGATTTAATTATAGTTTCTGTTCTCAAATTGTTGCACATTCAATAATTACCAGGACATTGAGCCCTCATGTGGCACTGAAAAAAATTAAGTTGACTTTATGTCTTACTGTCTTTACTTAATTCCATTTAAAGCTAATGGCTGTACCGCAAAAACATGCATATATACCAGGAAAAAGTTTGGAATAATTGCATTTTTAAAATGATTTTAAAAGAAGTATCTTGCGCTCACCAAGGAAGTAGTTTTGCACACAGCTTTTAAAAGCCATTAGTGTAATTTCCCAATCCATATTATATAATACTGGGTCATATAGGAATATTATTTAATTTAAAAAAAAATACATAATACATGCATATTGATCAGGCATAACATTATTGTGAATAACACTGATTATCTGATTATATTGATATTAAGAACACTGATTAAATTTGAAACATTTTGTCCTCAACGTTGTAGGGAGCAAAGGGAGCGAAGGCTGGCCCATGTGGTCCGATAACAGACGAGCTATAGAGGAAGATGTGATATGCCAGACCCAACAATGCAGAAGAGCTGAAGGCCACTATCAGAGCAACCTGGGCTCTCAGAACACCCGAGCAGTGCCACAGACTGATCGACTCCATGCCACGCCGCATTGCTGCAGTAATTCAGACAAAAGGAGCCCCAACTAAGTGAGTGCTGTATATGCTCATACTTTTCATGTTCATACTTTTCAGTTGGCCAAGATTTCTAAAAATCCTTTCTTTGTATTGGTCTTAAGTGATATTCAAATTTTCTGAGATACTGAATTTGGGATTTTCCTTAGTTGTCAGTTATAATCATCAAAATTAAAAGAAATAAACATTTGAAATATATCAGTCTGTGTGTAATGAATGAATATAATATACAAGTTTCACTTTTTGAATGGAATTAGTGAAATAAATAAACTTTTTGAAAACTATATATAACAAGGATGGATTTTATTTTTTACAAATTGTTAAAACAATAGAAGTGTAATATTACGAAGACAAATGAATTGTTTTCTATTTGAATACATTTTATATTTTCAGTGTCACGTGATCTTTCAGAAATTCTAATATGCTGATTTAGTTCTCAAGGAGTGTTTCTTACTAATATCAATGTTGCAAACTTTTGTTTGTGCTGTTTAATATTTTTGTTGATACCGTGATACACTACCATTTAAAAGCTTGGGGGAAGAAGATGAACAAAAGAAGAATTTAATACTTTGATTCAGCAAGGATACATCTAAATTGTTCATAAGTAATAGTAAAGACATTTATGATGGTACAAACTATTTTGAACTTTCTATTAATCAAAGAATCCTAAAAAAAGGTTTCCACTACAATATTAAACAGCAAAAACTGTTTATCACATAATAAAAATAACCATTATTAATAAGTGAGCACCAATAAAAAAATATAATAACTGAGCACCAAACCAGCTTTCTGAAGACTGGAGTAATAGCTGCTAAACATGAATAAAAATACATTCAAAAATGCATTATTTGTGGAGTTCACTATACTAACCACCTAATGGTTATGCTAACCATGTTCAATGCTAACCACCTAAATACTAACATATTGATTTTTCCACCCGCTTTACTCGCACATCTCATCATTCCCATAGAGATGTGCTTCCCTCTGCTATGACGCTCCAGTTGCTTGCCTCTGTGTGAGAGAGCATGGCTTTATGAACCCCATTCACATCCCAGCAGTGGCATCACACATGTAGAGTGAATTCTGGAGGCAATGCTTCTCTGAAGCTTTCAACCTCTCTGTGTGACATCCATCTGAGTGAGAGACCAACAATACAGAGATAACTCACATCCCTGAGGGGTTGGGGGGTGTTCTGATGGCTGTTTGAAAGGACATTTGACAGCATTTTCTTCCCAGTCACGATTATGGACGCTACACCAGAAATCAATTTGGATCGTGCATGTATCTTGCAATTAGACTTCAAAGGAAAATGAAAAAAATCCTGATAATTGAAGAGGGTGTAATTTGTTATAAAATGAAAAGTAAAAAGGTTCATTATAATACAGCTAAGGTTCATTATAATATAACCTCTAAACGAATGAATATCCCAGATTTGTGCTGCCTCAAGTGGCCACTGCATGAGGGTCACATTTAAAATGATTAACACAACTGTAGCCTTTTTATTAGACACTTACAGTGTTCCATCCCTTCATGTAAACTCGTCTGAGTAGAATTTTGAGAAAAACAAAATAAATATTTCAATGTATGTATAAATGACTCATTTCTGTAAAGTAAGACTATCCAAAAGCGATTAATAAAGCTTTAGAATGAGGCATCATCTCTCTTCATCGTGTTCAACATGTTGAAACACACGTAAAGTCACATTAGAGGAGGCTGATTTCCTTGTCAATACGATAACGCCTGCCTTTCTTGTCTGCAACTCATCCACAAATCTGCATGAATCAAATCTGAAGACTGGTGAAAATGGGCGTGCTAATGCTGCTTTCACGTGCTATTGGAAATCTCGTACTTTCGTAATTACGAGCTCATCTCACTCAAGTTTTGATTTGAGCGGGCGTTCATGTCCAGCTAGCATTTACGATAATTCTGATCGCACGTGAAGGCAGCATAATTGTAAGCTATACAGCTAGTAAACTCGACCATTCGGACAATAGCAGTTTTAGTCAAATCAAAATTATTACCTTTTTTTTTTTAAATCATTTTTAGATTACATTTTTTGGTTCAAAAGAAGTTTAACAAATAACCTGTACAACAGTTAGAACTAACAAATAAAGCTAGATAAATGCTTTTAATGAATCACTAGCTATTATTTTTGGAGTTATACTAAAAAAAAAATCTTTATAGGACGGTTCTATAACTATGGTCCATGAACTTATTTTGGACTAAAAACACAGATGCATAGAGGGGATTGTCAGGGTTAGGTTTAGTTCTGTTTAGATTCACTGTGTTTGGTTTGTTTTCAGTCAGTACTGTGTTCCTATTTTGCTGGTGTTTTGTGTTGCTAGTAAGTTTCCTTGGTTGTTAATTAGTTCCATGCACCCGTTTCTGTTCAGCTGATATACCTCTTCCTGTGTATTTAAGCCCTGAGTTCTTTCTGTTCAGTGTTCAGTCTCATTAACATAAACGTAAAAGTGTGGTAGTCTTTTCTGAAGTGATTGTTGAGTTTATTGAATACCATTTCCTTGTATCTCTTTGTGCCGTGAGTGTTGTTTAGCCACACTGAATCGTTACAGGGATTTTGTACACACATTTGTGTGCTTCCAGATGTCTCTAATAGAGAAAATACATTAAAATCTCTATCAACTTCCCCTGGATGATACAGCTAAACAAAAGCTGGCAGGTTCAGGTGTGAGCCCATCATATTGATAATTAGACCAATCTCCCTATACACATCCTGTCACAAGAGAAGCTATAGACGGACACAAACAGTTGTTGTTCTTTTCTTCCCAAAGCCTCCAATGAATCACCCTGTAATAGACTCATTTGCAGGCAGAATTGTCTATTTCAATCTTAACAACTGGATGAAACTATGGACTACAATCCAAGTGGGGCCTAAATGGAAAAACTGAAAGATGCAGACATGGATAGCTAGAGGGATGTAATCACATACTGATAGATTTGCTTTGGCAATTATAGGTTGCAATGTGTAGCTTTCAACAATAGACTTGTAATATGAAATCTCAAAGCTAAATCCTATTGCAAATATATTTATCACAGGACTTGCTGTAAAAACAGTAAGAACAGTGCGATTTCTAAGAAAAGAGGTGATTTGGTACCGTACACACTCTGCGAGTGTGAAGTGAACAACTCAAGGACGTTCTGCTTTCTACCCAGAATTCATGGATGAACCAACAACAGCATACTAATGCATACAATTTTTCACACAGATGCTATCTTTAAAAAAAAATCTTTTTGGCCCTGTTTACACCTGGTATTAAGATGGGTTTGGTTGATCGGAACACAAGTGGACAATGCTAAATACAGTATTGTTCAAAATAATAGCAGTACAATGTGACTAACCAGAATAATGAAGGTTTTTAGTATATTTTTTATTGCTACGTGGCAAACAAGTTACCAGTAGGTTCAGTAGATTCTCAGAAAACAAACAAGACCCAGCATTCATGATATGCACGCTCTTAAGGCTGTGCAATTGGGGTATTAGTTGAAAGGGGTGTGTTAAAAAAATAGCAGTGTCTACCTTTGACTGTACAAACTCAAAACTATTTTGTACAAACATTTTTTTTTCTGGGATTTAGCAATCCTGTGAATCACTAAACTAATATTTAGTTGTATGACCACAGTTTTTTAAAACTGCTTGACATCTGTGTGGCATGGAGTCAACCAACTTGTGGCACCTCTCAGCTGTTATTCCACTCCATGATTCTTTAACAACATTCCACAATTCATTCACATTTCTTGGTTTTGCTTCAGAAACAGCATTTTTGATATCACCCCACAAGTTCTCAATTGGATTAAGGTCTGGAGATTGGGCTGGCCACTCCATAACATTAATTTTGTTGGTTTGGAACCAAGACTTTGCCCGTTTACTAGTGTGTTTTGGGTCATTGTCTTGTTGAAACAACCATTTCAAGGGCATGTCCTCTTCAGCATAGGGCAACATGACCTCTTCAAGTATTTTAACATATGCAAACTGATCCATGATCCCTGGTATGCGATAAATAGGCCCAACACCATAGTAGGAGAAACATGCCCATATCATGATGCTTGCACCTCCATGCTTCACTGTCTTCACTGTGTACTGTGGCTTGAATTCAGAGTTTGGGGTCGTCTCACAAACTGCCTGTGGCCCTTCGACCCAAAAAGAACAATTTTACTCTCATCAGTCCACAAAATGTTTCTCCATTTCTCTTTAGGCCAGTTGATGTGTTCTTTGGCAAATTGTAACCTCTTCTGCACATGCCTTTTTTAACAGAGGGACTTTATGGGGATTCTTGAAAATAGATTAGCTTCACACAGACGTCTTCTAACTGTCACAGTACTTACAGGTAACTCCAGACTGTCTTTGATCATCCTGGAGGTGATCATTGGCTGAGCCTTTGCCATTCTGGTTATTCTTCTATCCATTTTGATGGTTGTCTTCCGTTTTATTCCACGTCTCTCTGGTTTTGCTCTCCATTTTAAGGCATTGGAGATCATTTTAGCTGAACAGCCTATCATTTTTGCACCTCTTTATAGGTTTTCCCTCTCCAATCAACTTTTAATCAAAGTACGCTGTTCTTCTGAACAATGTCTTGAACGACCCATTTTCCTCAGCTTTCAAATGCATGTTCAACAAGTGTTGGCTTCATCCTTAAATAGGGGCCACCTGATTCACACCTGTTTCTTCACAAAATTGATGACCTCAGTGATTGAATGCCACACTGCTATTTTTTTTAACACACCCCTTTCAACTAATTCAACTAATTGCCCAATTGCACAGCCTTAAGAGCGTGCATATCATGAATGCTGGGTCTCATTTGTTTTCTGAGAATCTACTGAACCTACTGGTAACTTGTTTGCCACGTAGCAATAAAAAAATATACTAAAAACCTTGATTATTCTGGTTAGTCACATTGTACTGCTATTATTTTGAACAATACTGTAAATACAGGAGTAAACAGGGTCAAAAATATTTTGAGCTTCCAGAGGTAGTAGAAAATGCATTTGACCGCATTGCTTTCGTAGTGTAGATGCTCATATGGTCTTTTCGTGCTTGAATGGAGAACTACACAAAAAATATGTAAAAATATCTATTTTGCAGAATATTCACGTGAACACAGTTGGTTATGTCTTAAGTGAACGTAAACAGTTGGGAGAATATCGGATGTGCATCAGTACGTGTATTGACAGCAGTCTAATAGCCTGTATAATTAATGTTAATCAAACAACAAAAGAAAAAGAGAAAATCATTTAATGCTCTTGACTGAATAACTTTTACAACTTAATATATGTTTTTTCCAGGAGTATATAATGAGTTTGGAAATGTTAGAGAAATGCTTAATTGATGCATTACAATTTAATTACACCCATTCGATTTTATTAGACTAAAACTTAAACAACTAATTCATAACATGACTAAAACTAAGCCTAAATTGCGTTTTAGTCAAAAGACTATCACTGCGTCTGAAGTTGCAGAACCAAACACAAAGTTCTAACATTCCTGATTTCAAACATGCACTCACAGCAGAAACTAAAGCCGATGCTCTCTGTATGTTTTTCCATCATCTCCAGATGCGTTTATTGTTCATTGTAAATGGCAAATTTTGTCCATTAGATCTAAAAAAAATTTTTTTAAAAGCTTATATGCTTATATATACAGGTCCTTCTCAAAAATTAGCATATTGTGATAAAAGTTCATTGTTTTCCATAATGTAATGATAAAATTACATTTTCATATATTTTAGATTCATTGGACACCAACTGAAATATTTCAGGTCTTTTATTGTTTTAATACTGATGATTTTGGCATACAGCTCATCTAAAAAAATTAGCATATCATGAAAAGGTTCTCTAAACGAGTTATTAACCTAATCATCTGAATCAACTAATTAACTCTAAAACACCTGCAAAAGATTCCTGAGGCTTTTAAAAACTCCCAGCCTGGTTCATTACTCAAAACCGCAATCATGGGTAAGACTGCCGACCTGACTGCTGTCCAGAAGGCCATCATTGACACCCTCAAGCGAGAGGGTAAGACACAGAAAGAAATTTCTGAACGAATAGGCTGTTCCCAGAGTGCTGTATCAAGGCACCTCATTGGGAAGTCTGTGGGAAGGAAAAAGTGTGGCAAAAAACACTGCACAACGAGAAGAGGTGACCGAACCCTGAGGAAGATTGTGGAGAAGGACCGATTCCAGACCTTGGGGGACCTGCGGAAGCAGTGGACTGAGTCTGGAGTAGAAACATCCAGAGCCACCGTGTGCAGGAAATGGGCTACAGGTGCCGCATTCCCCAGGTCAAGCCACTTTTGAACCAGAAACAGTGGCAGAAGCGCTTATATATATATAGGTTATATATATACCTTTGGGCAGGTATATATATATACCTGCCCAAAGACCCTACCTTTGAAGACATCAGAACAGGATTGGTTGAAAGTGGACAAAAGAGATGGTTTAAAATACCAGGTTTAAACTGATATGCATCTCCCTAGTCTACATGTTATCCAATCGACAAAAACGCATCTTAATACCAGGTGTAAACAGGACTTTTGTTGAGGCTTGAAAAATGACATCAGACTAGACGTCTGTGTACTGTGTATATAACAAATTTGAAACAACCATGGTTGATTTTTATAAAGTGGACAGAAATGCACCATATTTACATAATCTATAAAGTTATGAACTATTTTATGAACTTCATTAGTTATGAACTATGAGCAAATAAAATCAGAATAAATTCAGTATTCATTAAATATTAAAATGGCATAACTTGCTAAATTAGCTATTCTCCACTGAAGCATTACACTTTCATTTCCCATAGTCCCCATTTCCCAGAATTACAGAATTTGAGTTTTTGTAGAGCTAAACTATTAGAAAAATTAAATTGTTTAAATTATTATTAGTATACCAACTAGACAAAAATCAACCCAAACTAACTAGCACCACCGAGTCTAATTTATTCTAACTCTGCAGCTCTGCTACCATTCTGGACAATTAATTTTATTATTTGTTTAATTTTTTAAAAAATGTGTCGATTTTGTTTGTTTAATGTTGGTTGAAAATATCAAAACCACACAAAAATTTGAATCTGTATTTAAGACGCATCCTACATTTTCTTGAGAGGGGTAAAAAAATTTAAAATAAAACAGCATTCACAGTCAAATGATATAATATCTAGGTGGTGTGTGATTTATGGATAGAGGAAAGGCTGTTTACTATGATTGTGTGTTATAACAATAATCCAATCATCTTGCACTGGGCAGCTTGGATGGCAGTTGTCTATTATAGAGGGACAACCATTTGGGAAGCCTATGGTCATCAATCTTGTCTCTGCATTTGTGTATTGTATCTGCGTATGTATGTGCGTGTGGAGTGTAGGCGTTGGGTGTGATGGGATGATGCCATCAACAACCTGTCAGCGTTTCTTCTGGAACATTCTACAGATGAAAACATATAGGGACACACAAAGACTCCACACATATGCAATGCATCGATAAACATCTAGAACAATGAACATGTGTGCTTAAGCATTTCGTAGAAAGTAACGAATAATGTGAAAGCTGCAAATGCGCACGAGATAATACAGAGCTGTCATCATCGCTCATAAAGCACAGTAATATGAAGTGACATGGACGACATCAGCTACATCTCTAATTGAAAATTTAACTCAGCTAATGAGGCAGAGGACAATCAGATACGGAGAGCATTTGTTTCTTTCTGTTTGCACAGACAACTTAATGAGACATTTTCAGAGCGCTAACAAATAAAACAAGCTGTATAATATATATAAAAAATTACTGTAAAGACATTTCATTCAGTCCATGGTAACACATCATCACTGAACTGTTACCTTTAAACCGAGGGATCTTGTTTATGTCAAGGCTGTTGATAAACTACATTCTCCATGTTTTTTTTCTCCATCTTTCTCAACCAGCGTGACCCTGCAAGTGAAAGACATCAATTAAACTTGCATTTAGCCGAAAGCATCAATATCTGCAGCCCTACAAAAGCAACTATTCACATGCTGGGCATCACAGAACATCTTTATCCTAACTGACAGGCCTCCAGTGAATACAAAAACAACGGTGAAGCCAAGACAGATCACAGCCACTTCGGCCTTTCCAGAAAAAGACTTGCCAGTTTTGTTTATACAGTAGCAAACTTCAGTTTCCTAGCACAGATAATATAAAAAGAATATAAAGAGCAGAGCTTTGTATCAAGCCATGAACGTTTGCAGTAAGGTAAATAGTCAGATCGCTTAATAGCGCCTTTATGGGAAACACTATCATGACATTTCCCTTGGTGGGCAAAAACTCACTTGATATCTGTATGAGCAATATGACCCCTGCTTCAATGCAAAAGCTTAATGAGAGATTTCAAGGGCAGAGCGCAAGGAGAAGTTCTCCACAGTGTTCTGTCAGAAAACATTAAGCAACAGCTCTGAACGTTTTCATAGCAATAATCATACCTATGTGTATGTAATGGATCTGAAGTCCATAGAGCTGCATGAATAATGTCTTTAATAGGCACTCAATTCTTTTGTCCTCTTCCAAAAAAGAAACAAAAGAGAAAAATGTCAAAAGTAATGAGCAGGTGAGAGCTGCATTATTGCTTTGGAAATTGCTTTTACACCCATGGCCTTTACCCCTAGAGAAGCCGTGTGTTGCCATGGCAATAAATCACCTTCTGGAGAGCCGCAGGGCCTACTGGTTATTCATAAGTCTGACCACGTTGTTTATTGGTGCATTCATCCTTCAGTCTTGAAGACACATTAAACCTCGGTTTCCGAAGCCAACATGAACATAGGACAGTGGTGATCGTTACAAAATGAAGCTTTGGGCCAGTTTTTGCTGTTTGGAAGCAATCAGCATGAATAATTGCAGGATTGAGAGGCATCTTAATATTTAATGGATGTCGTTGGCTGCCACCGACTGGGCGTTGAAAGAATTGTGGCCTATAGGTGTCAAACAATGTGCAACATCAGTGCTGGAACAGATTGAGTACGCAGATATGGGACAAGAATAAATCTGGTAAAGATTGATCCCCCCTATTGCAATCAGCGAATGCATAATAGCAGTCAGACAAGTTTAATCCATTCCAATCTGACTTTCAGTTATTGCTTGGCCTATCCTGATCCCTGTCGTATTGCAATTTCCCTTAAACATTTTAGATGCGCGCCGAAGGAATAAAAGGCGTAGAGGAGTTGAGAGCACCAAGGCCCTTATCTGGGGGCTGGTTGGGAAGGGATCGGTCAGTTGCGGATGGTGTAATATCACTGGAATAAGCTGCTAGGTTATTTGGCATCATAAAAGCAGATGTATTCAAGACATCTGCAGCACATCGATTGAGTTACAATACCATTTCCTGTCTGAAGGGCTTAGAGACATGGACCAACATGGGTGAACCTACATCTACAGAGAACTAACACTCTTTGCAAATATAAAAGAGCTGACAGAAATGAATGAAACTCATCAGGAGCCTAATAGGCCTGAATCGAGAGAGATGGTATTAAAGGACGCTGCCTTCATTATGACAGAGACATTTATACATCTAATGGGTTACATGGGCAATACACAGGTCAGTATATGACAGAACTGTTTAATTAGATATGGGAGGTCAAGGGGAAGGATTCAATTTCAATGGAGTTATTGGACTTCTCAACCAGGCTACTGTGGAACATCAGATAGACACACTGCAAGACTAGTGCACATGATGTGTTTCACAAGTGTGTTTCAAATGATAAACATGCTCTTCAAAATTAGTTTTACTCGCAAGATGCTTCGCAGAATATCTGGTCATTTGTCATAAATATCTTTACTACACAAACTCACCGGCCACTTTATTAGGTACACCAGTTCATCTGCTCGTTAACACAAATATATAATCAGACAGTCACATGGCAGCAACTCAATGCATTTATAGACATGTAGACATGGAAGACGATCTGCTGAAATTTAAACTAGGCATCAGAATAGGAAATAAATGTGATTTAAGTGAATATGGACTGGTCTGATCTCTAGGGTTCGTACAGTCTACATGCATGTCGTACCCAAGTTTAATAGATCCATGTCGCACGGTGTGATTTATAAAGGATTGCTAAAATGCAATCATTTGCAGTGTATCCCAGGCTTTAAAGGTGAATTGTGAAATTTCTGCACCATTAGCTGTACCGAAGAAAGTCTTTTCCCAAACAAATTCCCCAAAACTTAAATTGCCTGATATTGTGAGCAAAAACCTTAGTAACATACACTAAGGGACTTACAATAGAGGTATAGGGCCAAGCAGTAAACACTAAAATGCAAACTGTTTAAAAGGCTTACACATGTTGGAATGTGAATAGAATAATTAAAGAATTCATGCTTTAAGAAAAAAAAACATCCTTCACATTTCTGCTTTCAATCCCTCCAACACATTAGCCCAGTGTACTCCATTCTAAGCACATTCCTGAAGCAAAAAGTCAAAATTACTTCCTGTATTCAACATGCCAGTACAAAAGCTTTCAGAGCATAAAGGAGTTGTTCATCCAAAATTAAAATTCTTTCAGCATTTACTCACCCTAATGTTCTTCCAAAGATTTTCTTTCTTTTGATGGACACATAGAAGCACACTTAAACAAAATAGTCCAAACAAATGAACTTTTATGAGTATTTAGAACTGGCTTTTTCTTTGATTTCATGAAACTGACAATTTTTTTAAGTAATATGTATATTGTTTCTCTTTTTTGAGTTTAATGAACTTCTTTCATTTAATTTAGAGGAACTGGGATGGGGATTTCTATTTCCCGACATGCTTTGCCATGGCACTCAAATTTTTTGTGTGTGCAAGATTAATGATAGTTGGGAGATTGGGTGGTGTTTAAAGTTGAGCTTAAGTTTAATAGACCATTATCACACTTCCTATTTCTGATAAGTAAAGCAGTGTATCGCTACTTCCGGTACTATTGCAACGCAATTAAAATGGCAGAATCCTCTCGCCGGTGTTCCGGCAGAGATGTTGGAAAGGGGAATCAAATTCTGATTCTTCTCTATAAAAAAACAACAACAAAAAAACGATAATTTGATCGTGATGAAATCAGGTGATTCATCTTGGTGCTTCTACTGACCAGGTTTTATGATCATGACTACATAATTTTTTCACAATTCATCATTGTTGTCTGTCATTAAAGTTTTAGCAATTGAAGCTCTTTCATAGAAGTTGGCTTTGTGAAGTTCTCTGTGGTCGGTTTTTGTGGAAACAAGGTCTTCAAGGTAAATATAGACGCTTGCTGTCACTTTGCTGATGTAGTGCGGTGTTGTTTGGACAAAATCCTACTAGGTGTTTGTCAGTCCCTATCAATCAATTTCAGTTTTCATCCACTATTATTCTTCTGATGAAGCCTTGCCATGCTTAGTGTGAGTAGTCATAATTATAAAGACTTGCAATGGTTTTTCTGTGTATATTATTACTTTTTAAAATTCATGTGGCCTTGTAATCTTTAATTAAAATAACTTTCCCTATTCTTTGCTACAACATCTCTTCTCTGATTCACCGGCATGAGGGCGGCACAATAACCTCCACCCTCCAGCAACCAGTCACTCACATGAGATCGCAGCAATAGCAATCAACAACAATCCAACGATCAAATCAATTCCCAAGACGTCACTTTAATGCACTTTTTGCCCCTGGACACAGTCCACAGTCCACAAAATATCTGACCTTTAAAGTGGATGTTTAAAGCCATTTCATGCATTCTGGCTAATTTACACTGTAATAGTTGTACGCATGACAAGGTATTTAAGCACCAAATACACTCCTTTAGGGCTTGTATAAGTTTCGGAACGTTTTTTTTTTAGAGTATGGCCCTGTATGATGTCATAAAGGGCAAAATTCCTTGTATAGTCACTTCTCCCGGAAAAGTGCACACACATCAACCAGAGCGACAGCAAGAGCACGCACATCAACGTGCTTCGTTCAGGTTATGAAAGTTGTCCGCAGCACTGCACAGAACTTTACATGTACATCGAAAAGTTTGCGCTCATCTATTACACATTATATCATTCTCATCTCTCTTTAATCCATGTCTGATGTATTTATAGAGTATTGCACCCATGTGACACCTGGATTCTGTGAAAGAGAGGAGTCTGGCTCAATACACAGGATCTGTTTACTGTGACAATCACTGTCACTGAGCCTGTCCCTGCTGCTCTAATCGACTCCTAAATGCCTTAATTACAGAACACTGAAAAGAACAGAATCCAAAGGGCAGTGGCATCAAAAGCCAGTATGATAGATATGTGTCTATTTTGTTACAATAATTCACATAATGTGCTTTTACTTATTTTTTATAAAGACTTCAGATAATATGTGGATTACTGTAACTGGATTACTGTGCCGTTAATGGGCCATTTAGGCAGGCATTAAGGCTATATTGCCCTTATAGTAGCTTTGAAGAAAACAAAAGAATCACAACAAAAGGATAGTGAGGATTACGTCTCATACACTCAAAGGTGTAAAACACAGCACATTGTAGCATTTATTGAGCTGTTCTCCTTGGCAGACATTAGACAAAAGACTGCAAAAGGGTGTTCGCTGGCCTACAACATATTTGCTAGCATAATCTCAAAAAAAAAATCCTGACATGGTCTTAGAAAACGTTTCATAAAAAGCATAGTTTTGGACATCATATTCTCAGATTTGAAATGAAGCATGACCACACTTGTGGCTTCACTTTAGTTGTGGTTATAAGTTGTTATACTACATTTCACATAATATTTTTATACATAAAATAAAACAAAAAAAGATATTCTATATGTCTCTCCATATTAATAACTTTTTGGGTAATTATTAGTATTTATTGAGCTGTAAACGCTCAAGTGTTGGCTTTCTAAATATATACTGGTTATGTGTATATTCAGAATAACTTGTGAGCAGCAGCCTTTTACTATGAGTTTGTCAAAATGCCCCACTTGCCAAAGGTGGGGGATGGGTGTTGACAGGAAGGGGGTTAATCTTATTATAATTATTCTTCTGAGACGAAATTCTCTTCCTAGGGCTTTTCAAGACACAGCCACCAAACTCGGGTCCGACCTTCAGACTGTTCTGACTCGTGTTGCTATATCTTCTCTAACTGATTCGACTTACCGAACATGATAGCAAAATGTTAAATCAAGTTAGCAAAATGTTAAAACATGCTAATCATGCTACCAACATGCTAAAACATGTTTGGAAAGTGTTCATTCATGCTAGCGATATGTTAAAACATGTTAGAAATGTGTTAAAACATGGTGACGTGACCATGACTGTGGTATAGCCTATTGGTGCAACTGTGTTACATTTATTTACGGTATTTTGATAGCGTGCATGCGCTGTATGTTGTATCAGCATGAAACTGAGTAAGTTAGAAAAACAGAAAAAACTGTATACGTTATACCTCCGTTTCTCTCTTCTTTTACCCATAAAAACACTACAGTGGCGATGAGGGCTTGAATTCCACAGCAAAGGAAAGTGAAAGTGCAAAGGAATTTGCAATAAATAGTTATTGAAGCATCTAGAAGTCAAAAGTTTCAAGCTGATCGCACACCGAAACAAAATTATGCTCAAATTGAAAAGGAAGCGTTGAGCACAACTTTTGGTGTAAAGAAATTACATAAGTATCTATATAGAAGAAAGTTTGTGTAACTGACAGATCACAAACCACTTTTGGCCATACCTGGACCAAAGTCTGCAGTCCCAACTCTGCCTGCATTACGAATGCAACAATGGGCTTTGCTTTTCTTGGCCTATGACAATGAGATACAGTACTGTCGTTCCTGTGACCATGCAAATACAGAGTATTATCCCATCTGCCATGCAATCATGGTCCTTCAGAGGAGGAGCAGGAAGGAGTGTTTCTGATCTCATGTGGAGGAACTGCCTGTCTCAGCGGAAGATATTGCAGAGGAGACCAGGCATGACCCTATTTTATCAAAGTGTTTAGATCTCACACTGACTGGATGGCCTAAGTTTGTATCCAATTCAAACCTCTGACCTTTTTATGAAAGGAAAGTTCTGCCAAAAGTTCTGGTTTCCGACAATGGCCCTCAATTTAAAGCACACGAGTTTGAGCAGTTCCTTAAGGGGAATGGAGTAAGTCATGTCCTCTCCCCACCATACCATCTGGCTTCAAATGGTGCAGCTGAAAAGGCTGTCCAAACCTTTAAGAACGCATGGATTCGACAGCAGTCTCAGTCAGTGTCTCCCTATCAGTAGCTATCCCGTTTCCTGTTCACATACGAGAATATACCACACACTGTCATGGAGCGCACACCAGCAGAGTGGTTCCTAAAACGGCAACCACGCACTCGTCTTTCATTGATTAAGCCTGATGTGTCGGATGTTGCATCCAAGCACCAGATGCAACAGCAGAATGTGCATAAGAAATCAAAGTCACTCCGGACGTTCAGTTTGGGGGACAGGGTGTTGGTACAAGACTTCAGACATCCCAAGAAGATTTGGATACCAGGAACTATTCTGCAGTGTACAGTACCTCTGACTTACTGTGTGCAAGTAGGCCATCGACAAGTTAAAGTACATGTCGATCACATGCTACCATCAAGGTATTCAGAACAGCAGTGTGAAGGAATCAATGATGACATGTTTGATTGCTTGCCAGTTGGTGGAATGCAGAGAGCTGCAACACATAGACCGTAAAAAAATATGGACAAAGCAACTTCATCCGCTGACAAGAGTTGAAGCTTCCAGACGCCCCGAACGGCATTGACATCTTGGGACAGAGTCTGCGCAGTAGTGATTTCAGGACCGGAGTCTGCGCAGCAGAGAGCAGAAAGTAGAGCAGGAAGTACAGCAGCAATATCAAAATCCCGCCGAGTGCGCCCACACTCTCACAGATGCGAACAATTCATTATGTTGTTGTGAAATTAACAGTTATGGAAATGTAGAAATTAAAGCTAAAGCTCCAATATCCTCCCAAAAATCTAGAAAAAAAGTCTGTTAGTGCCTCAGTGACGACTTCACTCAGAGAATCCGCCGATCTCAGCTGTTAATCATGAGGTCACACCCCCCGTTTTTATAGCATCAAATAACTAACTAAAACCAAACTTATATAAAAAAACGAACACTTGAAATGAAATCTTCATGATAAAAACTGCCTACAATGACATAAACTAACTTTGGGGAAAAAAATATGTGAAGTGTAATTTGATTGTTTATTTTGTCTCGCTTCCATTAGAAAACACGGAGGGGCGGCTATACTTGGACCGGCCAACTGGGGGCGATCGAGGCGCGGAGGCTTCAGTTATTTACAGGAGTGCTGCAGATCTGCTGCAACATCTGACCCAGAAGGTCAACCTGATCAAATTCAGGAAGCTCAAACAGAGCGTCAGTATCCACAAAGGCAGCATAAAGCTCCACAAAGACTTAATCTTTAGGTCTACGTAGTAGGTAAATATTGTTCAAGAAAACATAAGTTAAATTTGTTTATTACTTTAAAATAATGTGTGTGTTCTAGACAGTAAGTTTTGGTTTATGTTAGGTTCCAGTCTAAGGAGGGAGGAGTGTGGTATATTGGTGTTACATATATTACGGTATTTTGACAGCATGCATGCGCTTTATGTTGTATCAGCGTGAAACTAAGGAAGTTAGAAAAACAGTAAAGACTGTATACGTCATACCTCCGTATCTCTCTCCTTTTACCCATAAAGGCAAGGCAAGTTTATTTATATAGCACATTTCATACACAATGGCAATTCAAAGTGCTTTACATAAGAAATAAGAAAACCTTGTGTAAGAATTAAAAATAAAATTAAGGATAATTAAAACAGTTGTAAAGAGAATTAAAAAAATAAAAATAAAATGCGGATAAATAGATCCCTATCTGCCTGATTCTCTAAATGTGGTCACCCCTATCTGAGATGGAAGAGATGGAGCAGGTTCGCAATGTCTCCTGGACCTTACAAGTAACACACTACAATGACCTATGCTAGATAATTGGAAATCCATTCATTGCAAAGTGTTAAAACATGTTCATTAATGCTACCACTGAGCTAAAACGTGCTAGCAACATGTTAATTCATGCTAACAACGTGTTTAAACATGCTTACAACATAATGCATGTTAACAATGTGATAAACATGCTAGCAACATGCTAATTCATGCTAGCAATATCTTAGAATAATCAGACACATGCTACGACATGATAACAACGTAAAACAAATGCTAGTAAGCTTAAAACTTTCACATTTTCAGACAAGACTTTGTCAAGCCAACATAAAAAACAACAATCCAACAAACTTTACTTTCTAGTTTTGGATTGTGATCTAATTTTGGGACAATAACCACCAGCTTCCTAATACAATTTTGTTGTTGTAATTATCAAGTAAAAGCCTTGCACAAAATAATAAATAAGTAAATGAATAAAAACAATGGCAACACCTAAATTGTATTATTAATTTTATTATTATTAATTATGAGCCAATCCATATCTTCTAGAATCGTACATTTCATTGTAATCAGTCAAGGTTTGCATTTATGTTTTTTTTTTTTTTTTAAATTTTAAAAGTTAAAGAATTTAGGTAATCCTGTGATATTTAGTAGTTGGTTAAAGATACAAGAGCAAAGAAATATACAGGTCATTCTCAAAAAATTAGCATATTGTGATAAAAGTTCATTCTTTTCCATAATGTAATGATAAAATTTAATATATTTTAGATTCATTGCACACCAACTGAAATATTTCAGGTCTTTTATTGTTTTAATACTGATGATTTTGGCATACAGCTCATGAAAACCCAAAATTCCTATCTCAAAAAATTAGCATATCATGAAAAGGTTCTCTAAACGAGCTATTAACCTAATCATCTGAATCAACTAATTAACTCTAAACACCTGCAAAAGATTCCTGAGGCTTTTAAAAACTACCAGCCTGGTTCATTACTCAAAACCGCAATCATGGGTAAGACTGCCGACCTGACTGCTGTCCAGAAGGCCATCATTGACACCCTCAAGCGAGAGGGTAAGACACAGAAATACATTTCTGAACGAATAGGCTGTTCCCAGAGTGCTGTATCAAGGCACCTCAGTGGGAAGTCTGTGGGAAGGAAAAAGTGTGGCAAAAAACGCTGCACAACGAGAAGAGGTGACCGGACCCTGAGGAAGATTGTGGAGAAGGACCGATTCCAGACCTTGGGGGACCTGCGGAAGAAGTGGACTGAGTCTGGAGTAGCAGAAACAGCGGCAGAAGCGCCTGACCTGGGCTACAGAGAAGCAGCACTGACCTGTCGCTCAAATTTTGCATGTCATTCAGAAATCAAGGTGCCAGAGTCTGGAGGAAGTCTGGGGAGAAATAAATGCCAAAATGCCTGAAGTCCAGTGTCAAGTACCCACAGTCAGTGATGGTCTGGGGTGCCATGTCAGCTGCTGGTGTTGATCCACTGTGTTTTATCAAGGGGAGGGTCAATGCAGCTAGCTATCAGGAGATTTTGGAGCACTTCATGCTTCCATCTGCTGAAAAGCTTTATGGAGATGAAGATTTCGTTTGTCAGCACGACCTGGCACCTGCTCACAGTGCCAAAACCACTGGTAAATGGTTTACTGACCATGGTATTACTGTGCTCAATTGGCCTGCCAACTCTCCTGACCTGAACCCCATAGAGAATCTGTGGGATATTGTGAAGAGAAAGTTGAGAGACGCAATACCCAACACTCTGGATGAGCTTAAGGCCGATATCGAAGCATCCTGAGCCTCCATAACACCTCAGCAGTGCCACAGGCTGATTGCCTCCATGCCACGCCGCATTGAAGCAGTCATTTCTGCAAAAGGATTCCCGACCAAGTATTGAGTGCATAACTGAACATAATTATTTGAAGGTTGACTTTTTTTGTATTAAAAACACTTTTCTTTTATAGGTCGGATGAAACATGCTAATTTTTTGAGATAGGAATTTTGGGTTTTCATGAGCTGTATGCCAAAATCATCAGTATTAAAACAATAAAAGACCTGAAGTATTTCAGTTGGTGTGCAATGAATCTAAAATATATGAAATTTTAATTTTATTATTATATTACTTTTATCACAATATGCTATTTTTTTTAGATGGGCCTGTACAGCATTTATAAATAAGCATGGCAAAGTACAGCTAGAACAGAGTGAGACACGCTGATTACCGAAGAGCCATATTGTCCATAAACTCTGCTCATCATATGGCTGCCATCACAGCATAGTTCTTTGTGACAGAATGAACAAACAGACAATATAGAATCAGCATTTTGACAGATCAAATAAAAAACACATGATTGCATTTCCACTTGTGTGCAAAGACTGAATCCTTTTGTTCTGTGAAACTCTGTGGCAAAGTGCTGATGAGGAGATATGTATGCAACAGATGGGAGATGTGCCTTAACGACACAACACACTGCCTAACAACCCCAAATGTCTCTAAGTGCAGAACATTCAACTCTTTCGATAAGACGACGCAATCAGATTTAAATTAACATTTAGATGACCATAAAATCTTGAAAGCCGGGGTAAAAAAAAAAAGTGAGATCACAGTTTACACCCAAAGACCTCTGTAGCAGGTCTTGAAGAAGCAGCTCAAAAGGGGATATGACTAAGTCTCACAAGTTATTCCAGCTAATCAATCAAATTAGCATAACGTGTGTGAGGTTACACATGCATGTAGGGGAAAGGACTGGGCTTCCTCTTGTCTGTTTTATTTATGGCTCTGTTGTGTCGCCTCTGGGTGACACGAGCAGCGGGGGATTCTGAGCTACATTGAGCTCACCCCACTGTCAGACACGTCCCTTACACGCGCAGCCACCCCCAATGCCTCATTGGCTATCAACCCTTGGATGCCCCGTCGAAGCCTGTCTTCACATTTAGCTCCCCTAAGCCTCTGCACTTCATAGACCCTCCTCTAGCCTGCCTTTTAATAACTCTTGAATTGTATCAGCTTTATACAACACTCTCCTGAATCTGCCACCCTTTTTCTGAAACACACTAATGTTTCAGAAAACACTGCATTTCCTCTGTCCATAAAAGCCAGAGCTAACCTGTGAGGGAAAGTGAGGTAAGGACAGGATAAGTGTCATTCTGTCCTTGAGCCAACTCCATTCAAAAGCTTCAATAGAAACAAAGCTTTGAACTGTAATGTGAAAAGTCTAATAAAAGGTTGCAGATAGGGGTTTTGTGGCCTTCAACACCTCTGCCAACACCACAGAGGCAAGGAATAACAGCCTCCCGCCTCCGCAATTTGCAACAGTATAGATGCGATCTGCACATACTGTATTAATGGAGTTTATAATGTTGTTCCTTGAATTTTATTTATGGAAGCTGCAGTTCATTCAGACAACTTATGTAAAATGGTCTTAAATGGGTCCTATTATGCCCATTTATGAAGTCTTGATTTAGTTTTTGGGGTGTACAAGAATATGCTTTCATGCTTGATTGTTCAACAAAAAAGCATGCACAGAATAGTTCCGGTTTCGATGAAGCCTCATCTTTCGAAATACAAAATGTGCTGTAATTGGTTAGCTGTCCCAGTGTGTTGCGGTTGGCAGTGCTTATGTTCTGGAAATGTCACGCCCCTTACCATTACTGATTTCTAGCATTCAGATGTTAATATTAAGATGCCGTCAATTTCAAACCAATTCGAGCCTGATTCAGACTTAAGAATGTTAACAGACAAGAGGATCGTGCAGAACAGACTTTGCAAGTACAGATTTCAGAGTGGTTTGGTTTTAAATACATTTTAATGCAAAGTTATAAACAATTTAACACTTATCGGAAAACTATTGTAATACAAACAGTAGTTGAACACAAAACCATGACTAATTTTCCGAAGGAGTGGTGAACGTCTTTACAAAAGCTACTGTAAACAATATCAACACTAATGTTGGCTAACAGGCGAGCGGGGCCAAACAGCTTTGCCTTTTGTTTACATTGTAGCAACACTTTCAAGTTGTGATCCACAAACAACAGATTGTCCTGACAAAGTGGGAACTGCTCCGTTTTTAGGAGAAGCTTTTCAGCGTAGCCTGCATTGTACTCTCAGTTTCTGGAAGCTGTTCTCCATAAAATGTGCAGCACACAGATAAATGTTGAGGTTATAATGTTCAGGAACAGTGTTTAAAATTTAAATTTTTGACCTTAGGAAGGTCAAACAAATTAGTTTTGGAAATGGGGTGGAAAAAAGTGTCTCTTTGACATAGCGACAACACTGTCTTTCTTTAGCGCTGCTCCAGGCCTCCTGCCCTGTTTTTGCTTATTCTCTGGGTGGGGATTATTAAAATTAGTAACATTGTGACTAAGATTTGGGGGCGACAAATGTGTTGTAGTCGTAACAAGTCGTTCATTGTAGTTCTTGGAAAGTGGATTCTGTTAAATAAAATATCTCCCTTTGGAGTGGACATTATCTTACACATCATTTTTATACTCTAACTGCAACATTATACACTACCTAAAGTTGAAAATTAAAAAGCATAATAGGAACCCTTTAAACAGATTTAACTGCAGTGCAGCTGCAGATTCAACATTTTGTCATAAGACATAAAGCAAGCCTGCTGAGTCCAGTATAAACCAGCATAAATTCCATGTTGGTCCAGGCTGGTTTATGCTGATTAGAGCCGGTATAGTGTCGGTCTATCTAGTGGACAGGCATGGTCATGCTTTTTTCAAACAAAACTGAGCTAGTGTAGTTGGTTCACCAGCACTACTGCTTCCCATGCCGAGGACCAGCAATCCAGCGTCTTAACATGCAAATCATACCTTACGCTGGTGACCAGCAATGCTGGATTTTTCAGCATGGAACAACCACAAAGTATCGATTTGCTTAAATTCATTTTTAAGAAATTACTTGAGACCACTCCAAGGACACCACTGTGCATACACGGGAAAGAGAACGAGAGTCATGCTTGGCATTTTAAAGCAGCTGGTGAGGCGGCATCAACTTCAGGTATGCTTCATCACCTGTTTGTTTTTTCCCCCAGCCTCTCTTGCGCCCATTCCAGTCAGGAGCCTTGCTGCAGGGAGGCAATCGAAGGAACGGTGCTGGCATAAGAGGATTTTATATACAGCTCGCCTCATAGCACCATCTAGATCAAGTGTTTTCCATGCCAAGGACCCACAAATGATGAATATGATGATGAAATACGAGGGACCCTCATTGTAGAATATAAAAGCAGGTATATATGTTTAAATATAAAAATCCATTTATACTGTAAAAGACAAATATAGAAAATGATATTATAAAGACATTACAATTAAATCAAATTATTATTTTATTAGTTTATTTTATTTTTATTAGTTTTTTTCCCCCTGATTTAATAATTGGCTTTTATAAAGTCATTTTACTGACAAATTATCTGGAAAATATGTATTCTTTACATAACTTTTTTTTCTACTGTTAAAAGCTTTTAATGTCAATACAATAATACAATTATGTGATGATTTCTGACCAAACTTTAGAAAGCAGTGTGAAATTGTGATATACAATTTGGTGAAAGTGACCCCTTACACCACTTTTGCAGCCCCCTGGGGGTCCATGGACTCCAGTTTGAAAAAACACTGCTAGATATCAGGACCTCCAATAAAGTAATTTGTATTTCTTAAAGTGTCAAGGACATAAAGGCTGAGATTTTACAATACTGCAGCCATATCAGCAACCATATATCTGATCCACATTACAACTACTAAAATGGAATGACATCTAATCTAATCATCATATTTCATATTTGCTCAATATTATTAATTCTCATCAGTCACCTGGTCTGGTCTCCACTTAACATCCTATGGATCTTTCTAGCTGTATCTGTGCCCAGTCTACACAAAGCTTTGGCCAACACCCTGCTCTTCCTGAGCATGGCTGTGACCAGTAATCTGGCTTGTCAGTCACTATTTCATCATGTGTCAGATCTCATTTACTTCCTATCCTTGCACGGACAAACACAACGTCATAGACACAATTGCACAAGAAAATGTATTTAAGTTATGCAAAACCCTTGACAGTGGCAAAACAGTAAACCAGAGCTTTTTTAAAAGAATGTGACCCTGAGGACGATTCTAGGTCCAGTATAGGGAATAGACTCTTGGGGTTACCTAATTTTTTAGTAGTTCAAACTGTGAGCCAGAGTTGAAACAAACAACTCGTACTGTAGAAAAAGTGTGAAGGGCTCATGACATTAGCAAGTACAGATGAGATTATTTTCAAACACCAGCTGCCACAAAATGCAACTGCTCCATTTCACATTAAGCTAAAAAAGCAGTTCTGTCTCGCAGGAAATCAATAGAAACGTGAACATCAGGGTTGATTTCACGTTTTCTCGCATGCATCCTTCGGTAAACATATACTTTAGATGGCAACCAGAGATAATTGCAGTGAACTCTTCATTGGCAGCAGTATATGGCTCCCTCTCACATCTTGAGTGCACTAAATGATATCTAATGCTGATAGCAATGTTGTCATGAGTTTACCAGTAAGGCATCCTCTTCCTGTCGTCATCCTCTCAGCGGCAGGGGCCCTCCACCCTAGCATGCTCCAAATAAACAGTCCTATGGTGTTCCCATTGATACTCCCAGGATGTGGCTCTGTGATTAAGGGAAAGAAGAAGTCATTAATTATGGAAGAATGCAATTAATTACTTTTTCTTCCCCTACTGCTGTTAGATCTGTCTCCCATCCATCCCCATATCCTTAATCTGACCCGCTGCGAGATCCATGCAGAGCAGGAAGAGACATATATGGGTTGGTACTCATTAATAAAAACATCATAATGCTAATCCGCTAACCTTTGGGAAAACCAGCCATTTGGAACTCCGACCTGCCCTTTGTTGTTGATGACATGTTCCCGCAAGTCATAGTTTGGTCTGCATAGAACATTGGCAGGGACGGTCTCCTGTGGATCAACACAGCCAGCAATGAAGTCCAAACATCTGCATCAAAAGCATTATGAAACAGTCATGGTTTGCATAGTAGAGGTACAGCGTACTCAGCTACTCACCAACATCCCTTGCAGTGAGAAATAACTAGACCTGCTGAGTACTGGCTCCATTTTTTGTTGAAATGCTTTACAAGCTTGAAGCAAGCACAAACAGAATGGGGAATTAAAAAGTGGACTGTAAACGTTATTTATACTTAGAGCATTATTTCCAAGATACACTATATTGCCAAAAGTATTGGGACACTCCTCCAAATCATTGAATTGAGGTGTTCAAATCACTTCCATGTCCACAGGTGTATAAAATCAAACACCTAGGCATGCAGACTGCTTCTACAAACATTTGTGAAAGAATGGGTCGCTCTCAGGAGCTCTGCTGGTTCAAGCATTCCACCGTGATTGGTTGCCTGGGCTACAGGTTCCGCATTCCCCAGGTCAAGCCACTTTTGAACCAGAAACAGCGGCAGAAGCGCCTGACCTGGGCTACAGAGAAGCAGCACTGGACTGTCGCTCAAATTTTGCATGTCATTCAGAAATAGGGTGCCAGAGTCTGGAGGAAGACAGGGGAGGAGGAAATGCCAAAATGCCTGAAGTCCAGTGTCAAGTACCCACAGTCAGTGATGGTCTGGGTTGCCATGTCAGCTGCTGGTGTTGGTCCACTGTGTTTTATCAAGGGCAGGGTCAATGCAGCTAGCTATCAGGAGATTTTGGAGCACTTCATGCTTCCATCTGCTGAAAAGCTTTATGGAGATGAAGATTTCGTTTTTCAGCACGACCTGGCACCTGCTCACAGTGCCAAAACCACTGGTAAATGGTTTACTGACCATGGTATTACTGTGCTCAATTGGCCTGCAAACTCTCCTAACCTGAACCCCATAGAGAATCTGTGGGATATTGTGAAGAGAAAGTTGAGAGACGCAAGATCCAACACTCTGGATGAGCTTAAGGCCGCTATCAAAGCATCCTGGGCCTCCATAACACCTCAGCAGTGCCACAGGCTGATTGCCACCATGCCACGCCGCATTGAAGCAGTCATTTCTGAAAAAGGATCCCCGACCAAGTATTGAGAGCATAACTGAACAATTATTTGAAGGTTGACTTTTTTTGTATTAAAAACACTTTTCTTTTATAGGTCGGCTGAAATATGCTAATTTTTTGAGATAGGAATTTTGGGTTTTCATGAGCTGTATGCCAAAATCATCAGTATTAAAACAATAAAAGACCTGAAATATTTCAGTTGGTGTGCAATGAATCTAAAATATATGAAAGTTAAATTTTAATCATTACATTATGGAAAATAATTAACTTTTATCACAATATGCTGATTTTTTTTAGAAGGACGTGTAGAATAATGGTCAGAAATTCCCATTAACACACTCCTAAACCTTGTGGAAAGCCTTCCCAGAAGAGTTGAAGCTGTTATAGCGGCAAAGGGTGGGCCAACTCCTTATTAAACCCTGCGGATTAAAAATGGGATGTCATTAAAGTTCATGTGCATGTAAAGGCCCAAAACTTTTGGCAATATAGTGTATTTTTGACAAAGTCTTTAAATGCTTTTTTGTAGGACTTTGCATCCAGATATTTTCTAGAAAAAAAAATGTTTATGTATTTTTGGTCTCATATAATACAGAGTGCAAAGTGATAGAAAGCAATGTTTTTTTCTGTTCCTCTCTACTGCAATGAACTACCAACCAAAACCATTAAATTAATGCACTTACACATGTTTCTTCACTTTTGAAAAAGTGCTTCCTAATCTAGTTGTTAAATAAACATTGCATTGTATATTATGAATACTGTTGGCTCCTTGACAAATTGCTTTTGTTTCTCTCTTGTAAATCGATTTGGATAAAAGCACCTGTTGCATAAGGTAAATGTCCTCAGAGTTGTTTAAAGACAAAGTATGCAATTAATAGTTCTGTCTTATGTGTCACAACCATTTGTGTCAACATCACAAGGCAGTAATCATGCACTACTTATTTATATTTATATATATAATATATTTATGCATTTGGAAGATGCTTTTATCCGAAGCAAATTACATTGAATTCAAGCGTTAAATTTTTTTTCCATTCATGCATTCCCTGGGAATTGAACCCATGACCTTGGTGTTTCTATCACAATGCACTGTTTGAGTTACAGGACAAACTGTGGCTTCACCTGACATTTCACTAAAAAAATCCTACTCATGTAAATCACCCTAACCAAAGAAAATAGGTAGAATATTGTAATTGGACACACACACCCACACACACACAATTGTGGAGACTCTCCATAGATGTAATGTTTTTATACAAACTGTATATTCTATCCCCTTCTAACCCTACCCATCATACAAAACTTTCTGCATGTTTACATTTTCCACAAAAAAAAAAATTCTGTATGATTTATAAGCTTGTTTCCCCATGGGGACCTCAATTTAAGAGTCCAAATGAGTCTGTTTGCATTCAGGTTGAAGTCCCCACTGGGATAGAAACACATTTACATCCAATGTAATATTCAATGTTTTAACTGAATTCAATTAAAATGTGTATTTTAAATTGGGATTTAAAAAGCATTGTCAATCCAGTTTAAATCATGCACATTCTCCAGACTCAACAACGTCAACATGCAAAAGTTTTCATTTAGATAACGTTGACAATTATGATTTTTTTTTTACAATGACGCTGATGAATGTGTCGGAGTCTCACAGGTTTTATTATGTTTATGTGAAAGTGGGTTAGTGCTGCCTGGGTTGTTGCTATCATTGGCTTCTGTTGATGAGCTGATCAAATTTGTTCTCCAAAAGATACTTCAAAGCACAGCTGCCCTTTGCATACTGCATACTGAGTGTGGGCAGCAACTAATGGATGTTCCCACTAATCAACCCTGCATGTCGCCAGGCCAGTTAGATGCACCCTCAAGATGTCCATAGAGTCCGTGAGACACCGTTCTCATCATCCACCGCTCCATCTGTGTAATTGCTTCCTTGAGAGATTACATTCCCGCAAGTGACAGCACCAATTAGGCAGTCAGGAGGAAAATACGACAATAAGGCCCTACTTAGCAGAGAAAAGTAGCATTTGGATAGATATCAGCATAATCTTAATGAGTCAACAAACATGACATTTAGATGTGCTCTCACGCAAAAGCTTCAGATTGGCCCGCATATGCTGGTTTCCTTCAAGGATGGTACTCAGTAAAAAATCTGGTAAAGTTACAGATATGAGATTAAAGTTGCAAGAATTCAAATCTGAGTAATTGATGATAGGGGACTGACAAAAGGGACTATGGTTTGTCCTTTTAAGGAATGTGTCACGCATCTGATGTCAGGATCTCAATTGCATGGTCATTGCTGATGCAGACTACAAACCCCTAAACCACACCTACACTGCGACATCTGATTGGACTTACGCACATGTTGCTATCATTTAACAATCAGACAGGAGAGAATCCCTGTCTCTGTGTCTCTTGTCTGATAGTCCATCACAAAAGGATTTAACTCCTCGACCAGAAACTGTAACTCAGCTGTTTCCACAGACCATTATCCTCAGCTCAGGTAAGTAGCCTACAATACCTCTAAAATGTTCTTGTTACCTATTTCAAATGACAATTTTATATAATTGTTTTAGTTTATTTTTATTTTTATTATTTGTTAGAAATCTATTTAACTAAGGTTTTCCCTCCTGATGGTTTAGTGGTAAATTATATTGAATATTAAACAAAGCAAACAAGAATATCTGACATAGATTGGAGAGGGGAAACTTTGATTTAATTTTTTTATGTAACTGTGAAAATTACGCTATGAAATTTCGCATCTTGTCATATTTTCTCCTCAGACTGATCTGTAAAGATGTACCGTGGACTAGTGTTACTGTTCTTGGTTTTGGTGCTGGAAACCCGATGGAGTGAATCGAGCTGTCAGCAGTCAGAGTCTAAAAGATCAGATTCAAACGTAAGTGGCAGATAATGATCATCAAATAGCTATTTATATTTAATAGTTTGCCCTAGTTTTATAATAAAAATGTAATTTCATGCACAGGAGAGTCCAAGTTTTCGGCTGTCGGCTCATAATTTGCTGAAGAGGTATAATGACATAGATTATGACAGTTTCGTCGGATTAATGGGGCGCAGAAACGCCGGTGAGTGGACATATGTTACTATGTTTTATATCAGTGTTTTCTTTATTGTATCATTTGAGACGCGTTTCAAATGTTTGTACGAATGTTATTATTTTCCAGACACAGACGATATACCACCTCAACGTAAAAGTAAGACATTTTGGTGTTCTTTTTTTTATTTCACTCAAAATATATCGCTTAAAAATAATTTAAGAAAACTGAATATATATGTTGTCTTTCAGGGGAAATGCACGATATCTTTGTTGGACTCATGGGTCGACGAAGCGCTGACCCCGGTAACAGTTCTCTTCAATTCACTGACGTTTGTGCAAAACAGCTTTAGACATGCGTAATTCGCGGGTGGGACATGTCCCTCCTCAATACTTGAGGGTTGATATCTTCCACATCCACAATTTTTTTAAACATCTCCCGGCATGTATGTACAAATGAATCATCTCCAGTTGACTAGCAGAGAACTTATTTAGTTTGTTGTTAAATAAAAGACGTTATGGTTCTTAAAGTCATCCTGAGCGTTCATTGATACTGTTAACGTTAACTTACCTGTGGCGGAAGACGCGGTGTGCAGCTTCATCTCACGTTTGACGCCGTTGCGGAGACTCTAATTCGGTTCACAACAAAATGCAGTGTCCCTGCTCTTAATATACAATCAATAATGAACATCTCTGGTTTTAATAATAAATAATATTCCTAACATCTATACTGAGTTTCCCTCGCGGGCTGCACAAGGAATAGCAAACAAATGACTCTTATGAATCACAAAAATGACTCTTATGAACCGGTTCTTTGGGGAATCAAACAAATAACGTTACACAGCCGCAGTCAAGCGAACAAATGAATATATTTGAACAGATTGGTTATAAAGTCCATTTTTAAATCTGATTAATCCTTTACTGCATGAACCAAAGCGCCGACTGAATCACTAGCATCTGACTCAATTACTGAACTGCAAGTTTGTATTACTTTCAGCGAAGAAATGCAGCAAATATCGTGTATTTAAAGGCTTTTGCAAATAACTGTCTTTGTTCTACTGCTTGGGTTAAACCGCAGACAAACGACGAAGAAGCCCAATATTATCGCTAACGCTGTCGGAAATTCTTTATCAAGCCTCTCAGACTTACTGTTTGTGTTGACAGAAACTGGGCGACCATGGAGGAAAGAGTATCCTGAATCAAGCGGAGGCATCTTCTTCAACAAATGCAAACTGAGGCGAGTAATTCAGTGAGGCTGTTCTGCCACCTGCAGGCTGTCTGAAGATATTACAACATGTATCTTCTTACCACAGCATGTTCTCATAGCATGTCCATCGATTATGCATTTTCTTGTAAATTTATATATATATATTCAATGTGTTGCAGGTTTCGTCGTGGGTTATAGGCAAATTAATGATTTCATATCCAGTGAATCGTCTGTACCACCCTGTCCTGACAGCTTCTTTCAAGACATTTCTTTGGAGCGAAATAATTTATTTTACAAAAGTGATAGAGCAAAAGAAAATATTTCTATAAAATGAATTAAATAAACATGATTTCCTATGGTATGTTTTGTTTCATTGTACTGCAAATGATAAATTTACCTACATTATATATGATCAAATTTAAATCTCCTCTTATATCCCCTGCATTTCGATATATTTATTAAAAGTTATTTTTGCTGTCTAACGTACAAAACATGATTTTTGTAAATAAAAATATTATCTATCTGATCTCAATGTTTTATTAATTAAACATTCAATAACGCATAAAATATAGTTACTTCAACTAAGCAAAAAAAAAGAAAAGTACAACAAAACACTGAACACTCATTGCCAAATGCATACCGCTGCATATATAATTATGTATACCAAAACTATGTGTTATAACTTGGTGTCAGCTTAATCATACTAAAGAAAACAACATAATTGTTTTCCTCTAGCAGCAAGCCTAATACTTAACAACTGTTTAATGTTTCGAGCGAATGTCAGTACTTTGAATATCAGTAGATCATTAAAACACAGTATGACCTAACCATAGCATTGTGCCTTAAGCTGACAGTTCATTAATGTAATAGTGACAGACAAGAATCACAACAAAAAAGGTAATCTGAACTCAAAAGAATCATCAATAATTGTATGAAATTTTGCTTTTCATTTTTGTCTCATTGTTGAAATACAAAACTATTGAAGCCCTTGATGTCCTTGGTCTATGATGAAATATGGCTTGTGAATCAGATAGGTTTACTGCACTCAGACCAGAAGGCAACTAAACAATTAAATCAATTTAATTTTAACAAATCAATTTTAGGACTTTATCAGCAAATCCATTGAGAATATAGCAAGTACTTGTTCAACGTGACTTACAGTTCACTTAATAACGGGAACAACTGGTCAAGTTACTAGATTTCCGAGATTTGAACCTACAGCTTTTGGTTATTAGACCAGATCTGTAACCACTACACCACCACTCCATCTGCACAGTACACTGGATGATCTAAAACGCCCATCACATTTACATTAGTCAGTGATTTCATTTGGGATTTACATAATGGAATATTTTCTGTAATATTATCATATTCACAATTATCCTGTGCTTCTGTCCGTTATGTTTCTCCCCTGGGCAGCGTTTGTGACTTTGTGACTTGTTGTTTCAGTAGTTTTCATGTTCTCAGCTCTGGGATTCATAGTGTATGTTGAAACTGACTTTCCTATAAAGCGCTCTTCTAATCTCTGGGCTTCTATGGTAGGATTCACAGTGTGGGAAGCCAAAGACAGTATAGCAGGCACTGGAGGCTGGTAGCGGTGTTGGTAGCCATAGGGCCTCAGATGGTAAATGTAGTACTCAAGCGTGTACATTAGCACAGGGTCTACATAGTGGAAAGACACTGCTAGGTCAGAGCAGCACTGTGGGCCCTGTAGGAGAAAAAAAGACATAAGACATACTGGGCTGTTACATTTTCACATGATCACAAATAAGTTGCATTAAGATTCCGGGTTAATTACAAGTTAAAGTTCACTTTAAAATGAAATTACCCCATGATTTACTCCCATAAAGCCACCCTAGGTGTATATGACTTTCTTCTTTCTGATGTATAGAAGCGCATAGTGATGCGTTTGTGTAGAACGCCTTTCGTATTCAACTTATGAAAAAGGCATAACTGGCACAACGAATGACGTTGGACATAGCGTAGGCCTTTTGAACCGTGAGAAGCATTGCACTTTCTGTGCAAGTTGAATACAGAAGGAAGTCTGCCGGAAGCTAGATATTTAGAGTCACTTCAGGAGGCATTTATTAACCTAGTAAATCATGGGGTCATTTTCATTTTAAAGTGAACTAATCCTTTATTCCTTTATGCAGCTCAATTGATAGCATCTTGGTTCATAATGTTTGAATACCACACATTTTTTTCCGAATTGTCTCTCCTTTTCTCTAAAAAAGCAAAAGTCAATGTGGCATTTTCAATAGAAGTAAATGGGGCCAATCGGTAAACATTAAATACAGCTATAAAACATAAACAATGTGTTAATATGGAGAAGAAGAAAAAAAACACACTTGCTAACCTTTTTCTATTTCCAGTGAAAGTATACAATTTAGTTGCTAAAACTTTAACCACAAAAAACTTTACAGGTCCAAAAATAAACTTTTAACAGAATTAATTTAAGTGCTTTAAAAAAGAAGCTTCAGATTTCTGAAATCATATTTACTTCACTAACCCTGTTTTTTTTTGTCTTTTTTTTTTTGCTTTTAAAGAAAATTTAAAAGTTTTTTTAGTCAACTATTGTTGCTTAAGAAATTACACAAATCTACTCTTAATCATTTTAGTTTTTAAACTCACTTTATAAACACTTTTTATATCCTTTAGTATCCTTTTTTGTTGCCATTTTGATTACTATGACAAGACAAAATTGTGTTTATTTCTTGGGTTTTGTATTGTAAGTCATTGGCTGTCTAGTCACGAATCACATCATCATGTACATGAAAGAAAAACTATCGACAAAAGCGGTCCCCATTAAACCCATCCATTGTTGGTTTCACTTGCAATCACCTTAAGTACTTGCTAGTTCAGTGTGGCATTTAAAAAATGAGGTAATTTCATTTTCAAAGTATATTTCCCAAACAATGTTGTTGATTCATTCTCAAAATACTACGTCTTGAATGGAAAATTACTTCTGAAACTTTAATTGCTTTCTTCAGATGATACTCAAGTTCTTAAAGCTTTTCCAAAAAATAAGTTTAACTTCTGTAAAAAACCAAAAGGATAACTAATTAGCTTGCTATGTGTAGGAGACGGAAACTGTGAAATGTAGAGTAATGTTACGGAAGACAATAAAAGGACATTTTGTTGGGGCTTGTGTAACCCCAAGGTTGCCGGTTTGATTCTCAGTACCGGCAGGAAAAATATAGGTGAGGAGTGAATGAGCCCACGATTGAGGTGTCCTTAGGTAAGGCACCTAACCCCCAATTGCTCCCTGAGCACCGCAGCAAATCTACATGCAGCAATGCTCCAGGTGTACGTGTCCAGGGTTTGCAGTGTGTGCGTGTGTGTGCTACTCTTAATGTGTGTGAACTAACTTGGATGAGTTAAATGCAGAGGACAAAAATGTTGAGTATGGGTTTGCATACTTGGCCTTCACGTCACGTCACAGACTCATTTAAAAATATCTTGGCAAAAATGACAATGACCGTTCAAAATAAAAAATTTGGCGACATGGACAGTACTATATGTATGTTTTAAGAAATTAATACTTTAATTCAGTAAGGATGCATTCAATTGATAAAACGTGAAAGCAAAGACACTCATAATGTTACAAAAGATTTTGATTTCAAATAAATGCTGTTCTTTTGAATGTTCAATTCATAAATAATCCTGAAAAAAACTGCATCATGGTTTTAACAAAAATATTAAGCAGCACAACTGCTTTGAAAATTAATCATAAGAAAAAAAAATGTCTTGAGTACCAAATCAGCGTATTAGAATGATTTCTGAAGGATCATGTGATACTGAAGACTCAATCAAATAAATGCAGCTTGGTGAGCATAACAGACTTCACAAATATTTTTTAAAATCTTACCGACCGCAAATGTTTGACCGTTAGTCTAAGGGCCCTATCTTACACCCAGCACAATGTGGAGCCAGGCGCAACGCAAGTGTTTTCTGCTAGTTTCAGCCTGATGCAGTTATCATTTTCACATCCTGCGCCATGTTGTTTGCAAATGCAATAGCAAATGCATTTGCGCCCATTTGTGAGCCCATGGGCGTGCTGGTCTGAAAACGAGGTGTGTTGCATTGTTGACGCATTGCTATTTTGAGGCAACTGAAAATGACTGCGCCACTGTTTTGTTATTTAAAAAGTGCATTAGTAATATGTATGCATATTACTATAGGCGGGTCCAAACACACGTACACTCTGATTATTACACACACAGGGACACACAGCAGCCCAAAAACATTTTTAAATATGAAAAATTAAAGGATTAAAATGTAAAAGATTATTATTGTGTACATAAATATAAAAATGTCTACATGTCATAATGGATAGTCATGCCATGTAATAGAATGACCTATTTGCAGCAGCAATGACAAATTAAAATTGGCTAATTATTTGGTCAGTCATGGCAATACACACATGTATTTAAACTGACTTGTCAGGTTGAGGGTGTCTATATTCCGCCATGTAAATAGCGAATCGGCAATGGCGCAAACGCAACTGGCTTTTAAAGGGAATGGGAGATGACATTCTGATTATACTCATTAAGAGAACCCCCAATGGCCATTTTTCCAGTCGTTAAACTAGCAAAAGTGGATTCAGACACGTCCTAAGTGCACCTGCGCTGTGCGCTTTAGACCATGTGCTTTGATAATTAAAATAGGACCCTAAGTGTTTAAAAAAGTGAAAGTGTGTGACTTACTTCTACAATTGGGTAGAAGCAGTAATTCCAGTACCAGAAAGTCTTGGAGAACTTTCCAGTAAGATGGTGTTCAGGAATGAATGGATGGAAGGTTTCACGGTGCAGTGTGTCCCTGGAGTCTCCTGCTACCACCCCCATTTTCTCCAGGCACTGACCCATCGCTAGATCCTCCACTGGGGTGGTATGAGTGCACACTTTAGTGTTAAAACCCTCCACAAACCTTCTCAGGGCCTCTTTGCTGAGTACATAACCTGCACCGCCGCTCATGTAGCCTTGCTTGGCGTACGGCTTGAACCTCTTGCCAAAGTATATGGGCTGCTCTGCCGTGTAGTTTGACAAGATCCAACGTAAGTTGTCTACAACGACGAATGTGTCATCGTCTGCTTTGAGGAACCAGTCTGCCTCATCGCCGTGGTTCTTCAGAGCGTAGTGAAAGGCACGAATAGTCTTCCAGTACAGCTGGTCACGGCCTTCTCCTGTGCCGAGGCCCACTGTGGGAAAGCTGCGGTCTTCTTCAGAGCTCATGAACAGAACTATGTTACAGTGACGACTCCATGTGGCCTTCACATGCTGAGCCTTTGACTGTAGATTACTAGGGCCTGTCATCACCCAGCACAGGACACGCACTTTCTTAAACAGCTTGTCTGCAATGTGACCGTCCTCTCCTGTGTATTTAAAGCAAATTCTATAGTTATGCTGCAATTTAACACAATCAAGTGTTGAATTTTTAAGCTGTACTCTATAATTATCCCCTAATTAAAAATGTTGGTAACACTAATCTTAGATAATGTATTAACTAACATGCACTAACCATGAGCAATACATTTGTTACAGTAATTGTTCTTCTTTGTTACCGTTAATTAATAAAAATGGCTGTTCATGTTAGTTCACAGTGCATTAACTAATGTTAACAAATACAACTTTTGATTTTAATAATGTATTAGTAAATGTTAACATTAACAAAGATTAATAAATGCTGTAATAAAAGTGCAGTTCATGTTAGTTCATTTTAACTGATAAAACCTTATTGTAAAGTGTTACCAGAACATTTTGCACAAAGAGAAAATAATAGTCCTTCTAAAAAATATGTTAAATACAGGTCCTTCTCAAAAAAGTATCATATTGTGATAAAAGTTCATTATTTTCCATAATGTAATGATAAAATTACAATTTCATATATATTACATTCATTGCACACCAACTGAAATATTTCAGGTCTTTTATTGTTTTAATACTGATGATTTTGGCATACAGCTCATGAAAACCCAAAATTCCTATCTCAAAAAAATTGCATATTTCATCCGACCAATAAAAGAAAAGTGTTTTTAATACAAAAAAAGTCAATCTTCAAATAATTATGTTCAGTTATCCACTCAATACTTGGTCGGGAATCCTTTTTCAGAAATGACTGCTTCAATGCGGCGTGGCATGGAGGCAATCAGCCTGTGGCACTGCTGAGGTGTTATGGAGGCCCAGGATGCTTCGATAGCGGCCTCATCCAGAGTGTTGGGTCTTGCGTCTCTCAACTTTCTCTTCACAATATCCCACAGATTCTCTATGGGGTTCAGGTCAGGAGAGTTGGCAGGCCAATTGAGCACAGTAATACCATGGTCAGTAAACCATTTACCAGTGGTTTTGGCACTGTGAGCAGGTGCCAGGTCGTGCTGAAAAACGAAATCTTCATCTCCATAAAGCTTTTCAGCAGATGGAAGCATGAAGTGCTCCAAAATCTCCTGATAGCTAGCTGCATTGACCCTGCCCTTGATAAAACACAGTGGACCAACACCAGCAGCTGACATGGCACCCCAGACCATCACTGACTGTGGGTACTTGACACTGGACTTCAGGCATTTTGGCATTTCCTTCTCCCCAGTCTTCCTCCGGACTCTGGCACCTTGATTTCCGAATGACATGCAAAATTTGAGTTTTTTGCCACACTTTTTCCTTCCCACAGACTTCCCGCTGAGGTGCCTTGATACAGCACTCTGGGAACAGCCTATTCGTTCAGAAATTTCTTTCTGTGTCTTACCCTCTCGCTTGAGGGTGTCAATGATGGCCTTATGGACAGCAGTCAGGTCGGCAGTCTTACCCATGATTGCGGTTTTGAGTAATGAACCAGGCTGGGAGTTTTTAAAAGCCTCAGGAATCTTTTGCAGATATTTAGAGTTAATTAGTTGATTCAGATGATTAGGTTAATAGCTCGTTTAGAGAAACTTTTCATGATATGCTAATTTTTTGAGATAGGAATTTTGGGTTTTCATGGGCTGTATGCCAAAATCATCAGTATTAAAACAATAAAAGACCTGAAATATTTCAGTTGGTGTGCAATGAATCTAAAATATATGAAATTTTCATTTTTAAAATTACATTATGGAAAAGAATGAACTTTTATCAAAATATGCAAATTTTTTGAGAAGGACCTGTATTATGTGCACTAAATAATCACCTAATTTAAGATATTTTATTTTACATGGGGCCAGACATATGATTAAATAAGGTTTAATGACAAAGGTTCAGGTGACCCTGGACCACAAAACCAGTCATAAGTCACACAGGTATATTTGTGATAATGTTGACCCATACTATGTTATACTAAGTAACATAGTATGGGTAAAAATTATCCATATTTCTTTTATGCTAAAAATCATTATGATATTAAGTAAAGATCATGTTCCATGAAAATATTTAGTAAATTTCCTACTTTAAATATCTCAAATATGTATTATTAGTAGTAATATACATTGCTAAGCACTTAATTTGGACATATTTAAAGGCGATTTTCTCAATATTTAGATTTCTTTGCACCCTTAGATTCCAGATTTTCAAATAGGATTTATCTTATCCTAACAGATTTTCAATTAGGATATTATCTTATCCTAACAAACCAAACATTAATCAAAAGCATATTTATTCAGCTTTCATATGATGTATAAATCTACAAAAACAATACCCTTATGACTGGTTTTGTGGTCCAGGGTCACATATAATTATGTCCAGGATAAATCAAAGTAGAAATATGAAACAAATCTAGCTTTAAAAAATATATCATTAAGTTTTATAAAACAGGCTTCAAGTCATTGACTCATGTCCATCCTAATACTCACTTTAACTCAGTTACATCCCTGTTTATCGAACACTTTTACCCACATAATAAATAAATCATGGCTGACTGCAGATACAATGGCATCGGTAACTGAAAACATAGGCTTTGCCTAGTGTTAATGCATAATAAGTCCAAGACTAAAAATAGCTTGGTGCACTTTAAACATATTACCGTGGCTACAAAATACACTTTCAAATAAGATCTTTTAATGAAAATCAGTCAAGTGCTTAGAAAGTGAAAGCTTTGCACCAGTTATTAAGTTGCAGTATTTCAAATCATGTTACTCATTCATAAATAATGCAGTATAGGGCGCTGCAGCACCTGGCTGGTGTGGATGCTTGAGGTTGACCAGGGCAGATCCTTCCACTCTCCAGGTGAGGTTGGGGGTGTTTTTTTCTGGCCCCAATGGAGCAGGGTTGCTCTTGCCATCATGCTGCCAGCTGAAACTCTCCTCAAACCATACCTGCCTCAAGAAGACATACAAGGTACAGCTGCCCACCAGGAAGCCCAGGGAGAAAGCACACTTTGAATTTCCTGCTTTCATGGTGACCACTCAGGGATCCTGCCCACATCGGTCACTGCGAGGCTAGGATAAAAAAATTGGTACATTAGTTTTGTTTTATCAATCTGGATGCACAGATCTTAATATAGTAATTATGAATTACAAAAATTCTATAAATTGTTACCTAATTAATACAATTTATTTATATTATTTATTTATTTGTATTTGTAATACACTTATTACAATTATTAAATTTATAACTGAGAAAACATGTTTCCATTTTGATTATCCTGACAAGACAGATTTACCCCTTTAGCCAAATCATAGAAAACCTGGCAAATAAATGTCTTTTTGTGTCTCTTTATGTTTCTCTCTAGAGCAGAAATTCAAATTTTTTTGTCAGTCAAACACCTTTTGACTGACAAACTCCTGGCGTTTCCAAGCATTATAATGACAGGGAATGGCAGCCCAAACTTTTAAGCTGAAAAAAGTGCATCCATCCATTATAAAAGTTCCACGTGGCTCCGGGGGTTAATAAAGTTCTAAAGCGAAGCGATGCATTTGTTTTAAGTAAAATATCTAGCTTCTTCCTGACCGCCTTCCTCATTCAACTTATAGATTGTATTTGTCTGAAAAAAGAATGTCATATACACCTAGGATGGCTTGAGGATGAGTAAATTATGGGATCATGATCATTTTCATTTTTGGGTGAACTAACCCTTTAATTTCCACTGAAAGACAGGGCGAGACATATCGAACAGCCTCCCTCTTTTTTTTAATAGCCAATAGTTTTGTTTATTTCACAGCTAGGTCAGAGCTGTTGGGCTTAGTAAAGCTGCTTTTTTTGACAGCATATGACAGCCACAGTCTAATAGATTCACCCTTTAGATTGAATATGAAACTATTCATCAGTGATCATAGTCATGCTGAGGGGTGTAGTTTGTAAAGTGTGTAATAATCAATGTTTGTGCATGACACCGGTGTGATCACTTCTACTTGTCAGTGTTGTTTAATGCAAAGCCTGTCTAAACGTTTCTCCTACCAATCTCCTCCCTATAGCTTTAAAATATAGCATTCTGTATATCAAATGGGCTTCTGGACCAGAGCAGACTGTGTGCTCTATCGTAGCGAAGCCCGTGTAATGCGTGTAACATTAACGTGAAACCAGACTTCATTTGCCTCAATGGAAAGCATATTTACACTGTCTGAATCATTTCCTATCCCGAATATTGTGCAGTACGTGCCATGAAAACATTATTTTTGTCTTACATTTCATTATAAACTCAGTACTGACTCATCTTCCGACAGTTTATTTTTGTGATTTGAAATGTGTGAAAACTAGGATTGTGGGTGATTTAAGGCATCAAAAAATACATCTGATGCGTCTTTCAAAACAGGCCAAATGAAGGACGCAAAACGTAGGATGCAGCCTTCCGTTTGAGAAACACCATGTGAATGTTTTGAATGCTTGCATCTTCTAAATGTGAATGTTGTCATTGTTTTGGAGCACAATAAACTTCAAAAAAGAAAATTATTTCATAGCAAGTTAATATTTCACTTAACAATACATTTGCATATTTGTGGTTCTCTGGTGAATGCAGGTAGATAAATACAATGTTTTTATTATTATTATTTTATTACAATTTAATTATTAGCTTTTTATCATAACACAAACCAAAAGGATACCGGTACTTGAGATACCATGCGCTTTATAGGGTTAAACACTGAATTATAACCTTATTTAATTAAATACACAAAGCATAAGCCATTTACTTAATGAGTTCTTCTCAAGATTATTTCAACTATGTTGATATACTAAACACATTTTGTATTTTAGGATTCAGCTGCTTCCAAGTTAAATCTGAGGAATGGATTATGGTTACCTTGTGTGACCAACAGATCTTGGTTCTTAACCTAATTTCCAAGAATTAGGCACCTCCTGCTGCTGCCAGGCCTTTCGACATAGGGCCTATTGCTACTGTTTAAAATGTTCATTTTGACAAGTAACATTCAGGTGGACTGTAGTAAAGCCTTTGTATGTTGGATGAACGGGCCTACTTTATTAAACCATTTTTTTATATAACCTAAACTAAATCTCTATTACAACAGCTAAATTAATGAAAGTGTTCAAATCGAATGTTAACCTAAGGAAATCCCCAAAGAGCATAAAAGCTGCGCGGAATTGTATGAAGTTATTAAATATATCTTGTGCACGGATAAAATAAATAACATTCTGCAACGCTGTGTTAAATACGGTCTAAGAAAAGCAATATGCACAATGCATTCACTTGTGTTGGCATGAGAGGTGCGTCAGAGATCTAGGACAAAGGCCCTTACCTTGCATTCTTTACCTCCCCTCTGCAAGCCACTCGCCGTCCCAAACAATGTTGTGAGCTCCGGTCAGTTTCATACCTTCAATCTTTCTTCCACTCATTATCAGCAAGCTTACATTAAAGGTGCGCGTCAGGTTGCTTTTGAGTGTGTGTTGTGACGTCTACACATTAACAGACATTGAGGGTTTAATTCCTTAGTTTAAAGGATGGGTGTGTGCCAGACAGTCACCCGACTTATTTTGCCTCGTATTAGCATAGGGTTTTCTTTTAACCGTGTGGTTATCAGGCCTTTGTGCGCAATTACCGGACAACAGATCCTCTGTCACGAGCGAGTACCGTGTCAGCATCACACACAGATCGCTGTAGCGAGGTGTTTGATTGGAGGTCGGTTTGTTGTCATGGGTTTCTCCGCCCACTATAGGGGCGTTCGCTCATTTCAGGGATGACAAATTTGATGATAACATTTAATTGCAAAATTAAATAATTTAATTTTATATTGTAATTGTACTAAAGACAAAATATATTATTAAAAGTTATTTTTTATATTAAATTAATAAAGCTGATTACCAAAAATAACCTTCCTAATAACCATCAGATTGCAAAATATGATACAGTGTGATAAAGTTACAACATAAATACAAATTATACTTAAGTAAATAACCTTTTTATTTTACTTAACCACATGCATATTTGTATGTGTATGTACCAATCAATGTCAATAGAATAAAATAATCAAGATCAACCAGCAACTGTTGTATTAACCTGAATGTAGCCACTAGATGTCTCTATTCACTTGCTGTACACAGAAAGCAGGTATTACGGCCAGACCTGATGGCTGTATTTTTGGTCAGTCAAATAAGGCAAACATTATACCGGAATGGAACCAATTATGGTTGCAGACTATTATGATTATTCAAAGATTGTTCCTGATGCAGTGTGAATGCAGTCAGTACCCTTTTTTTGGTTAACCTTTGGGTTTTGAGGATACCTGAGGATTCTCTTGTTAAAATGGTTCATTTTTTATTTAATTGTGACCATTTGTTGTTAAAAGATCACCTACATTATGCAGCTCTGCTTTGCTCTTAGGGTCACAATTCAGACTGTTTTTCTGACAGTTGCGAGTTTCTGTCTTGCAATTCTGACTTTTTTTCTTGCAATTCTGTGTTTAGGCTAATTATGTTTCAATAAATTACTGTAACTTTATATTTGAGCAGGATCTAAATGCAGCAGTTTCAGATTTAATTATAAAACTCAAAACACTCAGGGGAAACAGAACAAAGCGAAAATAATAATGATGAGAACTTACAACTAACTGAAAGAAGCACATGCCTTAAATAGAACAAACAAACCAATCAATGAACCAGACAACAGGTATGCAAAATAATCAAACAATGAAAAAACATAGAAAATCTGGTCTGGTGTATTAAAAATGTATAATATGTATTATTATTTATGATAATTATCTTCTCAAACATATTCTTGTTTCAATATTATTCACTTATAAATTAGGGGTGGGAATCTTTTACCATCTCACGATTAAATTCGATTCAGATTCTTGAGGCCACGATTCGATTCATAATCGATCTTCGATTCAAAACGATTCGATTTTGTCCATAATGATTTCTAATCGGGTTTCTGATCATGATCAACTCTCATCTGCTTTGCTATACAGAATGACAAACGAAGACATTAAAGTGTTTTTTTTTCACATTTATTAAGTTCAATTCTCAGGAAAGTGCCTTTTATCAAAAAACACCAATTGCTAATCATTAGTAGCTAGCTATAAAATAAGTTGGAACAAAAATAAAGTGTTACTTCAAAATACAAAATGGTTGAAAATGTATGCATTTCCCAGGAAAGTTGCAGTTTACCACAAATATCATGTAGAACTAGGGTTGGGTATCGTTTGGTTTTTATTCGATACCGGTTCCAAACCGATACTTTTAAAACATTCCGGTGCCTAAACCGCTACTTTTTTAAAAAGAGCCACAAAATGAGGTGGATTAGATTAAAGAATGGCTTTTTATTTAATTTTGATTTAGTTATTTAAATTGAACAATTTATTACAAGTTTAAAGTATACTTTAATATATAAATATATAATTAAATACAAAACACAATTTACGTAACAAATTCACAGTAAAACTAAAGCCACCTAACCCAACTACAAAAGGCCTAATTTAACACTAAATAACAGTTACAGTAATACCAGCAGTAGTCTGTATTCTTGGTCTGCTACAAACCAGCTTCAAGCTTCAGCTTTATTTTGCAGAAAAATGACCATATTCTCTTGCTAAATATTTTAGAACGCATTGCCTTAATGTTTCCATGGAGACGCGTCATGCTTCTCACGTGACACACAGCAGCCACAACAGCGCTGTTTGACACCTCAGCTGTATCCATAGACAGTAAAAGAAATGGACACAGCGATCCCATTGACTTCAACGGAGAGAATTGAAGTCAATTAGCGGCACTTACTTCCTGATGGCTGAGCGTACTGCGCAGACTCAGACTGAGCTTGACGACGTAGATGTGACGTACGCAACCTGTCTGACAGTTGTAAGTCAGCTAGTAACGTTAGTTCTGGAAAGTGAAATCGGAATCACGTTGCTGAAATATTTTGTCCCGTTGCTTTTGGCTCTCTATGGGCTTCTCCTTATGCTTCTCCCTTGCCTTTACCAGAATTTATGCCTCCACGTCCCCCCGATTGCCTCATAGACAGTAAAAGATTACCTGCGAGCTTCTCCTGCCTACACGGTAATTTCTCTACTATGCGACAGAGTCGCGTTGGTTATGACGCAATCGTTAGCCTATTTTTTTTTTTTTACAAAAACGGCTTCTACGGGACGATAGAGTAAGATACAATGTAATGGAGCGTAGTATACATTGTCGTGTTTCTGTAGAAATAAACAATGGACAAATTGAGTCTTTAAACACCTCAGATGTTAATTTATTCACTGTCAAAGTGACGCCAAAATGAATGGGAGTCAATGGGATGCTAACAGCAGGTGATGCTTGGTTAGCAATGGCCGCCCCTATGGAAGGTACGCTTTTCGGGGGCTGGATTACCCCCTTGGCTGTATCGGGTTTATTTATTTATTTTCTTTTTTATTAAAAATATTTACAAACTTGCTAACAATGTCACAAACTATCTGATAATCTGATTTTCAAATATGTGTAAGTAAATGTGTGTTAGTTGATCTATACTGCGCGATGGGCGGCGCCACGTTAGTTTGCGCCTCAATCGGATCTGTCGGATTTACATCACATAAATTTATCTTCGTCTCACGAAATACATGGAAGTGAGTGACCGCTGCTGAACTAGGAGAAGAATAGAGTAAAGTATATAGTCACTATATAATGTGTATCTGATGTGAATAAAACACGTAGTCAAGTTATCTTAACTGTGTGAAAGGATTGTTTTTGCCGCTTCCATAGACAGCAGTGTGTATTTTTTTGCTTGTAGCATTTACATGTCTGAAACCTAAAATAAACATGATGTGGTTGAAAACATTGAATAGTTATAAGTGATATGTGACCAGCGCTTTTCTGTCTCTGGCTCAGCGCCAGCCAAAGCACGTTTAAATTTAAGTGGCACCGAAATCTGCGTTCTGATTCGGTCCGGGGTTATGAAAGTACCGGTGCCATTTTGGAACCGGGTTTCGGTACCCAACCCTATGTAGAACACAATCGTGAAACACTGCAGTGTGCGTTGGTCTGCAGCTGGCGACTTCTTGACTGACTCTGCTCCGTGTCGCTGAGCTCCGGGTGATGCCTAGTAGGGCTGGGCGATATGGAGCAAAAAATATATCTCGATATATTTAGCTATATCTCGATATACGATATATATCTCAATATCATTACAGGAAAAATAACACCCCAAAAACGACTCCAAAACAAATATGCCAAATACCACAAAGTCTCTTTTTTATTGAAGTGCAAAGAGGTAGGCACCTCATGTAGTTACAAACTGCTTTTGCAACATTTGAAAAATAAAATAAAATCCTTGTATACAAAAATAATCATTTAACTGTAAAATAAAGGAAGAAATAATACATATTGCCTTTTCATTCAAAAATGAAACAACTCAACTCAAGGCAGTGCATATGAACAAAGTGCTTCTGCGACATTTAAGATACAAATAAAATTCCCTGCTTACATAAATAATAATAATTTAACTGTAAAATAAAATAAATACATATTGCCTTTTTTATTCAAAAAAGTCAGCTGTAAAACAGTAAGAGATCTTGAGGCAGGTGGACGCTCGGTTGAGTCTGGCGACGCTTTGATGACGGGACACATGCTCGATTACAAACATAAATAGCGGAATAAAATATAAGTTTAAGTGGTAAATATGGTCATGATTGCACTGTTTTGCTCTCCTGTATCGATGTGGTGACGGTTTAACCCGCTGTATAGCACAGAGATCTTGAGGCAGGCGAACACGCAACGCTTTGATGATGGGACGCGCGCTTGGTTAGGCTACAAACACAAATAGCGGAATAAAATATAAGTTAAAGTGGTAACAACACTGAGAGATCTTGAGGCAGGCGCAAAGCGATTGGTTAGTGGTGAATATTGACCTAATGTGCGTACCGTAGTGGCTCTCATGTACTCATTTTGTAAAAACGGCGGAATTGCATATTGTGTAAAAAACAGCGTTGTCATTTCTTTCGCATGCATCTACCGGACTGGCAGCTGCCTCCAGCACTGGCAGGTTTTAGAGGAGCTGCCTTAAGCAGTGACGGGTTCCGTGACACGCAAAGATTTTAGTCCTAGTGCGAGCAGGCGGGGGCGAGCACAGCACAGAGAAGGCAAACAAGCAAAGTGGCGGAATCAGAATTAAATATAAACAACATATCGATATATACGATATGTCAAAATCCATATAGTGTTTAAAAATATTTTTAAATATCGAGATATCGCCCACCCCTAATGCCTAGTAATATGAGCCCGCGCATTTGTTGTGCTGCGAAGTACTTGGTCTTCATTTTGCAAAGCTTGCACACTGTGTGTGTCATGTCCAGCGCAGTGCTTCCAGGCACTCAGTAAAAACCGAAATGACACCAAACTTAAGCTGTAAGTGAAAACGGGGCTGGTTGGATCTCCCTCTCATCCATATTTGCTTCCTCTCTGTTTTAGTGATTTGCCGCTCGCATTCAAAAACTGGCTTTGTGGTGACGTCCGGACATCGCGTATAGGCTAGTTACAAAATGGAGGCGAACAGCCAGCTGATTTTATTAATTTATAAAATCGATTCTTGGACATTTCAGATCGATTCTGAATCGTTGCAAAGGAGAATCTAGATTCTTCTGTGAATCGATTTTTTGGCACACCCCTATTATAAATGTTTCTTTTTATTTGTTGTATCTTCTGAATTCATTTACACATAATTAATGTCATATTCAGATATCTAAGCTTTGTTCTGAAGATGTATCTTGGAAACATAAAGTGTCATAAAGTGCTTGACAAGATGTAGCTGTTAAAAATCTTATGACACTGTTGGTGTCATTGAAGTCCTGCTCACTGTTGACAGTTGCATGCTGTTGTGAATCCAATTAGTGGCATTTAATGTTTACACAACACAGTTTTCAACCGTTTCAAACGAGTTTGGGCCATTCTTTTACATGTTTTTGGGGCCTGAAAATGCAAGCGTTTGAAAACAGGTTTTAAAGTGCAAGGTTTTGAAGGGAAGTCTGAAATCCCCTGCCGCTTCAATATACCTGTAAATATCTTAATCAGATTCATAATCAAAGCCTTAATTAATATTTATCCTCCTATTTCTAATGATTAATTCCAGTTGATTTTACTCAATAGAACCATTGATTGTTTGTTTTTCTTTTATGTTTTCTAAAGTTTGTATTTGGTCTTTGAGTGGCGTCTGGCCTATGTGTAACACAGCCCCTAACATGCTGGGAGTGCAGTAACAGTGTTTGCTCACTTTGCTTCCAGAGATTAAATATAGATTTGTCTTTCATTTTTATTATATTTTATTCATTTTATATTTCCTTTTACTGAAACACTAAAGAATCAAGATGAATATTGCCTGTACTACTGTCTGTACCTCTCACTGAGAGAAAGCACATGCTATCAGTATGTTTTGGTGAAGTGCTTTGTTGATAAGACTATCCAACCTTGGGAGAGCTGTGATGCTGGGGAGCTCTTGTGTGTGCGTTGCATGATCTGTGCAGGCCTAATATTGAAGATGGACAACACCAGACATGAAGACGCCTTTCTGCAACCTCCGAGGTCAACAATGATCTAAATCTAGTCATGGGCGACAACTAGTCTGCCTAGTTTAGTGATATGCTCTGCTATCTATCCTTGTGTGGAAATTTACCATGACTGTGCATTTGCTCTGAGCCAATCAGAATCATACACCTTGAAGTAATGACGTGGCTAGACCTTGAAAACAGTATAACTGTTGGGACAATTGTATGTACGGTACGACGAGACCGGCAGAGAGGAAGCGCAGCCTACGAACTCCTTGTGAGACTTGAAGCTGGCTTCTGCTGATGAAACTGCAAACTATTCTTAAGTAAAATTTTTCTTTAATTAATTGCACTCCTGACTCTTTGTCTTCATTCTTCACTACTGGTCTCTGGGTCTAAGCTGTTAACCCCTAACAGTTTTGGTGGAGGATGCGGGCAATCACTCCTTGGTGACATCTCTGGCAAATCAACAAACGAGGTACTAAGCTTTTATTATTTTTGGTTAGGGCTGTCTGACTGGAAGAGATTGGGTATGGGAGCGGGAGCTTCATTTCGATAGGAGTGAGGATTAATTATACTAAGTGTTTTTAAGGGTAAAACATAAGGGTATAAGAAGTCGCTGATAGCACGCCACGTTACTACGGGCAACGGCTAACGCGTAGCAGACGGCGCAAGATACGTGTCTAATACAGGGGGAGCCCATTGGGGGACATTGGTGTATCACAACCTCTGTAAAGGCACGTCTCTCTGGGACGTGATCTGTGTGAAACGGGTCCAGAGAGCACTGCAAACCTGCTCTTATCTCTTCCATCTCAGATAGGGGATCCCGAATTTAGAGAATCAGGCAGTCAGGGTTTAAGTTTTTAGTTAAAGAAAATAAAAATAGATATAGGTTTGTTTGCCAGAGATGCACCTGGAACGATCCCAAGGAAAAGATGACCCAAATTGGCATGGACCAGTATATGTGACTTTTTTGTACAAGTGTCCTTTGCAGTTTCATCACGCAGAAGCCACAGCTGTGTTGGTTAAAGATCGCCGCCTCCGTCTCTGCTGGTATAACTTCAGGTGAGTATGAACTTTGACTAAATCATGACCAACAATTTGAGTGACATGATCAGTAACTTCATAAGTCTGGATAAAGAAAAAGAAAAAGAGCTCAAATGCTGTAAGCAGCTCTGCTCTGAAGCCCTCAAAACAAATGAAATTTGCAGGACTTATTAAGAAAATGGTCAGACAGGGCTTTAATTGTGATTGTAAAGTTAAACAGCAACTTGACTGGTTACAAACAAAGAGAACCAGAAAAATTAGAATTTCTAGGTGAAAGAAAAATCCCAGAAGTAACTGAGGGATGGTATAGTCTGATTGTCAAAATGTAAAGGGCTTGAGGTTGTTTTTGGAAAAGTAAAAAACGCCAATATGAGTGAGCGGCCAGTCTTATCTGCCCCTCCCCTCTCGCGCTCTCTTCTCAGACTGTTCAAGCTGCTGATAGAGGCACTGACACAGAGACTGAGAATCAGACTTAGGGATACAATTTGATACCCAAATGTTTTTGTAAAAAACCTTTTGCAAGCCATTATGTTTTACTGATCACAAGCTCTGTTCAAAGACTATCGGTTGACGCTTTAAGCACAGACCCAGAGACTGAGAACCAGACTGAAATTAGAGAAGATAGGTTGCTAAACCTGATGACAGAGAGTGTTTTAACTATGGTCAGCAGGGCCATTTTGAACGTAACTGTAACCTCTCACCTATAATGTGTAGAAAGAAACAAAAAAAATGGCAAATCACGCCACCAGACTAACATTCGGTAAACAAGCCAAAGTAAAAAGAAACAGACAGAGTGCAAGTCATTTCTAAGATGTATGAATAATAATAAATTGAAGTCTTAAGGAATTCCTTTTGAAGGAAAATCTATAATAATTTTAATACAGGTTGAGATAAATTACAGACAATGACTGCAAAACACGTGAGAGGCAAGAAAATAAATAGTGACGTAGGAGGCTTAATTGACATACTTATGAGAAAGTTGTTCCTGTTCCTCTATTGAAAATTCTGTTTAGTTGACTGAATATTGGTAAAAACACTGTAGGAGAATTGGTGTTAAAATGCTGAAAACCCTAGAAGCTGAAGTTTTGGTTTCAAAAGATAAGCTCCTGCTGAGCTGTAATAAAACTATTTGCTTATCTGAATCTGGCACCACCATGTCATTTCTGGTGCTGTGGCTAAAATTGAAAGAGTAACTCAGACTCAATTTGGATGTTGAAGTTTAAATTGGTTGTATGGGCAAAAGACAAAAATGACAACTATGGTTATTTGAAAACGTCATTTCTGGCAAAGGATAGAGTTAAAAGGATAATGTCTGATGTAAAACAAATGTAATCTCTAGCCAAGTCTTAGCTGTGCTAGAGTGAGAAGTTAAAATTTTATGAAGATGCAGTACCAGTCCGAAGGCCTAGGAGTGTCTCTCTCTTTGAAACGAGCTCAAAGCTGATATCTGAGCCTGTGATAAGATATTGATAAGTAAAAGCACAGGGCATCACTTGAAAATAATAAGATATGTTTTAGTGGTTAAAGAGGTATAAGATGATTTTACACACAGACCTTAAAAGATTTTGTTGATTAATGTTTTACATATGACCAGTAACTTGGTGTCTAATCTTAGCCTTCACCATGTACAGAACTGATGGCCTTGGTCACAGTGGTAGCAGAACATTAAAGTGAATGGACAGTTGTTCTGGCTAAATTCACTGAGTAATTCACTGATGGATTTTAGTGATAAAGTGTGATAATTAACCTGTCTCCATTTTCTACCTATAGTAAGCAGACTAATTGGCTCTGGTGACTCTTGAATGCACTTTCCCAAGGCTCCAGAAAATATTGGATCCTGTTGAGGTCAAAGATCTCAGCGATGACCAAGTGGGCACGAGTGGTTTTCCCGAAGACGGGTAAGACTTCCTATGGCCTGACAGGTAGCAACCTAAGCCAGGGAAATCACGTAAAGTCACTTGGGACCCCAAGTGGGACCCACTTGGGGTTTTATGTGAGTGTGTATGAGAGTGGAGCGATGTCTGTGAGGCCAGCAGCATCAGTGAAGGGGGGTAGCTGTGCCTGTGTGGGCCGAGAGTCCAGACAGGACACAGCAGGGCCTGCCTAATTATGTTCCTCTATACCGCTCACCAATAACCGCATACATTGAGTGCCAGGGAAAACCCTGAGCGAAAGAGTTATGATGGTAGGGGGCATTCAAGAGCAGTTGAGACCATGCAGTGCTTGTCATTTAACTTGTGTGGAGACCAGAACAAAATGTATTAATTTGTATCAGTAAAACTGAATTAATGTTATTATGAGTTTACTTCAGCAGGCTTGATTCAGAGACATGGTGATGACTTTAAGATGAGGACGGCTTTTGAAGTTTAAAGAGAAGGTCTGGATGACAAAAGGTATTTAAACTAAAGATAACTTGAAACAATTTCATAGTGTAACTTATTGGAGATGCTCTAATTTGAAAGTTAAACATTTAAATTTCTAAACTTTGAAGGATTAAAGGTTAAAGTCTTAGAAGACAGTTGAAAAGATTATCAGAGAGAGAGAGAGAGAGAGAGAGAGAGAGAGAGAGAGAGACTGCTTGTGGACACAGGGATGGTACTGTGACAGTTTGTTATCGCCCTGCTAAAGCTGAAACAAAACAAAGAAATGATATCAGAACCAAAACAACCCAGCTGACTTATAAAAACAGATGAATAATGAAAAGACATGATCTGAAATTGGTTAAGAGATTTTGTAAGACCAGAGTTTAAATAATTTTTAGAGTTAACACCAAAAGCAAATTTTGAGAATGAGAAATTAATATTTGTGTTTAGTGTGTGTGTGTGTGTATGTTGATGACTGCACTTTATGTTTTGGATGTGTTGGGAACTATTCTGTCCTGATGTCTAGTGTATGGTGTCATTAACCTCTGTAATGAGTGTTTATCATCACAGATGGGTTAAGTCAAACGACAACATTTAAAGAAACTTCTAATTCTGAAGGAATCTGGTGAAACGATGATCCAGAACTGAACATGGGACGAGCTTTAAGTGGATTGGTATCCAGCTCTGTCCGTTACTGGTAATTATGACTTTTGTCATTTATAATGCTGATTTGAATTAATCTCTGGATTAGTATGTATATTAAAAAAGAATTGTAAAGCTAAAGATTGCCGTTCATGATGGGTTAAAACCCTTCTCTAAATTCAACAGAGGGTCTACAATTGAATAATGTTGATTGATTAAGAATGGTAAAGGTACATTTTATGGACTTGACGGCAGAGACAAAGTGACAAATTGGCTGAAGTCACTATCCAAATTATCCAGAGACTCCCTCATATTTCTGAAAGGCAGGAGGGCGAACAAAGAGATAACTTCTAAGAAGTTTTATTTTTATTTTATTTTAGTTTATGTTTCTTCCATTAAATGGAGGCTGGACATGTGATTTATATAGAGAACTACAATTAATGTTGGAAAATCAAGTGACTTTTGACTGTTTCTGTGCGATGTAATATTTTGGTTTCTGCAGAGCAGTAGAGATAAGAGAAATAATAATGAGCACATGGTGCATCTGCAGACTTTGATAGAGGGACATTACAAGGAAGTTAAAACATGAGAGACATAGCCCAAAGATTGATGTGTGACAACTTTTGAAACCTGAAGACAAATTAGGTTAATAGAAATTGAACTATGAATGCTTTTCAAAATACAGATTGTTTAAAACAGCTTTAAAGAAATTGATGATGACTTATAGTACAGAGTTAAAATACTATGGGAGATTATGAGAATTTGTTCTTGGTAAAATTATAACAATTTTTGTTGTAAGTGGCGAGGTAAGGCTAGTGAGTATTTGATGATAAGTATCACTACCATATGACATGAATTAAGAGGTTTAAGATTTTAGTCATTTGGAGCTTACACCTAAAGAGTTTAATGGACAAGACATTGAGAAAAATGTACTTTAAAGGAAATCATAATTGATTGATTTTGAATGTTTTATGATAACATGAGCTGAAAAGAATTTGATAAATACCAATTGGGTATATGCAATGGTTAAGCATTATGTCACAAGAAAAAAAAAAAATATGAACAAGCTGATTGAATATGACACGAATTGATGATTAGGAATTTTGATTAAATGTTTTTTTTTAACATTAAGAATTTATGGTTATGTTCATTTAAGTTAAAAACGATGTGGGCTATGATGAGTGAAAACTGGATTTGATGGAAATAGCAAGTTTGACAAAAAGTTCGATGTTTTATGACTGGATGTAATTGGATGGATTATTCTGTCTATTTATTTTTTTGTTGTTGTTTATTTTTATTTCAGACCATTATTGAGCATGAAAAAGGTCTGCGTTTTGGAAGGAGTGTATTTGCAAATACCTATTTGGAATTATATATTTTGGTATTTAGGAAGACATGGGGTTAATTTAGTATGTCCTTCTGAGGATGAAAATGTGCTTGTTTGTAAGCATTCAAGCCAATGATAAAAGCCAAATTATCCTAGATTACTAAATTAATAATGGTTAAAGTTAAATCCTTGAAGAGGATATTTTCTGTTTTTCAAAATTATAACCTGACAAGGGGGGAACATAGAAATGATGTAGCGGCCTAAATTGGTAGCCCAAAATGTGGGGGTGACAGGACCCCAAAGTTGGACTAAGGGGGGAATGAAGGGAAGTCTGAAATCCTGCCGCTTCAATATACCTGTAAATATCTTAATCAGATTCATAATCAAAGCCTTAATTAATATTTATCCTCCTATTTCTAATGATTAATTCCAGTTGATTTTACTCAATAGAACCATTGATTGTTTGTTTTTCTTTTATGTTTTCTAAAGTTTGTATTTGGTCTTTGAGTGGCGTCTGGCCTATGTGTAACACAGCCCCTAACATGCTGGGAGTGCAGTAACAGTGTTTGCTCACTTTGCCCGGCTTCCAGAGATTAAATATAGATTTGTCTTTCATTTTTATTATATTTTATTCATTTTATATTTCCTTTTACTGAAACACTAAAGAATCAAGATGAATATTGCCTGTACTACTGTCTGTACCTCTCACTGAGAGAAAGCACATGCTATCAGTATGTTTTGGTGAAGTGCTTTGTTGATAAGACTATCCAACCTTGGGAGAGCTGTGATGCTGGGGAGCTCTTGTGTGTGTGCGTTGCATGATCTGTGCAGGCCTAATATTGAAGATGGACAACACCAGACATGAAGACGCCTTTCTGCAACCTCCGAGGTCAACAATGATCTAAATCTAGTCATGGGGCGACAACTAGTCTGCCTAGTTTAGTGATATGCTCTGCTATCTATCCTTGTGTGGAAATTTACCATGACTGTGCATTTGCTCTGAGCCAATCAGAATCATACACCTTGAAGTAATGACGTGGCTAGACCTTGAAAACAGTATAACTGTTGGGACAATTGTATGTACGGTAATGACGAGACCGGCAGAGAGGAGCGCGACCTCTGAACTCCTTGTGAGACTTGAAGCTGGCTTCTGCTGATGAAACTGCAAACTATTCTTAAGTAAAATTTTTCTTTAATTAATTGCACTCCTGACTCTTTGTCTTCATTCTTCACTACTGGTCTCTGGGTCTAAGCTGTTAACCCCTAACAGTTTTGAAAATGATTACCTTTACCGTTTCCATGTAAACAACAAAAACATGAATTTGTGAAATTGGTGATATCATGTGCATGCTACATGTCATGCTTTTTCTGCCTTTTGTTCTCGAGGAAAAAAGTATTATGCAATAAAGAATCTAATGGCTCGGATCTTGCATTTGCAAAGGCAACCCATAGATTACGTAAATTGTATTTTGCAAGCTATGAATTTATGATTCTTTAACTGAATATTGAAAGTATTCTAATATATTAAGGCTTTCATCCAGACCTTGTTAACTTGTCTGGTTGATCTTTGGCTGCATTTAATTTTGAGAAATTAAATGCCTAATATGGTGCCGCAGCTATCCAGCTCCGAGGAGGTGAATGTACTGAGGGTTGAGTCGGGGGAAATTGAAGATTCGCCATCTTATTCACCTGTGTTTTAGGAGCTTGTGGAGGTTTTAACTCAGACCTGCTAAGAGACCTGGAACATCTCCCTCACCGGCATCAGATCTCTGGGGCTGCTGGGCAGGAGCAGTCCCAGTCGTTAACAAGCTCCTTGAACAGGGAGAGTGCTGCTTCCCGTGCTCCCCCTCAGAAAGAACACAATGTAACACAATGGCCAAGTCCCAGGCTGGCACCCTAGTGCAAACTGCAGGTCTTAACCTAAAAGTGCCACGAAGGAAACGTGTAATTAGAGTGTGTCACCTCAAAGATACACCACCCAAAGGAGTGTGGTTAGCAGCTAGGGCCACCACGTACACCTTTATTGTGGAGGGGGCTAACCCTGCAGAGAATCTTTCCTACAGGAAGTCCAGCACTGCACCCACCGTCAGTTAGGTCCCACTGGTGATTTCCGAACCATGAAGTGAAAAGTTTCCACTTCAGGGCATAACGTTTCCTCGTGGAGGGAGCTCGAGAGTGTCGAATGGTCTCCACAAACTCAGTTGAGAGACCAGAATTTATGAGCTGGGCCCCCTTAGAGGCCAAGCCCACAGTTTCCGCAGCTCTGGGCGAGGGTGTAAGATTGACTCTTTCGCCTGAGAGAGCAGGTCCTCCTGATCGGAATCTCCATTGGAGAGCCATCGAGGAGAGGCGTTATGTCCGAAAACCATACTCTGGCCAGCCAGTACGGGGGTACTGGTAACAGAAGGGGCCCCGTTCTGACAAACTCTCTCTAGAACTTCTGGAAGCAGAGCAATCTCAGGGAAATGCGTACAGGGGCAGCCTCGGCCACTCCAGCTGGATAAGTTAGGGAGATCCACAGACGACAATGAGATGTTTCTGATGATGCGAACAGATCCACCTGGGATGTAAACTGCCCTGATAGAAAGCAGTTTCCCATGGGCCCACAGAAGGACCTGGCAAGCCAGCTTGTATAGCGAACCCCTTGATGGTTTATGTACCAGACCAACGATGCGTTTTCTGTTCGAAATTAGCACATGATGGTCCCTGAGGTCTGGAAGGAAGTGCTCCAGAGCCTGAAACACCGGCACCTCCAAGCAATTTATGTGCCGGGACAAATGATGGTCCCTGCCATAGACCTTGAGCCAAGCGACCACTCATGATCACCTCCAAACCTGTGAGGGACACATCCATCGTTAGCATTACGCAACAACACGGAGCTCCCAACACAGGCCCTTGGGACAGAAACCAAGGCTCGAAGGGATTTGCACGTAACCTTGATCATGCAAAAAGGATTTCTCCTCTGGGAAAACCCCTTGATTTTGAGCCACCACTGCAACGGTATCATGTACAGCAGGCCGCAAGGTATCACAATGGACGTTGATGCCATCGGACCTAACAATCTTTGAAACTGTTTGACAGTGAGTGACTGGTCTAGCTTCACCCCTTTCACAGCTGAGAGAATCATCACGATGCGAGGTGGTGATAGAAAAGCCTGCATAGTTATCGAATTCCAATTCACACTTAAATTAAATAAAAAAGTAAATTGTACTCTGTGCTGGAGGAAGAACACTTTTTTTTTGCATTTAACCTCAGCCCCAACTTTCTCAGATGTGCAAGAACAACATCTCGATGTTGAACCGCCATCTGTGCTGACTGCGCTAGGATCAGCCAGTCGTCAATGTAATTGAGAATGCGGATCCCCTGCATGTGCATGGGAACTGGAGCTGCCTCCGGTGTGCCAAAACTAGACCGAACGGAAGGACGCGATATTGGTACAGTTCTCCCCTGAAAGCAAACCTCAGGAACTTCCTGTGCTGCGGAAGGATGGATACATGGAAGTATGCGTCTTTAGATCTATCGTGACAAACCAGTCCTTGGATCTGATTTGTGACATGATCTGTTTGAGTGTAAGGATCTTGAATTTGACCTTTGCTATAGCGGAATTGAGATGGCGCAGATCTAAAATTGTACGCAACCCCCCATCCTTATTTGGCACGATGAAGTACCGGCAGTAAAACTCTGACTCCCTGCTGGGAAGGGGGACCTTTCTCAGCTAATGCCTCTGAAGCAGAAGATGGATCTGAGGATGGATCTGAGGGGTGATTTAAAACCTGTTTAACGTCACAAGCGGCAGTGTAGAGTGAGCAGTGCATGTTTTCGCTGCTCACGCTCTGCTGACACTTGTTACGTGAAACAGCCATGGTAATATACCTTTTAGCGATAATAGATCTTTTAACAATTAATCATGCAGCTCTAATGCATATTTCAACGTATTCATCCTTCAACAGCACAGGAAGGCCCTCTGAGGTTCACTTTCGAGGATGAAGCATACCAATATCGGATTCTTTCCTTCGCTCTAGCACTCTCACCCCGCACTTTCACGAAATGCGTGTTCAACTATATCGACAATTGGCTAATCTTAGCACAATCAGAACAGATGGTGGTTCGGCATCCACACACCTACATGCATGCATACGCATGAAAGATTGCCAAAAATGTAACGCACACACACACGCTTGCAAACACATTTATGTACACACATCACACACATGTACATACACACGTATCACACACATGCATGCACGCACATACACATGCATGTATGTTACGGACACACATGCTTGCAAACACATGAACGTGCACAAACATCAGAATAACTGACATTGGTTACAGGAACATAACAAACTCCCCTCTCAGACGAGATAAAAGCCGGAGATACCAACAACATCTCTGGCAAGTTATACTCTTCAAACTCTAATGGTTCAACTAGAAATTGCATTTGTTCTTGTGAGGGAACCTTAGGACAGGTAACGGGAACAAATGTTAAAGGGGTAATTCAGCGCTGGGAAGATGGATCTGTATTTAAAATGGGTCATTAATGTAGTAGAAATGTGAAATTATTTTTGAATTTGGTGCCTTCTAGACTGAGAAAACACAGAAAATGTATTTTTGCCTCATGGGGATGAAAGACAACAATTCCCAGAATGCACTTCGCTGCCCTACGCTAGGCACGGCTTCTGGATTACTGGATCACTTGCCCACCACGTTCATTTTCATAAAGTCAGTTCAGTTAGAGACACTACAATTAAAAACTTAACGTGTCTGGTCAATATAATGTGAGTGAGCCAATTGAGTGTCATGGCACAAACGCAGCAGGAGTCGGATTACATTCATAACATGAGCTGAGGTAAACGTGGGATTCGTGGCTGCGGCCGCATTCACAGCACGTGATCAGTCTTGCACTTTTTCAGTCCATGTTTTTGGAAGCTTAACTTCATAGGAAGTTCATTTGAAAAGTTAAAACACTCACTTTGCTCTACATCGCTCCGTTTACATGAATCCCCGCAGCTCCCCGAGCCGAGTGCTATGAGTGCGCTGTTGAAAACATGCGGAAATAACGCCCACTGCTGGTTGTAGTCTTTAGCCTCTGGCCAAAAACTCCTCTGATGACGCAAAAATGACGTTATTTGCGTCGTCGGAGGAATTTTTCCAGAAATAAAATACATAATTCTCTCGCCTCAGGGTCATATGAGGGGGGAAAGTATGATAATTTGAATATACTCCTGGGTTTCTACCAAGCGGCAACCTCCCGCCGTCTCTCTTGAAGAGAGCCAATACGGAAGTTACTTAAACTGCAGTTTATCGACTGGCCACTAGGGACAGGCTCCAGAAGGGAGCAGAATCTCATTGAGCTCCATGTTAAAATGCCCAACTTTACAGCAGAATAAAACATGTTTACAGCCTGGTACAACTTCTAGTTTTGGTCTAAACCGCTAGTTTTGACCTTCGTGACAACAGTGAGGGGGGTGGATTTTTTTTATAACTCATACATTTACATTATATAAAGCCTTAAAGTTCTGCATAATTAAGGGCCTTATTCGGGAGTGACGGTTGATGACGCACTGCTAAAATCGCAACGGCCAGCTCATCCCTACTTTACGCTTCAAAACTGCTCTGCATTCTTTGGGTGACGTCACGGACACTACGTCCATATTTTTATACAGTCTATGGTTTCTACTGATACAAAGCTTAATGTTAATCGCTAAAGTAACCCTTTAAAACACCTGCAGTCACACATACTAGAGCCACACCACGTACTTTTACCTTATAGGCTTCAAGTGAATTCAGTACAGCTTCCTCAACCTGGTAATGTCTCAAAGCTTGTCTCCATCCTGGAGCTGAATCCTGCACAGAAGGAATACCAAACAGATGGGATCCATGCTGTTGGAGCAACTCTAGATAAACTCTTAAATAACATTCTAATACACCAGGGTTTTAAACTTTTTTAACTGCATTTGGGGATCCCTAGGATCTCTCACTACCATGATGCCCATAGATGGCATGCAATTACCAAAAACTGTAATATCCAGCAATAGATAGCCCAGATATGGCAATTCCAGACCACCAGATCTAACCATGAGCACTCTTGCAATGGAACATTTTCAGGGTGAGCAAAATATTTATTATAGCAACTCTCAGTTATAGTAGTTACCATTGAACATGTATCCAATAGTGACGAAATCACCACATCTCCAAACTTAACTTCTATCACTGGACAATTACTCACAAATGTAAATGCCATATCTGCATTAGAGCCTGATGGTACACCTACCAATGTGTGGTTCTGCACACTGGAGGGTTCTAGTTTTCCGACTGAGTTACAGTCTCTATTTCTGGCTGTGCAGGTCTAGGACGTGGAAGAGCTAAACAATACTGTGCAATATGTCCCAACTAATCACAGCGAAAACATCTCAACTCACTTTCTGCCTTTTTTTTACTTATAAATGTCAAAAGTGAAGCAGGAACATTTGCTCCAGTATTTAAAGTCTCAAAGTCTTCCCCAATGAGTCCAATTGACTCTGTTGTGCTTCAATAAGAATACAGAATATAAGTTCAGAATACTCTGGCGGATTAATACTTTTGGGCTCACTAAGCACCTAAATTTGGGCCTCATTAAAAAAAAAATACAAAGAGTCATTATGTTTTTGTGTAAAAGAACTTCACACTGTGCCATCCATTGAACATCTACGTACTGTACATCACAAATTGTCCAGTTAGGATGTGAATGTGAACATACTTGGTCTCTTAACCTTACTCTCAGGTTCTCTGGTCCACAACTGGTCACGGAGATCTCTTTGAGATTTAACATGAGCCAATCAATTAGACTTTACAATTTGACCCATTAAAGTCATCAAAGCATGAGATTAATCCAACAGAGACTCTCTGTCTGGTTTACGATTTAAAAAAAAACAACGTTGCAGGGAAATATGAGAATGTAATAAATTTCCCATAACCCATAGGCCTACATTTCACTTAGATATACCATCTACACACTCTTTTTCTTCCCTAGGATGATATTTCACCTCTATTCGGAGAGCACCCTCCAAATGATTATATACCCACATGGCTTTTTCTTTCTCAGTAGGTTTTGTTTGAATATGGATCTCTACCAATGCAATCCATTATTCTTATTATATGGTATGGTAAGAGAATCTGACTTAATCCAAATTCCCTGAAAACTTTGGTACCTTCTCAGTTTGTTGAATAAACACCACAGTGGTTGGTGAACCCACATTGTCCATGCTACTACTTGAAGGCCCAGATGGGGCAGTTGGTGAATAAAGTCCTTGTGAATGTTGTTCCAGATCCATGGTGCCTCCTACAGCTCTTTCCAAAGACATGGCGCTGGAACTCGTCTACTTCACAAACACAACAGACCAATGTTGCTCTTTGTAACGCAGTTCGTGGAAGGAAGGAGGAGGGAACAGGCAAACATTCAAAAGACTTTAATAAATTGAATTAACAAAACGAAAGTAAACCATGGGCAGCCCCTCACGGACGACTGCCCGCACACACATAACAAAACGTAAACAAAACTCAACATAAATCCAGACCTGGTCCTCTCTCTCTCCACTCTCTCCCCGCAGCGGCTTTATGCGTTCTCTCCACCCCAATTACTGCAATCAGACACAGGTGTTCATGATCTGCACTTGACCTACTTACTCACCGCTCGGTCCCTTCCCCTCTCTCCCGATACAGACCTCGCAAAACCACCTCCCCTCCGCCACATACCCCCACCGCCCGACTCAGGCCGGGGAGCCATCCGGCCTGCAGCCTACCCTCGCTGCCGCCTGCCACCAGGGGGCGAAGGAGGATCGAGCCGTCCATCGAGCGTCCAGTACCATCGCATGGCACCGCGAGGAAGAGCCTCTTGGCTGGCTGAGGACCAAGCGGCAGTGTGTCCGGGAACCGGACCAGAATTTTATTTAATTTTTTTCCCTCTCTCCACTCTCTCGTCCTGTCACTTCCTGTGTCTCCGTCTCCCATTTCTCTCGTCTTGTCTGCCCATACCCCAGACGCGGCAGATGCACCGGGGTAGGCGCTGCCTCGGTGTACCCCAGGCCTGGGAGGGGCAATAGGGGTATGTGGCGAGGTGGACGAGTCCTCGAAGTCCTCTCATGAGGGAGCTCGGAGGCATAAAAGGGCTGGCGATACCAGTGAAGGGCGAGAGAGGACCAGGCCGGGATTTATTTTGAGTTTTGTTTACGTTTTGTTATGTGTGTGCGGGCAGTCGTCCGTGAGGGGCTGCCCGCGGTTTTCTTTCGTTTTGTTTATTCATTTTATTAAAGTCTTTTGAATGTTTGCCAGTTCCCGCCTCCTTCCTTCAACGAACTGTTACACTCTTGTTAACAAAAGAGAAAAAAAATTATTTCCCCACTCACAATTTATACTTTGCCACCAATAGTCATGGGGAAGAAGAAAAAAAATCTGACTACGCCAAAATCCCCCTTGAAATCATCACAGGTGTGTTTATATACAAAATCCCCAAGATTTATTGGTGGCTTTACAGAGTTTTTATATATACACAGGACACCTTACATACAAGTTAGCCAAGAGTTGAGCATCAAACTATCCAAAAAACAAACAAATCACACAAAAGAAACCCATTAATTTAATTCATTATAAAGAAAATCACATATGATCAATGGGCTCCGTAGAGCTGAAACGCACACATTAAAACACCTTTATTATCCTTCCTAAAACAAACACTACATATTAAAACACGTTAGGAGTGTAATAAACTCATATCTATCTCTGCAAACCAAGATAACCCAAATGTGAACCTCTCGCATCCAAAGAGTATGAGTGTCAATCCATTTCAAGCCGGCCAAGAAATAAACGCACCCACCATTCTTTTCTTCAGCTTGCTTGCATCCTTGACTCTGCATTACTGCCATCTTCTGGTTCTAGTTATTTCCCATATACTTTAGTCATCATATTCTTGTCATTAGTCCTGTTTTAGTCAGAAAACAAATCAAATATTTAATTCCTTGTTCACTCCTAGTCCATTATACTCTTTACTCCATGTCCTATTAGTCCTATTTTCTCCATGTCTTTTTCTCCATGTCCAATATAAATATAAAATTATCTCCTTTATTCTTTATTCCTGAATAAAGAGATATAAAACTTGCTTAAAATTAATGTTTTAATTTTTGGGGTAACTATAGGGGTATCAAAAGTAAACATAGGGATACTAGGCCATACCACAGTTTTACAAAACCCCTTCCATATACTCCCAGCACATACAGCATCATCTCCTGTCCAACCAAAACTCATTTTTTCCCGTTTCACCTTTCCCAATTATCTTGCTATCTATTTGTCCCCTTAAAATAATCAAGTAATTTACAAGCAGCTGCTTCAGTCTTAGACTTAAAGGCATTTCACCTGCATCTACTTGTAATGAGCACACTGGTAATGTTCATAACAAGGTGATGACATAAATCACAATGCCTGTGCCTGAAGAGGGTCCAGCCTCGCTAATACTGACTTTGCTGCTGACCCAAATGCTGACTCCCATAATCCAACCTAGATCTTATTAATGAAATTTTAAACACCCCATTCCATTCCCCACATTTCAACCTGTTGTATTCCTTCCTAAATATTCTTAACTACATATTCCATATTTTTCCCACATTTCCAAAACGCCCCGTCATCTGCAAACAATGATCTATTCATGGGTATCATTATTAAATATATAATTTATCATAACTGAATTTTTTTTAGGACTTATATCACTCCCTTGTGATGTTCCATTTTCTACTTTATGCTTATTTGAAATATTGGTTCCTATTTTAACTTGAATCGATCTTCCTTTTAGGAAATCTAAATATCACATGTACCATAACATATAATAGGCCTTCTCAACATCAAAAAATACTGCTACCACAGATTCTTTATTTGAGCTTTTCTTACATTTTTCTTTTTCCTCTAAACACAACACTGCATCCATTCTGCCCCTTTCTCACCAAAACCCACTTTGAAATTCCATTATCAAACCCTTTTTCTCCAGAAAATACATCAATCTCTTATTTACCATTCTTTCCATTAATTTGCAAAGATGCACTGTTAATGTTATAGGTCTATAGTTTGGTGGATTATTATCATCTTTTCCCAGCTTCCTTATCGGGATAATTATTGCTTTTTTCCAACTTTCAGGGATTCTCCCTTCTTCCCATAGACTTTATTAAATAATATTAGCAATTTCTTTACTTTCTGTACTTAAATGTTTTAACATGACATATCTTATTTCATCTTTTCCTGGTGCAGTTTGTCTAGTTTTAGCTAACGCTCTTTCTACTTCTCCCATATTATAAAGGACATTAAGATCATCCTCAAAGACTTTTTTAAAGCTTCCATATCCTTAGTCTTTGTAATGTTTATCCACTGAAGAGACCAGTTTGGATGAACCCAAGTGCAGTTCTTTAATAAACTTAAAGTCATAAACATAATAAAACAAAGACTTGACTAAAACAGACTTGACTTAGCTTAAACAGACTCACCAACAGTGGGTTACACCTACAATATCAGACCAAGACACACGACAAACATGAGGTCTTAAATACACTGGGACTAAGGCCTAGACAAGACACACATGTGAACAATGATTAACTAAACCAATGAGAACATGACACAACACATGAGGCATATTATACATGTTTGTTATCATTTGAAACGTCTCAGTTTGACTGGTACAAAGGTCTCTTTCCCACAGAAGTAAACCAAAAGGTAATAAAGGTTTTAAGAGTTTATAGATATTCTGCTTTCATGCACGTAAACTATAGGTCTGGAGAATTGATGAATGCAAATTCCCATTGTGAACTCATGTTTACATTTGAAATAAGTTTCTGTCTTGGTCTGAGTATTTAAAGAGATGTTGCAGGGAGCTCTGGGCCTGACCCTGTCAGGTGTCCAGACACTCAGCATCATGTAATTTTTAGATGTTGGGAATGCATCCTTTACTGTTTACTTCAGAGCATTTGATGTTATATATTGATTATCTTCCAAATGATAATGTGATTGGCACGATTTACCTGACTAATAATAAATTGTTACATATGATTTTATTCTGACTTAGTCTGAAATGATTGATTTTAGTATTACGTTGTATCCATTCTTACCACAATCTGTGTCTGGTTAGTAATGGACTAAAGTCCAGTTTTGAGTGGAGCATTGGGGCACGGGAACTGAGATTTTAAAGCTCCACCTAACGCTTGGCATTAGTTCAAGTGTACTTAGACTGTGAAGGCTAATAAAAGGAAATTTCCATTTAGGGCAACCTTACCTTCGTTTAATGTAAAGTTACTAAGTGTAGCCTATGGGAAACCATGGCATGATACCAAAACATTATACCTCTGACTAGAGGTATAATGTTGCTTTATTCAAGTGTACATAGATCTATGGGGACTAAATAAGAATTTTAGAGTAAGTGAGCATGAGAGCAACCCTCTAAATACTAATTAGCCTACTTCTATCTTAGATAATATAATAACTCTATATTGTGGGCCCGCATAATGAGCGGCCAGTGCGAGGATCCTGTGAGACTGAGAAGTGAGAACCGAATTAACGAGTTCAATAAGAGTAAAGAGTTAACTAGAATAATATGGGGTGACAGTGGCTCAGTGGTTCATGTAGGTTGTCTACAAACCGGAAGGTTGGTGGTTCTATCATTGGTTCCACCTGACCAAGTGTTGAGGTGTCCATGACCAACACACCTAACCCAAGCTGCTCCCGACGAGCTGGATGGAGCCTTGCATGGCTGACACTGCCGTCGATGGGTGAATGTGAGGCAAGACTTACAGCGCTTTGTATGGTCATGGGTCTATTAAAAGCGCTATATAAATGCAGTCCATTTACCACCCAGATGTCTAGATAAATTATCCTACAAATGATCAATAATGAATTGGCATTCTAACCTAAATTCGAGGTCATGATAAAATGGTGTCAGATAAAAGTTTAACAGAAATTAAACTTGGTGATATCAGCTAAATTGGGCCACTTTTTGGTAAATCGCTTGGGACAATAATACAATACCATATATGCCTTTTTCATCTGTTTTTATGATTAATAATGACTGTTTTTGATAACTTTGTGTTGAAATTATGTAATACAATGTAATTATTTTGGCCCTACAGTTCTTGAAACATCAGCTGTGCCAACTTTTTTTGCATGAGCTGTTTCAGGTAAAATGGGCCCACAGTTTCAGGTGAAATGGGCCAGCTTGTTCAGGTAACCAAATGGCCAGTCAAAACTGCAAAGGGTAATAGTAATTTATCATCAAGCTATAGTCTATAGTTTGTATATAGCCCAGCTTAACCAAAAGGCTTTCACAGTGGTTAAACCACTGGCTGACCACCTCTTTGTTGAGTCCAGCAGCATGTGCTGCAGACAGGACCTCTGAGGACCTCTTCCTCTCTGTTTTATCTTTGCATCCTCTCCTCTCTGGTCTTTGCTCCTCTTCTCTTTTCTCTCTTTCTGTTTCCTCTCATTTTCTCTGCATCCCTTTCTCCTCAACTGTTGTCTTGATTCCTGTCTCTTCTGCTTGTCTCCTCTCTCATACTTCCTTCTCCTATCTCTTCCTCTCTCTCTCTCTTTCCTTCTCCCTTTCTCCTCTCTTCTCACTTCTTTCTCGTTTGCCATACTGTAAATAAAATATCTACCACCATTATTACTGGTGGGAGGGGGCAGGCGCTGCTAGCAATTTTGGGCCCTATGAAAGAATATGAAGTTGGGCCCCTATCGTACCATTTAGGTGGGTAATTTTTCCAGAAATGCAGAAATAAGACGTAATTTTCTTTTATTTGTTACTCTGGTAGATTATACATTTATAATTTATATTACATTACTGCTAGTACTGTTACTACTAATAAAACCAATCTCTGGGGCCCCAAAGTGCACGGCCCTTAGAATCGTCTAACTTTCCCCTTAGCGGCACCCTGGGAGGGGGTAATGTGTGTGTGTGTGTGTGTGTGTGTGTGTGTGTTGTGTGTGTGTGTGGTGTGCGGTGTGTGTGTACGCACGGACATACACACACACGTTAGGTTTTTGTGAATTATGGGGACTCTCCATAGGCGTAATGGATTTTATACTGTACAACCTGTACATGCTATCCCCCTACACTGCCCCTAAACCTACCCATCACAGAAGACATGCTGAATTGTTACATTTTCAAATAATCGTGGGGACAATGTAATATAAACAAGTACACACACACACACACACACACACATGCTTGTGTGTTTGTGAGTGAAACAGAGGGTGGCCCATTTTAGCTGAAACCATGTTGCCCATTTTACCTCAGTGGGTTAAAGTAAATTGGGCCACCAAGAAAAACATCACTTTTCCAAAAAATATGTTCATATAACAAACTAACAGCATTATATCTGATGGATGCCATCAAGACATATAGTTTTTTATGAGCATATTAGTTTTTATAGATTTATCATCCTTATAATAGTTCAGTTAGATTTGGTATGCCAGGCTACTTATCATGCAGCTTTCTGGTGCAGTCTTGATTTGAATTATTGCCCTGCCCACCATAGCAATCATAAACCAATCAAATCACCTGTTACTTGTCAAGCACAGTTATGACAACAGATTTAAATCCTTTGCAGTCATTGGCTAGAAATTCCAGAGGGGCTGGGACCCCCAAACCTTAAATTTTACCTGACAGCCCATTTTATCACCCTAATATCACCCTAAGTGTTGAGTGATATCTTCCATATATATATATATATATATATATATATATATATATATATATATATATATATATATATATATATATATATATATATATATATATATATATATATATATATATTTAAGTTTGGCATTTATATAAAACTTATATAGGCTATAAAACCATGTGTGTTACAACTAGCCCCGCGTTAGATTGTGACCCGCTCACCCCTGTTATTCGAAATTGCACGGGACAAAAGGTGAGAATTGTGATACAAAAAAATCGTAATTAGGTTACCTTTTTTACTTTTTAAACAAACAAGCTTCCGTGGGCTATTACAGAGCATTACGCAACGTAGGAAAAACCTAACTTACACTTACGCAACGTACCTACACCTAAAAGAAACCTGCCTGCATTCTTCACACGTTGCAAGATGAGAGGGAGTGAAGCTGACTGCTCAGAATGCATGGGAATACTTTACAATTTTATAGAGTTGTGTTTTCCACCCGTTTGTGCAGAATAACTCGCTTCTGCACGGTGTTGTTTTTGTCTGTCTTCTTTGCTCCGCGACATTTTTTACTCAGCCCTGCATGAACACAGTGCACTTTTTTTCTCCATCTACTGCGCGTTTATATCCGGTTTACAAGGCTACTACTTTCGTCTTTCGGTGTGTGCTAAATGTCTTTTAAGTGCTGCTTTATTCTAGTTGTAAATCGAGTTTGTAATTTCGAAGAATTCAATTCTTCAATCACTCTCTCCAGACGCGCTTGAAGCAATTAAATCGATTTTGGAATTAATCCCATTTTTAGGGTAAGACATACTCCAGATTATATTATTAAATTAATATGTGATCGAAAACTATGTGATTGAAAAAAAATGAAACTTGATTTGAAGGTCCCAAAAAGAAATGGGAAATTATAGCCTAATAAACCTATTTCGTAGCCTACATGCACGGTAATTCAAAGAGAATTGTGTAAAGGAAATGGGTCTGTTTAATGCATGCAGCCATTTCAAGAAATGTTTAGAAACTTATAGGCCAAGAAAAAAATTATTTTCAATGTGTTTCATTTGTTGTCGCTGTTCTCCACGACGGGCAAAATAAACATTTGCCCATATAACGTTTCATTACTGTCCATACATTAGAGTCGACTAATTAATCACTAATAAAAAATAAATGGCTGTTACATATTAGCCTACGGAAGGGCGTGATTGCACTTTCGGGGTTCAAACGAATGAAATGGCTATATCCAATAATTAGAGTAAAAGCTCTATATTTGCCTGATTTATAAATTGCATCACAGATGAGACTATAGCGAAATATAAATAGCCTAGGCCTATTCCAGAATATATAAAATAAAAGTCTATAAGAAACAGTCTATATAGTCATTCATTGACTACGGCTACACTGTTCATGACAGGCTGAAAGGCCACTCAGGCGGTTAATGTTTTACATATAGGCTACAGATGAAGAATTACAGTTGGTAACTCCAGGTCGTAAATTTAGGTAGGGCAGATTCTGGGTTTTAGCGCTATAGTTTCACATGAAAATAGCCTAACCTAGAGTTAAGATATGCCTCTAGTTTTAATAATTTAAAAGGGCCTTTGAAGTTTGGGCAAAAACTTGGAAGTGATTAGTTTTTGTGTATTTTATTTATTTGAGTTTTTTCACAGCGCTTAATGTCAAATGGTGATTTTGAAACACGGATATGGTGGGTTTTTGTTTTTGTTTTTTTTATTCGCATGGACGTTATTGCTCCTGAGGGGGGACCGGTTCTGGCAGACCAATCACACTGCTTTCAGTCCGCGGATGCTACGCCACAGGTAGTAAAAGTAAAGAACATAGACATAGAAGTATAAATAAGCCTTAAAATATGCAGTGAAAGCCTTATTGCCTAAGATGTTGCTTTAGGCGTTGTTCCGTTGACGAAAGGGAGTCTGCTGTCATAGTGAGTGCGAAGATGAGCCGCGGTATCAAGGTCCCGCCCAGACTCCCGCATAATCAACTTTTTGTGACATAAACAGTTATGGAACGTCTATACATCAGACAGGTGATGCAACGCACAATGACAGTTGATGACAGGGATTGCAGGGATGACAGGGATTTTTACTCACCACTTCCTGTGAAGTGATGTAGGGTTGTAACACGGGTCAGTTGTAACAACTCAAATCTGTCCAACCAGAAACTAGATACAAATCACCTAATTCACTTCGCACTTGCTTAATTTAGTCCTTATTCCATATGTGATAAAGTAGAACTCTGTGGTAGACATAGCAGATAATAGAGTGGGAAAAAAAACAATTTTGAGGTAAGAAAGTTTGGGAAAGAAAGTTTTTTTTATGGGAATTTCTGCTTTGTAGTTAAACTCATCAAATTTAAATTGTGTTTATTGTGTGTCTGTGTAGATATTTTTCATGCAAGTTGTTAGTGCTAATGTTTTAGTTGTTAGCTGTAAGGTGAGCTAGTTCATGGCTACATGACTCTGGGTTAGTTGTAACAGTAGTGAAATTTTAGTTCAATTTATTATGGTCAATTACTATGACTTAGAGTCTCAGAGTCTCACACACACACACACACGTTTGTTTTTGTGAAATGTGGGGACATTCCATAGGCGTAATGCATTTTATACTGTACAAACCGTATTTTCTATCCCCCTACACTGCCCCTGCCCCTAAACCCATCACACACACACACACACACACTGCCCCTGCCCATAAACCTACCCATCACAGGAGACTGCGCAGTTTACTTTCTGTGAAAAAAACCCTCATCCTGTGTGATTTATAAGCATTTTGAAAAGTGAGGACATGGGCAACGTCCTCATATTTCACCCTCTTTTTGTAATACCTTTGTCTCTCATACCCATGTCATTTTACACATTTCTGTCCTGATATTTCACAAAACATGCCCAAACACACGTCCGAGTGTTCAATTTCAATATTTTACTATGGCCAATACTATGACTGACTGTAACAAACATGCTTACACACAATGTTTGTGTTCAAGTTCAATTTATTATGGTCAACTACTATGACTGAGATGACTGATGACTGGTCAGTGTTGGATAAAAAGCTTTCAAAATATATATTTTTTTTATCATAATCCTTATTTCATTATGTTACATCTCACCCTGGTGGATATCATAATGTTACATCTCACCCCAGGGTATGTTACAACTGACCCAGACTATGGGGTGAATTGTAACATTTCACTCCTTGTGTTTGAAACTAAACCATGCATTTTCTGTTTGTGTTGCAAAGATAATAGCCATCTCATTTAATAGCAGACAATTGTGACTAGTTTGAATCACATTTTGAACACACTGGCTTAAAAGTACTCTAAGATATAGCCAGAAATGTAAAAAAATGTTGCAACCATCCCCGGTCTCCGCCTATCGATTTACCCTTCATCCCTGCACCGTTTGCCCTAAGCTTCAAACTGAACATGTTCGCTCCCTTTGGATTGGAATCTCACTTAAAGGGTTAGTTCACCCCAAAATGAAAATTCTGTCATTAATTACTTACCCTCATGTCGTTTGACACCCGTAAGACCTTTGTTCATCTTCGGAACACAAATTAAGATATTTTTGTTGAAATCTGATGGCTCAGAAAGTCTGCCTCCATTGGCAGCAATAACATTTCCTCTATCAAGACCGGTAAAACCGCTGATTCGGTACACTGATTCATAATGCTCCGAAGATTCAGGTAGCAGTGTTTTGAAATCGGACATCACTATATAAGTCATTATTTAGTTGCTGTTGTTTTATTGCGCACAAAAACGATTCTCGTCGCTTCATAAAATTATTATAGAACCACTGTAGTGAGATGGACTTTGTAACAACGTTTTTAGTACCTTTTATGGGTCTTGAGAGAGGAAATGACATTGCTGCCAATGGAGGCCTTTCTGAGCCATCGGATTTAAACAAAAATATCTTCATTTGTGTTCCAAAGATGAACGGAGGTCTTACGGGTGTCGAACAGCATGAGGGTAAGTAATTAATGACAGAATTTTCATTTTTGGATGAACTAACCCTTTAAGATGGTGGCATACCCTGTGAAGTCCACTTAGTAGTCCACTTACGAGAGTGTGCTGCAGTTCCATTTTTCACCACAGATTTACATTGGAAATGGCGCTGTAGAGCTAGGGAGGGCTAAGAGACTGGCTGCCCCACCTAGTGTCATGAAAACCGCAGCATTTCTTTTTTTTTTCTTTTTTTTTTTAACTGTCATAGCCTACCTGTCCAATTATCTCTCACTCTATCTCTCAATTGAAAAACCACAAAAAGGTGTGGCTCACTGTGAAGCATTGTGAGACAATATTCCAACAAACCTGATCTTGGAGACTTTAGGCAAATTTTCAACTTTCAAGCTGGGGCCACAGAAGTTAAATTCTAAAAATCTAAAGTCTAAATTTGACTACTACTTTTTTCCCCATTCTTTTATTTATTTATTTTTACAATTGCTAGGACCCATTTTTCAATATTAAATATTTTGACATTTTTTCAAAACACATGAGCACAACAGCAGTATATGTTGGCTTAACTGTGAATCATTATCATTGGTTTGGCACAAAATGCATTTGATGACTAAATCTTAAATAAATTAGGTTACACTTTTTTTAAAGTTATTTAAATATATTCTGAATCTAAAAAAATGAAATATCAAACCTATCAAAACAATTCAATGTAGCTGAACACCTACATAAATGTTATTCTTTCAGTTTCATTACCATACAAAAGGGAAAACTTTTGTATGGTAATTGTGTGCTGTAATATAAGCATGGAACAGGTAACACAAACTGTAGTGAATTCTAAACTATAGAGAGTGTTATTCTAGTTTTGTAAAGAGATTTTACAAAAGAAAACATTGTTTAACCCTCTGGGGTACTTCATTTATGGGTCACACTCAGGACTTTCGGGTCAAAAATGACCCGGAGAGCGGGATTAAGAAAAAAAAGATTTTAGTAAAATGTTCAATAATATTTTTTCTTTTCTTTTTTTGTGTTTTGAGATATTTTTTTATGATTTATAATTAATATTTATGCAATAATTATGACCCAATTTTTCCCATTGACTATAATAAAAAAATGATATATATATATATTACATTTTTAAATCTGTATTTCATTTTATAGTCAAGCCTAGGCCTCATGAAAGCTTTTTTAAATGAGATCGGTATCATCTGGTGGACACATTGAGCATTTTTATCACGCAATAGCACATTTTTACCACTATAGTGGATCTTGCATTTTATACATAAAAAACAAAAACAAATCATAGCTTCATCGGAATGGTCCGAAACTTGGTGACTTTATTAGTACTTGGTATATGAACACCTAAAAAAATTAGGGACATGATTTGAAAATTCTAAGTGGTCGTAAAAAAAAAAAGTCACAAAAGTCTTCGGGTCAGAAATGACCCCCCTATAGGCAATGAATGGGAAATTGGCAAAAATATGAAAATGCAGAGTTTTTTTGTGCATACAATCTACAAATCAGCCAGGATGCAGAAAAAAGGACTCAACAGTGAACATCAAGAGTGCAAAACAGACAGACTTAGACTTTTCAAATCCTGTCCCCAATTTTTTGGGATGTTCATATACCAAGTACCAATAAAGTCACCAAGTTTTGGATCATTCCGATGAAGCTATGATTTTTTTATAAAACGCTTCGTGTCATTTATGACCCAAAGTACCCCAGAGGATAATGCTGCCTGTAAGTGTTTTAGGTTATTGTTTTACAAGTGACAAAGCTATTGTTATGGAAGATTTTATTTGAGACATGTATGAAGTGTTTTGGTAGTTTTAGTGCATGTGGAAATAACTCCAAAGTGGAAATTTGGTTAGGAGAAGTCTGAAGAGTTTTGTAAAGAAGTTCCTTTTTTGCACAAGATTTTGATTTGATTGTTTTGATTTTGAATTTGTTTCTAAAACTCATTACTTTAATGTGTTCATGGGTTTGGCTATAGTATGTTATACTTGTGAAGGCTAAAATTCTCTCACTATTCAAAAATGTCCTCACTAGTAAAACTTGTATAAAACTGACTATAACTGACGAGATAACACCAGTGTGTGTAAAAAAGAAAGAAGAAAAACCTGTGTTAAAGATTGTTTAACTTTAGCTTTAGAGGTTTGGTTAAAAAAAAAAAAAAAAACCTCTCTCTCTCTCTCTCTCTCTCTCTCTCTCTCTCTCTCTCTCTCTCTCTCTCTGTGTGCGTGTGTTCTTGTATGTTTTATGGTTTACTTCCTATTTCCTCAGAAACAAAATGTAAACCACATATAGCCTACATATGTGTGCGTGCGTTTGTGTTAATTTTTTTTGTGTGGGGTTTTTGTTTATGTCTGTGTCTATGATTTGAGTTATGGTACAGAAAATGGATAGATGGATAGGTTTTGAACTTGGCAACCGCTGCATTTTTAAGCTCAAGAACACGTGCAACAGCACTTTCCACTGACTAAGCTGCCAGTTCCAAAACACTAAAGAGAAATACAAATTTAAGTAAATTAGGTCCTTGCTTTGTGTTTTAACTGACGCTGCAGTTGGTTGGTTGGATTTAATCTTCTGCTTTGAGATAAGCAGAATTTTGGTACTGGCCAGAATACAAGATAAATGAATAGCAGTGACCGGACTGGTTAATTATTATAATTACTTAGTTCTGTCATGAAAAAGACTGATGGTTCTAACACAAGCTGATGATAATTACAGAGTTAACTACTTGGCACAAGTTGATTGGTCCATGTTGCATCTGCAGCCAATGAGCTTGTTGCTCAACACATTTAAAAGGCTGGTTACATACAATATAGTAGTCTGCAGCATGCATCAGAGTTTCTCTAAAACCTCCCCCTCTTCTCCAGCAACATGTCTTACTCACTGCAGTGTATCGGCGTAAGTATTGGCAGTAGCAAGTTCCTGTACTTGCTCTGCAGCAGCAATTCAGCAGCCGTGTAGCAGATTATATTTGCCAAGACAAATATACATTAACATTGCCATATCCATAACCATGCTAAAAATCTTCTGAGAGTTGTCATGATACAACTGTCAATGTGTATGTTTGTCTGTAAATATTTATGTAATAACCAATAGCTCTCCTGTCTTTTTGTGATTTAGGCAATTATGCGTTCTGCGAATAAGAAAGCAGTGGTGGTTTTGTTGGTGGTCTTGCCGCTCACAGCCGTGCTCATTTACCACTGGAACACAAACACCATTACAACGATTGATGTGCAAAGAACAGACACTTTAAAAACGCTACTGGAGACAAAGATGCGAAACATGGACCGTAGAAATGATCACATCCCTTACCATGTCAAAGATGGTATGTCAAAGTAAGTAGAAATTGAAACCGTCCTGATCATGACATATTGCAGATGTATTTGGGGATTCAGTGACACGAAAGGCTGAAATATAAAACCACATCATTTGAAATGAAAATGTCAACTGTTATAGTGGCACCTCTTCCACTTTGCACTCTTTTATGTTAGTGCATGGAATGAATGACATGATTTGTGGATGAATTTTAGGCCTTTATTTATTTATTTATTTTTCTTTGACCAGGCTACTTGCTGTAAATGGGTGTGTTTGTGAAGGCGACGAACGAAGTATTTTCCCATTCTCTCAGCTGCTGTTCCCTCAAGTATCTGCTACACAGCTACATGCATCCATCCAAGATTCCGACCTGCAAAAAGCTAAGCAATACAGAAATAAAGAGTATCGCAGTTTCTATAAGAGGTGGTGCATTTCAGCTTTTAGCTCAAGTTTTCTTTAACTGTAATGTAAAAAGATACCATAGTTTTGTGTCTTTCTTTTGTTTTGTCTCCCTTTACCTATTTAAAGGGAGTTCACTCAATATGAAAATTCTGTCATGCTTTACTCACCCTCATTTAAAACCAGTAAGACTTTCTCTCTTATGTATACAAAAGAAGCTATTACATTGTCCAAACTACATTGGATGCCAGTGACTTTCATTGCAAAGATAAAAATCAAATGTCTTTGATTTTCTACTAGATTTGGAACCACATTAATTAATAATTACAGAATTTTCATTTTGTGTGAACTATTCCTTTCAGTAAGATGCCAACACCACTAATGACCTTAAGTGTTAAATTAGTGGTGTTTTCTCTATTCAGGACTCATACAGCTGCAGATTCCCTTATCTTAGCCGAAGCCAACAGCCCTCTTCAGTACCCTACGCAGGGTGTAGAAGTCAGACCAACAGGGACCATTCTAATTCCTGGTAAAACACAATGTTTTTATGATATCATAGACAGAAGATAAACAGAATTCCTCAGCTTGTCATAAGCTGGTTTCATTATGTGTTTGCTATTTACAGAGAGAAAAAAGTGATTTACCTTTATTCTTTGTTCTTTTTGTTCCTTTACAATCATAGATGTGGATTAAAGGGATAGTTCTTCCAAAAAAGAAAATTAGCCCATGATTTACTCGTTCTCAAGCCATCCTAGGTGTATATGACATTCTTCTTTCAGACGAATACAGAGTTCTATATAAAGGATTCAACTTATGAAAATAGTGTAACTGGCACGCCGACGACGTTGGCCGTAGTGCAAGCATTTAGAACTGCAAGAGGCATTACACTTTCTTCGTAAATAGAATGTGGAAGGCAGTCAGCCGGAAGCTAGATATTTTACTTTATAAAGTTTTAAATATGGATATTTTTCTTACACAAACCCATTGCTTCATTTCACTTCTATCAACCCCACGGAGTTGAATGGATTACTTTTATAATGGATGGATGCACTTTTTGGGGGGGGTTAGCTGCCATTCACTGCCATTAGAATGCTTTGATTAGCCAGGACCTTTTTAAATTTTTTTTATATATAACTCTGACTGTATTCGTCTGAAAGAAGAATGTCATATACACCTAGCATGGCTTGTGGGTGAGTAAATCACAGGATAATTTTCATTTGAGTGAACTACCCCTTTAAGTCAGATTTGTGTCACCATTTTGAAGACTTGGTAATTTCTTGAACTGAATTACCTGAGAACTTAAATTTCCATTCGACAGGAAACAAATAAAAATTGTACATTTTAATATACATGTTTGTCTTGTACATAATGTTGTTGTTTTTTATTATTATTATTATTGTAATTTTTTAAAATGCATGCATATAGATGTATCTTTACAAGTTAAAGCACAAGATAAGTCTATGTTGTGTTCTCAAGGTTTGCGTCTGAACCAAATACAGAAAGGGGAATATTATTTGGTAAGTCCACCATTTTTCTGTATGCTTCATAAATGGTAGTTTAGCAATAGTTTTGCCATTATTTACTCACACTCATGTCATTTCAAACCTGTATTAATTTTTTGAGATATATATCTGGTTCTCTCCCCATGGTCAACATTATGAAACAAAGCTGTAACTGTTCTACCAGAGGAAAGAAGAACTGAAAATGAAATGAAATAACTTGTTGATACATATTTAAAGGTTATCACATGTCTTGTGAACAAATGTCATCAGAGCTTCCATATTTACCATATTTGATAAGAAAGCCGTATAATAATTATTTGAGAGTAAATAATGACTTATATTTGGGCCTGTTTCTTCAGATTAGTTAAAATGTATAACACAATTAGTTTGTACTAATGTACTCCTATGATCTTGTTAGCCCATGGTCACTAAACTGTTGTATGGAGTCGCATAAAGATTAGGGAAGAATTAATCCTTAATTCTTCTTTTGTGTTCTAAAATTTTTTTTAAAAACCAGCATACAGGTTTGAAATGAGGGTAAATATTTACACAATTATCATTTTTGGGCTGAACTTTCCCATTAATAGAAATATGGTTTAAAGAAAGCTACATGGTGGAGGGAGTGAACGATTGCAACTTGTCATCACAAGAATTTTCTGCTTCAATACCGCAGTCATTTTGGCCCTATGGCCCAGAAATCTGTTTTTCATACAACATCATTTGCAGGTAGATCTGAATGCTACAATGGGAACATTTAATACGGCAGCGCTGGTGGATGGAGTGCAAGCCAAAGGGGAAGGAGAGATGCGTATTAGTTTTATGAGCAGATCTCTGGCCTCACTAAACAGACAGCTTGAGTTTGTTACCTACACAAACACACTGTTCCATCCCAACACAGCAGATGTAGGTAAGACCCCAGAGCATGTTCTTTTATATGGGTATATTCTTTGTGAACGTAAGCAATTAGGTATAGGCAGATGTTTATTATGAAAACAATGTACTATCTCGTTGGCTTAACTAAACAAAGAGTTTGCCCTCAGAAACATGTTCACTCTATCTACAATTACAACAACCAAAGCAAACAACTTCATGATTATGATAGGATAGAGCTATCTATAAGGATTTATAAAATAGAATTATATAAATTAACAACGTACCTAAAATACACAATTCAATAAATAAGGCAAGATCGTCAGTATAATTAAGATCAATGATACATTTCACCAAAAAGACTCAGAAATGCAAAAAACTGTCAAACCTTTGGAAGTTACATACAGTGGGTACGGAAAGTATTCAGACCCCCTTAAATTTTTCACTCCGTTATATTGCAGCCATTTGCTAAAATCATTTAAGGTCATTTTTTTTCTCATTAATGTACACACAGCACCACATATTGACAGAAAAGACAGAATTGTTGACATTTTTGCTGATTTATTAAAAAAGAAAAACTTAAATATCACAGTGTCCTAAGTATTCAGACCCTTTGCTGTGACACTCATATATTTAACTCAGGTGCTGTCCATTTCTTCTGATTATCCTTGAGATGGTTCTACACCGTCATTTGAGTCCAGCTGTGTTTGATTATACTGATTGGACTTGATTAGGAAAGCCACACACTTGTCTATATAAGACCTTACAGCTCACAGTGCATGTCAGAGCAAATGAGAATCATGAAGTAAAGGCCTGAAGAGCTCCGAGACATAATTGTGGCAAGGCACAGATCTGGCCATGGTTACAAAATAAAATTCTACTGAATTTAAGGTTCCTAAGTGCACAGTGGCCTCCATAATTCTTAAATGAAAGACATTTGGGACGACCAGAACCCTTCCTAGAGCTGGCCGTCTGGCCAAACTGAGCTATTGGGGGAGAAGAGCCTTGGTGAGAGAGGTAAAGAAGAACCCAAAGATCACTGTGACTGAGCTCCAGAGATGCATTTGGGAGATGGACGAAAGTTGTAGAAAGTCAACCATCACCGCAGCCCTCCAACAGTCAGGGCTTTATGGCAGAGTGGCCCGACGGAAGCCTCTCCTCAGTGCGAGACACATGAAAGCCTGCATGGAGTTTGCTAAAAAAACACCTAAAGAACTCCAAGATGGTGAGAAATAAGATTCTCTGGTCTAATGAGACCAAGATAGAACTTTTTGGCCTTAATTCTATGTGGTATGTGTGGAGAAAACCGGACACTGCTCATCACCTGTCCAATACAGTCCTAACAGTGAAGCATGGTGGTGGCAGCATCATGCTGTGGGGGGTGTTTTTCAGCTGCAGGGACAGGACGACTTGTTGCAATCGAGAGAAAGATGAATGTGGCCAAGTACAGGGATATCCTGGACAAAAACCTTCTCCAGAGGGCTCAAGACCTCAGACTGGGCCGAAGGTTCACCTTCCAACAAGACAATGACCCTAAGCACACAGCTAAAATAACGAAGGAGTGGCTTCACAACAACTACGTGACTGTCCTTGAATGGCCCAGCCAGAGCCCTGACTTAGACCCAATTGAGCATCTCTAGAGAAACCTGAAAATGGCTGTCCACCAATGTTTACCATCCAACCTGACAGAACTGGAGAGGATCTGCAAGGAGGAATGGCAGAGGATCCCTAAATCCAGGTGTGAAAAACTTGTTGCATCTTTCCCAAAAAGACTCATGGCTGTATTAGATCAAGCAGGTGCTTCTACTAAATACTGAGCAAAGGGTCTGAATACTTAGGACCGTGTGATTATTTCAGGTTTTCTTTTTTAATAAATCTGCAAAAATGTCAACAATTCTGTGTTTTTCTGTCAATGTGGGGTGCTGTGTGTACATTAATGAGAGAAAAAATGACCTTAAATGATTTCAGCAAATGGCTGCAATATAACAGAGTGAAAAATTTAAGGGGGTCTGAATACTTTCCGTACCCACTGTTTATAGCGCAGATGAAATTAATGATGGCTGAAATAGAACATTATAGATGTCTTATGGTGTTTTCTACATCTCATGTTTGATCACTATATGATAAACACAATTTACTAATGCTGACAGTTTGATAAGAATATTTGAGAGTGAATAATGACTTATATTTGGGTCTGTTTTTGTGAATTCAGATTAAAAAATATATGTGTGTGTGTGTGTGTGTGTGTGTGTAGCAAACAATTAGCATATTGTGATTTAAGTTCATTATTTTCCATAATGTAATGATAAATTAAATTTTCATATATTTTAGATTCATTGCACACCAACTGAAATATTTCAGGTCTTTTATTGTTTTAATACTGATGATTTTGGCATACAGCTCATGAAAACCCAAAAATCTCAAAAAATTAGCATATCATGAAAAGGTTCTCTAAACGAGCTATTAACCTAATCATCTGAATCAACTAATTAACTCTAAACAACTGCAAAAGATTCCTGAGGCTTTTAAAAACTCCCAGCCTGGTTCATTACTCAAAAACGCAATCATGGGTAAGACTGCCGACCTGACTGCTGTCCAGAAGGCCATCATTGACACCCTCAAGCGAGAGGGTAAGACACAGAAAGAAATTTCTGAACGAATAGGCTGTTCCCAGAGTGCTGTATCAAGGCACCTCTGTGGGAAGTATGTGGGAAGGAAAAAGTGTGGCAAAAAACACTGCACAACGAGAAGAGGTGACCGAACCCTGAGGAAGATTGTGGAGAAGGACCGATTCCAGACCTTGGGGGACCGGCAGAAGCAGTGGACTGAGTCTGGAGTAGAAACATCCTGAGCCACCAAGCACAGGCGTGTGCAGGAAATGGGCTACAGGTGCCGCATTCCCCAGGTCAAGCCACTTTTGAACCAGAAACAGCGGCAGAAGCGCCTGACCTGGGCTACAGAGAAGCAGCACTGAACTGTCGCTCAAAATTTTGCATGTAATTCAGAAATCAAGGTGCCAGAGTCTGGAGGAAGACTGGGGAGAAGGAAATGCCAAAATGCCTGAAGTCCAGTGTCAAGTACCCACAGTCAGTGATGGTCTGGGGTGCCATATCAGCTGCTGGTGTTGGTCCACTGTGTTTTATCAAGGGCAGGGTCAATGCAGCTAGCTATCAGGAGATTTTGGAGTACTTCATGCTTCCATCTGCTGAAAAGCTTTATGGAGATGAAGATTCAGTTTTTCAGCACGACCTGGCACCTGCTCACAGTGCCAAAACCACTGGTAAATGGTTTACTGACCATGGTATTACTGTGCTCAATTGGCCTGCCAACTCTCCTGACCTGAACCCCATAGAGAATCTGTGGGATATTGTGAAGAGAAAGTTGAGAGACGCAAGACCCAACACTCTGGATGAGCTTAAGGCCGATATCGAAGCATCATGGGCCTCCATAACACCTCAGCAGTGCCACAGGCTGATTGCCACCATGCCACGCTGCATTGAAGCAGTCATTTCTGCAAAAGGATTCCCGAACAAGTATTGAGAGCATAACTGAACATAATTATTTGAAGGTTGACTTTTTTTGTATTAAAAGCACTTTTCTTTTATTGGTCGGATGAAATATGACCCTTTTCATGATATGCTAATTTTTTGAGAATTTTGGGTTTTCATGAGCTGTATGCCAAAATCATCAGTATTAAAACAATAAAAGACCTGAAATATTTCAGTTGGTGTGCAATGAATCTAAAATATATGAAAGTTTAATTTTTATCATTACATTATGGAAAATAATGAACTTTTATCACAATATGCTAATTTTTTTAGAAGGACCTGTATAAATGTGTGTATATATATGTATGTGTGTGTGTGTGTGTATATATATATATATATATATATATATATATATATATATATATATATATATATATATATATATATAATTTCCATTCCACACTAAGTTGTTGAATGGAGGGAGCTATGAAGATTTGCAAAATATTATTTTTAATTCTTCTTTTGTGTTCCACACAATTCATTGAAAAGAGGGTAAATACTGACATACTTGTTCTGTGATTATGTTGTAATGACTCAGAGGATAAAGCCATCTAACAGGAATTTAGAGTAGAATAATATTGGATTAAAAAATCCAAAGCATACAATTCAGTCACTTTCAAAACTTTGGTGAGTACACATACACAATATAACATTTTATATAATGTTATAAACAATTGTATAAACAAAATTGACTGGCAATGCCATTTAGCATTTTATGCTGTAATGCACGTTTAGCTCTTTATTCAGTAGTTTTTTTTGTGTGTGTGTTTGGTTTTTTTTTGTCTTTTTTAATTAATGCTATTCCTTTGTCTATGGCAGTACAATTTAAAGCAGGTATTTTCCAGGCCACCTTCACCATTAAGATCAGACATCCACCAATGCCTAAATTCTATAATCCTGGACCCAGAAAAGGTAAAACGATGACGACTTATCAAGTCTTTTCAACTATATTTATTAAAAATATATCACAATACTCATGTTTTAATATTCTTTCACACAGAATACAATGTAAGCACCCTGGTCACCATTGCCACAAAAACATTTATACGCTATGATAAACTTCAGGATTTGATCAACAGCATTCGACAGTTCTACCCCACTATAACTATAGTGATAGCTGATGACACCAAGGATCCTAAACCTGTATCTGGACCCTACATCGAACATTATATCATGCCCTTTGGCAAGGTATGGATGCTGTTACATATGAACTCAGCATGGGCTTTTTGAGCTACTATGGTTTCTTTTCAGGACAGATAGATTGTTTGAAGTGTGGTCTGCTCCTCATTACAGGGCTGGTTTGCTGGCCGTAATCTGGCAGTCTCTCAGGTAACAACCAAATATGTGCTTTGGCTGGATGATGACTTTATTTTTACTTCAAGTACCAAACTGGAAAAAATGGTGGATATTTTGGAGCGAACCACTTTGGACCTGGTGAGACAGCATTTTGCAGTTTTTCATTCAAAAAATGTGGTGCTGTTCTGTGGAACATGTGTTTACATGTTAGTGGGGAAAAAGCAGGAAGCAATGAAGAATGTGATTGTGAAATAATGGCATCCCAACTGACATTTCAACATCCCCCTCCAAACTATGAAGCAACAGCTTGGATGTAATTTAAACTGCTTTACAAAATCTTAAATTTACAAAATTGTGTGAATCATTGTGGTTTTCAAAAATAAGGCGTTTGTCTTGCAGCTGCCTAAATTTAGTCAAATTTTATTCTCATAAAGGAGCACATAAACTAGCAAATTACTGCACTCTTAGTCACATGCTATGGTGCACAAAGCCCAAACAACGCCTTTTGGAGATAACTTCCATATTTCATACAGCACACAACAAAAGGTGACATTTAAGATTTTTTTTTTTTAAATAAATAACTCAATGCGTTGTATACATTACTCATAACACAAAGCTTTCATGTTGTGGCAAACAAATGAGATTCAAAGCTAATTTAAACTGAAAGATGCAAAGAAGTCAGGGCGTCATACTCCTGAAGGGTTGGTTCACACTGCACTAACAAACACTTCATTAACAGTGTGTTTGGCTTATTGGGGGATTGTGAACTAGAAAACACATGCTTGAACACGGAATTTGATTTTGCCAGTTACAACATGTTCCTGGATGTTGTCTATGGGACCCCTCAGTCAAGATGAATGAGATAATAGATTTTAATGATGAAATAGAATAGACTATTTAAGAAAAATCACAATTGGCAAGTGCATAGGCTTTCTAGCATTAATATGAGGCTACTATAGCAATATTTTAGGACAGTCAAACTGTTAGTCATATTTTAATTGACACATTTAACACATGCACTTCCTGCACCACAAAGAATGCAGCTCTAAAAATATGAACAAATATGTGAGCTGCATTTTTTGTAGTGCAGGAAGTTTGTGTTAAATGTGTCAGTGATGAATTGTTTAAAAAGAAAAAACTGTGACAGTCATATTTTGACTGTGTTGAGACACTTGCATGTGTCATTATATTATTAACATTCTACCAAAATCAAGCTCAAATGGAGTTTTGAGGTTTTTGACCAGCGAATGTCAGACATACGTGTTTTATCCATCATAAGAACAGCCACATCTGACTGAGGCAGGAAGTGCATCACATTGCTCTTTTATTAACTTACAGATTATAGTTAACTGTAGCTATATATGTGGGTAATTTTTCCGAAATCGTATGCTATTCAAGATGAAGTGTAATGAAAGCTGTTTAAGACAGTCTAACATTTGTCATCATGTCATAGTCAATACTAAGAAACTCTTTTCCATTCCTCAAATACATAAAACATTAGCCGGTAACACTTTAGAATAATGGTCATTAGTTAATGTATTAACTAACATGAACTAACCATGAACAGTACGTGTTACTGTATTTGTTAATCTTTGTTAGTTAATAAAAATACAGCTGTTCATGTTAGTTCACAGTGAATTAACTAATGGTAACAAGATTTTAATTATGTATTTGTTAATGTTAATTTCAACATTTACTAAGATAAATAAATTATTTAGAAGTGCAGTTCATTATTAGTTCATGTTTACTAATGTAGTTAACTAATTTTAACAAATGACCATTATTCTAGTGTGTGTATGTGTGTGTATGTGTATATGTGTGTGTGTGTGTGTGTGTGTGTGTGTGTGTGTGTGTGTGTGTGTGTGTGTGTATATGTATAATACAGTATATATATATATATTAGGGGTTGGCATAGATAATTTTTTTTTAATCTAATTTTTTTAATCTCACTGTGATTTTGAAATTAATCTAGATTAAAATGGCTCATTTGAATTCTGCCGAAGGCATTCAGAATATGTGTGCTACCCAAATAATGACTGGTGCTTTCACACTTGGTTCGATTGCCAGGGACCGAACCTGAGTTCGATTGCTCCCTGGACCGTGTTCATATTATATTTTTGGGTCCAAAACCGGCGTGCGTTTGCGTCATCAAAGCAGCAGCTGTTTACCCCGTTAATTGATAACAACGTCGAGCGAGAAGGTGGCAAAATTAATAGCATTGTTCACCTAACTTTTATATTTTTGTTTTTGAACCGTAGTTTCAAGAAGTCGTCGCTGCAGCCTTGAAGCACGATGACGTACTAGATCAGATCCAACACGTACTGGACGCGCATGCGCGGTGGTTTCGTTCACATTTTGATGACGTCAAATGCGCAATTTTACAATTTTAACTGTTTTGCATGTATGTAGAGAGAAACTAGGATAACTTCAGCATCACAATGACTTATTCATCAATAATTACGTATTATTTATGTGTGTGTGTGTGTGTGTGTATTATTTATTCTAACCTGTGTAGTTATAATGTGTAGTTATAATGCGTATGCGCTGGTCTGACCAGCACATATGCATTATAACTAGACTCGCACTCGCATTATATAACTATACGCACTCGCCATAACGAACCACCATCCAAGTACGTATTGGATCTGATCCAGCTACGTCATGGTGCTACAGGCTGCAGCGAGGAGTGTCTCAGATTTTACGATGGCCTTGCATGACACACAGTCATGCAATACGCCAGTTTTCAGAGCACAGATTAAGGTTTACAAAAATGTAAGTTAACTTTAACAGTCATTTAAGGATGAGAAGCTGTTTTGATGTGGAAGAGCTGTGGTGAAATTAAAAATTGATCTTAGAAAAAAACTTTCACCGATATCATCGGACTGGAAAGGCGCACATACTTCAAATTTTCCACGATCGAAGAGGGCTCTAATACGCATGTGCAAGCAAATATCACAGATCAGAATTGTTGACGCAAGTTATTTGAGGTGTCTCAAATGTACCCTTGTACCAAATGTACTCGGTCTACCCTAAATTTAATGGAGTGATTTTTGTGCCATAATTAAACAAACAAATCCAGCATTTTCCAAACAAACACAATCTGCTTTGCAAAGGAAAACACGACTCAAAAACAAACAGAAACCAATATGCAATATATAGTGAAAACGCAGAGAAGTAACAAATGTATGTATTGTGTTTTGCAAATAAATGAGTCATATTTCACAAATAAATACAAACCATCCAACAAATTGCATGTAACCTTTGAACAAATCCCAAATCTAGTCCACACAAATGTATACAACATGCTTGTTACGGTCTCTCAACTTTGTTCTCACAAATGCATTCCGCGCAGATTTTCTCACAAATGCAGTTGAGCAACTTCCTCTACCAGAAATTACATAAAAGTAAATACTTTTGTTCATAAATATTCATATTTTTCATATTCGTAGCCAGGCGACCTGGCCAGACCTGAATTCTACATTAGCACAGTTAATAACAATAAATACTATGGAACCCTGTGTTCACTTTTAAACAATATACTTATCAACATCCACGCAGGCTATAGCCTATAAAAGATGTAAAACAGTCCGCGACCACCCTCAGTGCTGGTAGCCTACAGTCCACGCAAATTGCAAAAAAAGAAAAAAAAAAGAAAGAAAAGAAAATCGGTTAGATTTCAATTTATTTAGGTTATAATTTCTTCAGTCATAATTTAGCAAAAGTACAATTGAAAAAAAAGGAGAGAAAATGGCAAATATCCATTGATGCAGGAACCGAAAAAAAAGGAAAATGGACGTTTGGTATCAATGTTTTATTTTTGCATTTGGACTATATGGTCTGAAAATTGAATTGTGAATAGTTACACAGACCAGATATCTGCCTGAACTGTATTTGTGAGAAAATTTGCCTGAACTGTATTTGTGAGAAAATATGTGCAAACTGCATTTGTGAGAAAATCTGCCTGAACTGCATTTGTGAGAAAATCTCTGTATTTGTGAGAAAATCTGCCTGAACTGCATTTGTGAGAAAATCTCTGTATTTGTGAGAAAATCTGCCTGAACTGCATTTGTGAGAAAATCTCTGTATTTGTGAGAAAATCTGCCTGAACTGCATTTGTGAGAAAATCTGTGCAAACCGCATTTGCACATTGGTTTCTGTTTATTTGCAAGTCGTGTTTTCCTTTGCCAAGCAGATTGTGTTTGTTTGCAAAATGCTGGATTTGTTTGTTTAATTAGGCCTATGGCACAAAAATCAATCCATATAAATTAGGCTTACTGGGGCCGGATTCAGGAATTTTTTTCTTTAGAAAAAAGTTAAGAAAATTTTTAAGATAAATTTTAAGAAGTTCGTAAGAATGTTCCTTAGTGCAATTCTTGAAAAATTCTTAAGTTCTCAAATATTTTCTTAAGAACATCTTATTTTTTTTACTTAAGAAGAAAATAAATGGTGTTATTTTGTGTTCTTTTATTGAAAGGTATTACTGAAGACACGGCGCTGAACACCCGCTGATCGCCTAGATCTTACAACTCCCAAAACGCCAGATAAAATTGTCAAATAGGCGCTCTCTTTATAAATAAACCACAGATTTAATCTTTAAACAAGTACATTCTCGCCAGAAAAAGTCTTAAAACTACTATTTGTGACTTTTTTTCTCGTCTTCTATTGTCTTGCTGGCTGGTGCAAGCTGGTTCCTGGTTTTATACTCGTCCATATGGTACTATCAGTTATAAATATTATATTTAGCTAGCTACTGTTATGTTGTAATGCTTAATATTTGAAACACCCAAATGTAAGATGTTTAACAAATTTATTGGGTTATTTAAGATAGTTGGAGGTTATCCTAACTTATTTACGATTTATGATTTTTAAGAACATTTGTTTCGGGAATATGAATACTTCTTAAATGTTATCTTAAGAATAATCTTAAGAAGAAAGATGATATTTTGTATTCTCAAAAAATGTTCTTATCTTTTTTCTTAAGTTAGAAAATAAGAAGAAATTAGCAGTTAAGAATAATTTTATTCTTAAGAATGTTTTGTGAATCAGGCCCCTGAAGCGGTACTTTTTTTTCTTTCTAATTACTTGTAACTTGTGTTTCTCGTTTCATGTGTCACAGTAATGATCAGTCTACAGGTTATTTAGTGCTGTTACACAGTCTGAAGGTTTGTCTTTCCAGAGTTCAGTATAAAACTAGGCTAAATCGTGTTTAAAAATGTCAGGACTTCCTGCCGGGACTAAAGTAACACTTGTTACTTTTGTCCCGCTATCTATAGGCCTATATATAATGCATATTATGCTTATTATATTTTCATACTGTTGAAGAAAAAAAATTATCAAATAGATTGACACAAATAAAATAAAAAATATTCTAAACAATTACATTTTGTACTGTCGGGTTAACTTACATTTGAAACATTTGATGAAACTTAACATTTAAAATGAAAATGTAATTAAATAAAGCCAAGGGCAAAATAGGACAAAATATGTTTGCCGTTAAGTATTAACAAGGTCATAGTCAGGTATGTTTAATAAAAACAAGAGTTACACAAAATCTTGCTACAAGCCTATTAGGCCTATGTTACTTTTGACCTACCTGTGTGTTACTTTCGTCCCAACGCACGGATTGGGTCAAAAGTAACAATGTAGCTTATGTTCAAAGTGAAATTATAGCCTACTGTAGTGTAGTCGTTCTACATTTGTACAAAATACCACCTGCTATTGATAGACCACACTTGTGAGTTATTGATCACAGCAAAAATAAATCTCTGTCTAAAACATTCTTTTAAGTTTTCTGAAAAATGGTACTTTTGCCCCTGCTCTCCCTTAAGTCACGGATATGCTTTCCATTAATAAAGAACTCTTGTCTTCTGTCCAAACACACCGCGCTATTAATGGTCAACATTTATGTAGGCCTAATCTCTATGGAATGTCAGGGCTGCCAATATTAAAAATAAATAAATATATAAATAAATGTAAAAGAGCAAAAAAAAAAAAAAAAAGAAGAATTATTTATACATTTATTTCCATATTTATCTATTTATTTATTTATTTCCATATATATTTATTTATACATTTATTTATTTCCACATTTATTTATTTCTATATTTATTTATTTATTTATTCATTTATTTCTTCCAACAGTGCGTAGGGTAATGAGTAGGGCGGGGTTTCCCTCAGACATAGTAATCGAGCTCAGAGTATGCGAGGGTGAAGCGTTGAGGCCACAGTGACACTTTGTGGTGTGGGCGAAATACAATAAGTACAGCCTACTTACGCTGATACCAGACCATTGCATTTTAATGTAACTTCCAAAAACAATACTTACAGCAACAGAAACCATTTTTTTCTATTAAGCGGTGGTAGTCTTTAGCCTACTTCCTTAAACTCATGTCCAGGGGCAACTTTATTCAATGTATGAACGTCACGTTAATCCAAATATATGGCATGAAGTTTAATATGAAACTAAAACAGACAGCAGGTGGCAGCATGTCATTGTCTTAATGAGTGAGTTACTTGATTCCTTAAAATACACTGAAACAAAAACAATGCGGTTCAGCTGTAGATTTGTTTCTGATCATTTCTATTTAGGCCGATATGCGTTATTTATAATAATAATAATAAAAATAAATAAATAAACGCATGACCAAGTGTTCAAAACGTTGGCAGAGAAGGGGTCATGTTCGGGGGAACAACATGATAGGCTATTTTTGAGTTTAATGCACAAACCTGCGTGACCATATAGCAGCTACATTCAGAAATGGAAATTACGAATGCATTCATATTTTGTTTTGAATTTCAGAAAAGTCAATTGAATATTTACAGGTTTGTATCTCTTTTTTTTTTTTTTTCCAGAATAGTAAAGTGTCTATCCAAGTATCATACTGATCAAATATCGAAACTATCTCTATCTAATAGTCTACTTCAAAGATCGAATGACATTATATATATAGACATTTTTTAACAATCAATATATATATATATATATATATTTTTTTTTTTTTAATTATTATTATTAGGCTACAATAAGATTGGAGGACGTGTATCCCTCAAAATTGCTGCATGTGTCCCAACCAAAAATTAGCCTATCACACAGGCTACTCCGTTTGCAGTGCGTATGCGGTGCTTTTTTTTTCGTACCCAGGTTAACCGACTAAAGCTTTCACACGCCGATGCGGTCCGGCGATCCGTTCCGGGAGTGGTGCATACAGCAGTGCAGTGATCGTTTCCGCACCGAGTCTATTTTTTGCTGTGCTGCACGCGCTGAAATAAAGTGACAATACATGTTTATTTTAATGCAAACAATGCTCTGAGGCGAAAATCTAGTAATTTCACCACAAATGCATATAATTGATGCCAGTCTACTAGCTCTGTTTCCCTCCACAATCATTCCCTTTAAATAGACTCCATAATGGTTTTCCAGCTGTACCTTGGATAAAAAAGATAACAGCCATCAGTGTAATGACAATTGTATTCTTTGCATGAAAACACTTAAATAGCAGAATTATATTCATAGACTGAGATGTTAAGAAACAGTGGTGGCCACTGTCGGAATGAACTGTCACTGTCAGCAGTGATAATAGCTAAGAGTGGTCCAGACCATCCTTATGAACGAATGACTTACAGAAAGCATACTTAAGAACGTTTCGGGAAACACGTAGCGTACGTTAAGGTAGGCTATAGCTACACCTTAAGGTACAACTTAAGAATGACGTACTGTTAAGAAGGTTTCGGGAAATCCAGCCATTGACTTGTAACTCAAATAAATATATTTCTCTTAGCAAAAAGAAGGAATTTAACTTTATATGCAGGGGTGCCGCTAAGGGGGGGGAAGTTAGGACGATTCTAAGGGCCCGTGCACTTTTGGGGGCCCCAAGAGATTGGTTTTATTAGTAGTAACAGTACTAGCAGTAATGTAATATAAATTATAAATGTATAATCTACCAGAGTAACAAATAAAAGAAAATTACGTCTTATTTCTGCATTTCTGGCAAAATTACCCCCTAAATGGTACGATAGGGGGGCCCAACTTCATATTCTTTCATAGGGCCCAAAATTGCTAGCAGCGCCCCTGTTTATATGCATATATCATATCTATTTAATTTAACTTTAATAATATCAATAGCCTAATAACAGTAATAATAAGAAAACGAGAAAGGTGATTTCATGGGATGTATACAAAAATGTTTTGGTTTTTGTATTTTTTTCAAATAGCCTATTATGAACTTCATGTTGTATGATAGCCTATAACACCGTTGTTGTGCCCTATAAAGCCTGGGTGCGATTTTTAAATTGTCTAATAATAATAATAGCCTAATAATAATAATAAAGTTATGTAGGCTACTAGCATATACAGGTCTTTCTAAAAAAATTAGCATATTGTGATAAAAGTTCATTATTTTCCCAAATGTAATGATAAAATTTAAATTTCATATATTTTAGATTCATTGCACACTAATTGAAATATTTCAGGTCTTTTATTGTTTTAATACTGATGATTTTGGCATACAGCTCATGAAAACCCAAAATTCCTGTCTCAAAAAATTTGCATATTTCATCCGACCAATAAAAGAAAAGTGTTTTTAATACAAAAAAGTCAACCTTCAAATAATTATGTTCAGTTATGCACTCAATACTTGGTCGGGAATCCTTTTGCAGAAATGACTGCTTCAATGCAGCGTGGCATGGAGGCAATCAGCCTGTGGCACTGCTGAGGTGTTATGGAGGCCCAGGATGCTTCGATAGCGGCCTTAAGCTCATCCAGAGTGTTGGGTCTTGCGTCTCTCAACTTTCTCTTCACAATATCCCACAGATTCTCTATGGGGTTCAGGTCAGGAGAGTTGGCAGGCCAATTGAGCACAGTAATACCATGGTCAGTAAACCATTTACCAGTGGTTTTGGCACTGTGAGCAGGTGCCAGGTCGTGCTGACAAACGAAATCTTCATCTCCATAAAGCTTTTCAGCTTGTATGTACATACATACATACATACATACATACATACATACATACATACATACAGGTCCTTCTAAAAAAATATATATATATATTTAAATATATATATATTTTTAGACATTTTTTAACAATCAATAATTTCATTCGATCTTTGAAGTAGACTATTAGATAGAGATAGTTTCGATATTTGATCAGTATGATACTTGGATAGACACTTTACTATTCTGGAAAAAAAAATGAGATACAAACCTGTAAATATTCAATTGACTTTCTGAAATTCAAAACAAAATATTAATGCATTAATGCAAGTGTATTATAATATAATTTAACACATTTGATTAAATTAATTTACAAATGAGCTATATGTTTGATAAGTAGGCTATAATTCTTATGAAATGTAAAAAATATTAACTGAGCCTAAATGCAATAAAAAAATAAAATATAAAAAACAATGTTGAAATGTGTTGGGAATACTGTTGTGCAATTATGATAAATATAGTTTCAATAATCTTACTGACATAAGCTGCTTGTGTTTGCTATGTAAGGTGGGCGGAGCAGTCAGAGAAGTGACGGGATACACTGCCACCTATCGACACATCATTTCCACAGGCGCAGGTGATGAAGAGGGAAATTGCTTACACATAAGGACAGGATTCCATCACGTCATCGAGGGATTTCCCAATTGTGTTGTTGCAGATGCCGTCATTAATTTCTTTATGGCTCGCACAGAAAAGATACGAGCAGTAGGCTTTGACCCTCGACTGGCTCGAGTTGGCCATTTAGGTAAGAGGTCTAATTCAATGTAGATCATGCATGTGACAGTGTTTTTGTATTAGGCTTACTGTGACATTTTTGTTCCTCCTTCAGCATTTTTTATTGATGGACTTGGCTCCCTTCATGTGGCCTCCTGTGATGATGTTATTATTAGTCATGCATCGAAGATCAAGGCGATGTTGCCATGGGGACAGTCTGAGATGGACAAAGCCTATTTCAAGTTCCGTTATGATCTTTCCACTGAAGGGACCTCTATGAATGAATATGAGCTTTACTACCTCAAGAATCACTTTAAATGTGTCACAAGCGACTAAATGTTCTGTGAACACTTTCATGGCAGTCACCCTTGATAAAGAGCCGATGAACATAACGCTGGAATGAATGGACACGAAGAAGATTAGGATAGCCCTCCGGTGCAAAACGTCCGGCCTCCTCACTTTTTCCTCTTGATCAACATCTCACATTTAATGAATGGCTATATGCCCTCTTTAATTTTGTCGTTTTGCAATTATCAACATTTGTGAAATCCACTCAGTGTCTCTGTAACATTATTATGCTGAATATTAAAGGTTTTTTGTTAATGAGGGGTTTGTGGGAACATTAGGCCTAATATAGAGTAAAAATATTGGTTTTATTTTGAAGAGGAAAATATAAGATTGCCCCCAGAATTGGTAAAGAAGCCTCGGCGTGGCATTTTACTACAGGTGTTATTTTTTTTAAATGTATTATTTATTGTAATTCATATTGTTATTATTCAGTCATTTGATTAATTAGATGTATATTTCAGACATTTTGGCTGTTCATTAAAATCCATTATATTTAATTAAAATAGCGTTGATATTACGAGATATTTTAAAAAATTAATACATTTTGTTATAAGGTGACTCTCTTATGGGATTCTGCCTTGTCATTCATGTTATTTGATTGTTCAGAAGGCCAACTTACCCCATTAGTGTGCCTCTTTGAGTCATTTTACATTTTGTACTATCACAGGTAAATCAGTTTGTAGTAATGTTTCTATTTATTTCCCCTAATAACACATTGGCTGATTAATTACCATTATGCACATGCTAAATGTGGTAGGCCTACAATTTAAAAGCAAATGCACATTGGGTCTCATTCGCCAATAATTGTGTTGATTATTTGAACATTAATTTATTCTTAATCTGGTTTTAATGTTATAATAGTGGATTTGGAGTATTAAGTTATTTTATTAAGTGTGGTAAGTTAATTCTCAAGCCACAAGATGGCAGCAAATCATCAGGACTTCAATTAAGTTAATAGGAAATGATACAGCTTGCATATTTGGGGTTTGTTTTCTAACCCTTTTTTTTATATTTCTCATGTAGGTTTATGTTTGTAATAAAAACATATCTTGAAGTACAAAAAATATATATATTTTGTAAAAACTTTCCCCAGTCTCCCTTTTTTTTTGTTTATATATTTATTTCTGTTAAACTACAATCGGATCATGCTATAATTTAAAAAAAGTACTCCGTATATGTAAATGATCAATCAAATCTACTGTCACAATATCACTTACATTTTTAAAACATTGGTTTTGTCTCTCTTTGAAATTCTTCATTAATCAAAGAAAAACCAACATCAAATTGCATCATTAAACAGAATTATTTTAAGTCTTTTGTATAACACCAACATCCAATGTGGCTGAGAGATGCCAACAGTGGCAACTGGGCAGTCCTGTGCACCAGTAATGTGGGCTGCTTTCCATCCAGCCAATTAGTGTAGTATTTCTTGAGCTTTAAAGAGAAAACTGATGATCTCCTGAGAGCGGTCTTTGAAATACACCAGGAAAAATGCAGGCATCAAACAAACAGAAAGATTATTTTAGAGTCTGTGTTTGGACTGTATAATTTTTATGAGGTCAAGGTAACGGGTTATAATGATGTAGTCAGTAGTAGTGCACTGGCAATGTGTAACTTACAACACTCATTAAATGTAAAGAGTATATGAACCGAACTTTGATCAGAACCTTGTTAAAGAGGGAATTCTGTCTGAGTAAAGCAGGATATATTAAAATTAAATGTAATCTTTTTTTAATTGATTAAGTTTAACCTTTAATAATTATCTTGAAAATAAACACAAACTGTCCAGTGAAGGAGAAAAAAATTTTTTTTTTTTTGCAAAATAAAAAAGTTATTTCTTGGTTTGGTCTCTTGGTAATCTTTGAACAATGTAATGATTACCAGTTAGTTTGACAAGAATGTGAATATTGCATGAATAAATATATATAGCTTATGGAAGAATGTTTTAATAACATGCACAGCATTTATGTATTCTCTAAATGTAAAAGATGGCAACAATGAAAGATCAGAAAATACATATTAAAATTCCAATTTAGCCACTTTTAGCAATATTGTTAGCACTGCTGCTAATCATGTTTATACATGTTAAGGCCGATTCACACCAACACAAATGCACAAACATTCTGTCCGATTTTAGGATCCTTTCAGACTAATGCATAAAAACTACAAACAAAGGCTGAATGAAAATGTAATTTCACTTTCTGACAGTAGGTGGCATTTATAAAAAAAAGAAGAAAAATCTGAAATACCCCAGTAATATATGATAAGCAAAGCACTGATTAACTGTCTGTGTCATGACAACTGCTTGTCACGAAGAAGGAAGTCAAACAGTAAATACATGTCTTCAAGCATCTGCTCAGATTCAGATAATAAGTAACACGTAAATTAAAGAGTACAAAGAGATGAGAGCCTGTTACAGATTGTTCCTCTGCTGTTTACTGTCACTCAGCAAAATACTTTGTTTGCAAGTTCCACCAAGTCTTATGTAACAGGATCTGTTCTGGGCATGTGACCAGAAACATGAATCTTATTGTTAGGCCAATTTTCTTAACGCAAGATGGAAAAGATCACCTCGCCGTAAAAAATCCATCGCATTGACAGCATGCTGTGTTGCAATCACTGTGTTGGTCAAAGCGAACACATTACCAGTCATTCATTCGAATTAAAATGTTTGTCGAAACAAATTTTCTCAATTGTCTTGGTGTGGACAGGCCTGTATAGCAAGTAATGAACACAACAGCAGCTGCGTACTCTTAGACACCATAGAGGGCCCTGACAAACTCATCACAGCACGTTGAGTCCAAGCAAATGTTGGAATGACTCATTCCTCGACACACTTCGGGTCCTGAGTCTCAGTTAGAATGAATCTTGCATTACTTTGGCAGTGTCACATAAATCATACCCATACCGTTGTGTTGTTCTCAGGAGGTTTCTCCTGTCAAACAAAATGATGAAATGTTGACGGAAATGCAATTGTGCCATAACAGTTTAGCACTCAAAATATGCTGTTTTGTTGTTAAAGAAAAGACGTATATGAAGAAGCCTTTGCATCTCACCTGCTGCTGTTGTATATAGACCACAGCATCATGGATTGTAACAAAGATATGCTGAGGATTCATGTAGTTCATGAGCCCGCTGGATGTGAGAATCCTCAGTATACTCTCTACAGAAAAAAGAAAATATTACTCTCAGGAAATAGTCATGGAAGGTTTGTCTATATACTTGGAAACTCACCATTGCAGTTAGCCAGGTATATCGTTACCCCAATCTTCTGGCACTCCATGCACATCTGTGACAGGATATAACTACCGTGAGCATATGACATTATTCATGAGGATGCAGACTGATGTCAAAACAAAATATATATGACCCGGCTCACCTGTGTGAATAACCGAGCTCCCGCAACATCCACAAAAATGACACTGCTGCAGTCTATCAACACAGCCTGGACTTCACCCTCAGCCATCTCTGCATTAAACAATTGAGAAAAACCCACAAGTGTGATCCGTCTGAAATAAAACACTCTCTAATGTGATTTTTAATGCTACCAAAAAAGTGGGAACGCACCTGATCTGAACAAATCATTCTTTGAAGAAAATGAACTGTCTGCAACTTCTTGTTCCTTGAAAAACAGTTATTATTATTATTTTTTTTTTTTAAGTTATACAATCAGGTGTTTTCTTTTCATAATCTGTTATATTGTTGTTAGAAGAAAACCTCCAAAATATCAAGGCAAAGACATATCAAAATAATAATATATGACTGATTATGCTTTTAGAGGTTTTTTGCATAACAGTGATTTTAAAACCACTTATACAGGTAAAATAAAAGTGCAGCAATGAGACACCAATATTTAATAAAAATAAAAGAATATTTAATATAATTTTAAAGGTACACTATGTAACTTTTGGCCTTCTGGAAGTTATAGAAGTTATAGTCACAAAACTGCATGCTTTTTGTGGAAGAACATTGTTTTGGTTGTGCTTTGGCTCTGCGGATGAATATGACCTTTAATTCTGTTTATGAGCAACATATAGCAATTTATATGTTCAATAAAATAACTTACTCACTTGTTGAGTAATAAAAAGGACCATTTCTGCATCACTTTTACATCATTTCAAATCCATCGGTTGTCGCATATCAGAAAAGTGTTGATTCTCGTTTTATTACGAGCTCTGGTGCCATAATAGGACCGTTCTCAGTTCTGCTGGGTTTTTTTTTTAAAGGAGTGTCTATTTACACCAAGTGCAAATAGTGTTGGCAAGCACTATTTATATTAGCTCCAACCCACAATGCTTGGTTGGGCCACACAAGATTAAAAAAAGACACGTGATCTAACGTCAACAGAGGTGCGCAGTCAGTCCAGCGTAAGGCTCATGGAACTAGATTTTGATGCGATTGACCTGAGTTCGAATCCGCCTTTTGCAGAGTTCACTCTTCTCCTTTTTCCCTTTTCCCATCACATATCACATCGGAAAGGTATGTACTTTCAATTAAACTTAAGAAGATTTTCTAAAAGCGGAAATAAAGTGCCGAACGAAATGTTTAATAATAATAAAAGTATTTATTGGGTAGGGTTAGGGGTAGGTGTAGGGAGGGCTTTTATTGTCCCATTAGGGCAGCATCCTTTTAATAATTTTAAAAAATAATTTACACTGTTATTTTTTTACCCTGTTAATGTACAACAATACTGAGGTGCAAATGGTATGTATCTGCCAAAATAAAATATAAATAAGCATCTAATTACTATTTACACATATTGCAAAGAGCTGCTACTTTTACATGGTGTAAACAGTGTAAATAGCATCTATCCCTAAGAAAATATGCTATTTTCACTTGATGTAAATAGCATCTATCGCTAAGAAAATATGCTATTTTTACTTGATGTAAATAGCATCCATCATCTATTGCTATTTGCACAGTGCAAATAGCCGCTGCCTTTGTTAAAAAGGGTGATTCCCCGGAGGTTTAAGATTTAGCTGCGCAATGTCAACCTTTCTCACTCAATGTGACAACTAACCTATGCCACTCCCACACAATACACACATCAAAATAAGGATGAAACACACGCGGACAAGAGGCGTATGTACGCAATTTTTCTGTGAAAACCATCCCGTCAGGTCTAAAATATAAACATTTATAATAGGCTTACCATAGTGAAACAGGGTAAGGCAAAAACAAGTTTAGGACATATCGACTCATTAAAATGCTTGTTAATTTTGGAAAAAAAAACAGTGTACCTTTAATAAACAATTCGTCCAAAAGTAATATAGTTCAGTTTCATAATTATATAACTATATGCAACATGGCGACTTGGCTTCACTCTGAACAGCTCTGAACATGGCTTATGAACATTCAGAACTATTTTTAATGTATTAAATTATTTTAAATAAAATGTTAGTTGTCATTTTCAGGCTAAGCAAGCAAATCAGAGGAGCAAAATAAGAAAACTTGAGGAGCATATTACATATAAATTGATAGATTGATCATCTTACTACAGAGCTAATGGCATCTCTCTCTCTCCTCTCTTTGGCCTTCAGGGCTTTCTCTCGGCTGCGTATCCGCTCAGGCGTGAGGCCCAGAAGCTGAGCCATATCGGCCTTGAAAAAGCTACGGTTACCATAGTAGATAGGCCCATTGTAGGTCAGGATCTTCACACCAGGAATTTCATAGCACTACGGTACAGAGGGATGGAGAGGGTATTACCATTTCATCAGTTACACAACAGAGATGTGATTAAGACAAATACAGCAGAGCAAAGGTTATTCGATTGCATTTCCAAATGCACATGGCCCAATTCTAATCATAGTAAATTACATTATGAGTGGTAATAAGAAAAGAAACTTAATATGACTGACTCTGTTGACTCACTTTATTGTGGTTGTTGATGGATCTGTAGATCTCTGTGTTGGCGGCTCTTCCTAACACAGAGCAGCTGGCCCTGAAAACAGAAAGTTTACTGTGAGTTCAGGGACATCTTTTTGTCTCAACTTTATCTCCCCTTTCCTTAAATGTGAATTTCATATCTGCCAGGAGAGGAAGGTTGTTTTGGAACACAGGGGTCTGTAAGGGATACTGGTTTGCTGTTTTTATACAGCCTCTGAGCTTTGGGAAGCATAATTAAAGGATGTAGTAAACATGATTATTAAAGCAGATAAATACACAAATCTAATTAGGTAGTTTCGATCTCAATTATATTATGTACTCAATATCTTGTTTCACTGGGGCTGCTCTAGTTGGATTGCTAAAATCGTTATCTCTATACAGTCAGAATGATACTCTAATTCAGTGGTTCCAGTCTTTCTCCCAGAGGACCACTTTTTTAAATGCTATATGTTTCACAACCTAATCTAAGGATACTTGTAATTCAATTTGATTTACACAGAAGTACCCTGCATCCACAAACAATTTGGTTATCCTTAACATATGAAATTACAGGCCAATTTATCTTTAATGGGAATCCTGTGTATTCTTTTCCACAGCAATTACATTCAGGAGTGATTTTATTGTTCACCATACGAAGATCATTGCACACTTTCAATATGTTGCCGGGTTGTTGTTGTTTTTTTTTTAAACTAGCAATTTTTTGATAGGTATAGAGCTGCTCAATCTGGTGTAGCCATAGGATTTTAATCATTTTTATTATATAATCTATTATCTTTTCTTCACTAAAGATTTTAAAATTGTTATGTGTTTATTGCTCAGATTAGGTTTTAGTGGCTAAGAGTGAAATCTAAGGCTGTGCCTGAAATCTATTCCCTTAAATAGGGCACTATTTGAGGGCACAGCCATTTGTAGCGGTGTCTGAAACCTTAGTGGACATTATTGCGTGCACCCATTCAATCCCACAATGTACAACTGATGTACGCTCGATGGCTAAAGAATACCCACAATGCACTGAGAAAGTCGCCACTGAATGAATTCCCACGTCTCGCTAGGAGATGGTGCCCGTAGCTGAATCCTTCATCCATACATTTTCCAAACCCCGCTGATCCAGCGTAATATCATACAGGTATAAATTCATTTTTAATTGATTATTAAATTGTTTGATTAAGGTTTATATATGCTAGTTTCCATCGCAGAGTTCAAGATAAATCTTTTCATTACTACTGGTGCTGTCAGTCTGCTACGTTTTAATTAATTATTAAACAGCATACACAAACTATACAAAAGCGGCAGCCCTTCCGGCATACTCAATGTCTGAATTCACACACTCGTTTTCATTCACTCATTCATGTGTACTATATAAGTGGAGTAATGAAGGGAATTTTGAATGAGGGTATAGGAGGTGATTTCGAAAACAGCACAAATGTGCTGCACGTCATGAAAAGTGAATTCAAAACATTTTGATCACCCCCTGGTGGCTGGCAGCAGTATAGGTCATAAACCATTGTAAACCATAAACCATGTAATCGAATGGGACACATGTCAATTAATCCAATTAAACTTCAAACTAGATGAGTAAAGTTTGTGATCAAACTTTGATGTTGGCTTGACAAAGCTTAGCCTAAAAGCTGAATAGTTTTATTTCAGATAGTTCTTATCACACTGCGTATGTTTGGTTTTCCGTTGTATTCGTTTTCCATTTGGTTTTAGTTAGTTATTTGATAACACAACGACTGACAGCTTTGCTTGCATGAGGCTACGTTTACATAACAACAATGTACTAAAAAAAGACTGAACACATATTACGCATGTGCATTACGTCATCATTTTCACAAATTTTTTGTAGTTTACACAGAGACAATAACAGTGTAGTTTTCAAAAACTTGCACTTTAAAACTCGTTTTTTGAAAGTTTGTGTTTTCAGGCCCCCAAAACGTGTCAGCAGCTATTTCTGGGTGGAAGGAAGTGAAGACACATTGTCCATCTTTTTTTACAGTCTATGGTGAAATCATAATAATTTCCTACCCAAAGAGAGCACTAATGACCTCTAGTGGAGATCACAACCCTAAAGGTGGAAATATCTCAAAAAGTGAAAATATGCCCATAATTGTCATAAAATTGTATCCAATAATCCAAGTTATTCAATAAATATTAACAAAATGAGTATATAATGCCCTAAGGATACCTCTGTGTGCGACAGATAACTGTCATCATGGAGAAGACTACCCCAATGGCCAGGCCCAGGTCAACATTTAGCACAACTACTGACAGCCAGGTCACAAGCCACACCATCTGCTCAAACATACATAACAAGAATTGAAATTAATCAGCTGGACTCAATGTCATTTAGAAAATAAAAGATATGTAGCACTTGGTAAAAACTTACAAAATCGATTTTGCTGATTCTCCAAAGGTCAGGAAGATCCTGAAACAGCAGAAACATCTGTCTCAGGCTGGTCACGTTTATACAAGCAAGCACTGCCTGGGTGGAGACAAGAGAGAGAGAGATGTTGGTTATATCGATAACTCCTTAAAGAGAACATGAACTTAAAAGGTACCATATTTGTTTGGTACTATATGTCTATTTACTATAAGTCAATATTACTCTAAAGAAATATCCCACTCTAAAAATTTGTCACATTATGCAAGACAATTTTATTTATTTTTTTGCAAAAGTGTCATTGGTAAACTCAGCTAACAAAAAAGTGTTCTAAGAATGTTTTGATAATGTATCCATTAAAGCTGCAGTCCTTAACTTTTTGCACTCTAACGGTTAATAAACAGAATTGCATGCGTCTTGTGGAAGAACATTGCAGCCGGAGCTACTTCTCTCTGTTTATGTCTATGGCGAGTCACGCAGGGACTGTGCTCCTCCGCAGCGGTTCCTACCAGACCGGTCTGAAATAGCCCCAATTTAAACACTTATTATAAGTGTACCATAATGATTCAGGGTCAGACAAAAACACGGTTTGGAAAATGGATTCATGTTGTACATTATCATTATATAATTTTTGTCAATCTTGAACACAAAATAAGTTACGGACAGCAGCTTTAAGTTATTTCTAAATGTTCTCAGAACGTTTAAGACGCCCTGTTTTTTTTTTTAATGTTTGTGGGAAGGTTAGCAAAAACATTAAGGGAACGTTTAATCATTTTAAACATTATAAGAACATTACTTTTTGAATGTTGAACATTTTGATACAAGTAGTAACATTTAAAAAATGCTAGACAACTATCCAATATTACATGAATGATGTATAAAATAACACTTTTGTGCTAACGTTTTGAGAATGTTATTAAATACCAGATAAATATGAACAAACATTCTATTAACGTTAATGGAAGAACATTTGTTGAAAACCTTGCTAGAAAATCAGCATGTTCTAAGAATGTTTCCTGTCAGCCTTTTAAGGGACTCTTACCTTGGGTAAGAAGTAAAATAGAGGTCCTATCAGCAGAAGTACAATAAGAACGACCAGACTTGTGAACAGTCCTGCGAGCTGTTGAAGAAAAGGGGTTTTATTGTATCTAATTATACTATGTTCGACAAACAAGACAAAACCTGTCCAGAAAATCATTAACTTACACTTACTGCAGTGAATTTACAACAGTAAAGTGTTTATTTCATTATCTCAGCATGACCATTGCAACATAACAATGCTTAATTTTTTTAAGTGGCTGAACAGTGAAAAGTAGAGTTGCATCTCAAACAAACCAGTACCTGTGTGTGACCTCCGGCACTCTCCAGTATGTTGGTGGTGGCCAGTGTAGCTGAATTGGGGAAGCAGGTGAAGAGAGATGACACAGTGTTGGAGATCCCATGTGCTAGAAGCTCCTACAACAAGAACATTATCTTTTGATGACTGACACATTTACATACCCAGCACACACTTCTTTAAGAATAAATACAGTATTTACCTGATTTGGATCAATAGAGTATCCATGTTTATCAGCATAAATCATGGCCAGAGAAACAGACACAGCGTAGGCAACAAGGGTGATAGCAACCGTGTCACCAGCAATTTCTGGAATTGTCTCCAACGCAGGCAGCCGTGGCTCAGGAAGCTGAAAAAAACAAAAACACATTTAGCTTTAAATTATCCACTTACTGTGTATATACACAATTGCACATGCTGAAAATTCAGCTTTAACCTAACATGAATAAATTACATTTTAAAATACTATATTAAAATAGAAAACACCTATTTTACACTGTAATAATATTTAACAATATTACTGTATTTTTGATCAAATAAATGAAGCTTTGCTGAGCATGAGACTTCTTTCAAAAACATCTTACCAATCCTAAACCTTTGAACGGTAGTGTATACCATTACTAATGATGAATATTATGAATATAATGTATACAAGAATATATTACCCTGCTGGAATATGTCCTACTATCTGTATGTCATACTTGGAATCCAGAGAAAAGGCATATGTAATTCCTGTTGCAATTATTACCTGCAGGAGACACAGCAGAATGGAAGATTATTTTTCAGTAGAAAATAGCGTTGATGATGAAACTCTCATTATACTGGGCTAGTTGGCTGGTGAATGGCAAATATTTGTACAAAAGTTCATTTGCTTATTTATGTCTGTAAGTCACTCTAAATCTTCTCAGATGCCTGTTGTGAAGTGCAAACTCACAGTGATGATCTCTATAGGGATGGGAGTGCGCAGGCGCTCCCGAAAGCGTGAGTTGACCTCTTTAACTGGCACCAGAACAGCCAGGCACAGCAGTGAGATCACCAGCTCAGCCAAATTAGTGTGGGGCACATTCTCCATCACTGAAGCCAGAGTCTGATGGTTTAAAGGGAACTTCTGACATGCCTGATTCATTTGTGCTCAGTTATATTCAGGGATACTGCTGCAGTTGTTGCTAGAATAATTACACTAGTAACCAAAATAAAATAAAAAACATCTGTGTTATGCCATTTCTGACCTTAAAAAGAGAGAAGGCACCAGCATATCGGGGTAGTCGTAATCCCAACATGCTTTGCAGCTGTGAGACGGTCACATGGAAAGCGGCTGCACTTGTGAAAGCCTTAACAATCGGTTCTGAGAGGTATGTGGAAAGAAAACCCAACTGGAGGCCGCACATGCATAGCTGGGACAATAAAAACAGGCAAAACACTCATAATTCTGTGTTTAAACAGAGTGCTATTTTTTTTAAATAGAGCAGATGTCATTTACCATCATTATACCCGAGAGAAATGCTACAGCTGATGCCACCCCAATTCTCTGGGCCTCAAACTCTGCAGCCTCTGGGCTACTGGAATTCAGAGCGAGCGGCATGGGAACCAGTTGCTCCACCACCGAGCCAGTCATCAGACTCAACACAGCAAAGGTACCTGCAAATGCCAAATCCTTGGATAATGGTATTTCATTTTCTTGATTATACATTGACTGGTTAAACATGGGTGTGGATTAAATAAAGGTATTTTACCCGTGGAAACGTGGTGACCAGTGCCGAAGAGCATATAGATAACCACAGGGAAGAAGGATGTGTAAAGGCCATACACAGGAGCCACTGATGTCAACAAAGCAAATGCCATTCCTAAGAACAAAGAAAAAATTATTATTTATGTATATTATATATATAAATGTATATAAAAATATATATATTTATGTTTATGTCGTCTTGCATATGGGTCAAAGATATTATATATATTTCAGCTATTAAAAAAATAGTTAAATTCACACAAAAACAGGCCAGTGCATTTTCTATGATGAACATGTTATCTATTTCGGAATTATCACACACACACACAAAATTCTTATATTCAACAATCTCTATTTTTATACGCAAAATCAAACTCACCATAAACGCGTAACGAACTTGCAGGACGCCATATTGAGTACGTATAGAGTACGTATGGAGTAAAAAAAAGACAATGTCTCTATTTGTTTCTCAAAATGATCTCTATATAATATTTGTAAGTAAGTAGCCTATAGGCTATATATTTTGACCTTAGAAAATATTGGACACTTTTTTTTTTAAATAATTATTAAATTGTATAACCTACACACGTGTATTCAAGTTGCAAAAAAACCCAATTAGTTTGAGACCTTTTATTCGATGGTTTAATTTATTTATTTTTAAATTATTAGGCCTACCGTTTTTACAAAACCATATGAATCTGACGTTTATACACAAGATTTACATTTCTAAGAACTTTTTAAACCAAAATTTGTATATCCTATTGAAAAAACATTTTAAACTTTTTCACTTTCACAACTTTTTTTAACTAGGCTACTTTATCAAGTAGCTACTACTCTAACAGTCTAACAACAGTTAAAAAAAATATTCGATTAACAAATAATTAAAGCCGTAGCCTACTGTAGCTACCAAACATATGTAGATGTTAAATAATAGCCAGTTGATGATAGATAATTTACCAGGTTATATAATGTTGTCAATGATTTTAGCCTATTCAAATGCATGTTTTCTCTTGTTACACATAGTCTGATACAACTAGAAACAACTAATTAATGAAGGTTTATTTTTTTTACCTTGGGGAATGTGTACTATTCCAACAGTCAGTCCCGCTATGATATCTCCTAAAAGCCATTTTTTGAGCTTGTATTTTGGCAGCCAGCTGCACACGGGTAGTCTCTTCTTGAGCAGGTGAACACACTCCACCTGAGAGCAGCTGCATCTCTGCGCCAGTCTGTCGCGGAGCCGCTCTCTCCCTCTAGACTGGGCTTCCGTACCATACGTCTGTCTGAAGCGATCCTCAGTGTATATATTTCTATACACAGCCACTGATGCACTCATCTCGCCCTAAATTGTTCTTCCGTGAGCAAGTTAAATAATCTTCAGACTTAAACTGCTCCAAACAAGTGCCCAACACGTCATTTATAGGAGTCGCTGGAATTTGACATCAGGAACAATTGTATTTTCCTGTCAAGTACTGGAGCCAATTGAACAGCAGGGGCTTTTTTTTTCTTTTTTTTTTTAGTAAAGTCAAAGTCAGACGTCAAAAAACATTCTACTTTGGAGCTTAATACTTGACAAAGTGTTAAATGTCTTGCAAGTCTTCAAGGTCCTACTGCTAAAGGCTTTTTTGCAAAGCAAACAATGACATGAATACTCTCATCTTTAACACATAGACTAGCTCTCAGTCCCTCCTCCCCATCATTTCCCGTATCTCTTAAAAAAAGACTCTTTCTTCATGGTTGTATGACATGAGGAGTCATGGAGTAGCCTATAGAAAGTGTACAATGTATAGCTCTGTGGGACATCTGCATGATGATCAAAGTACTATTGTTTACAGGCTGAAGGTGAAACCTCAAACCACAACTATTACTGATTATTAGAGGTTGTCATTTCCGGGAGGGGGTCGATTTCTGCCTGCCTTTGGTGTCTTCATGGACTTTGAGGAACCAAAGCTGCCTTGTGAAGTGTAATGATATATGATTTCTTTGCTTCGCTGATCAAACTGCAATATGATTCTGGTGGGCATTATATTCCATTGACAGATACACTAGTTAAGAGGAAGCAAAGATTTTTTTTTATTATAGAAATGGGACATAATCTATTAAGTAGCCTTAAGACAAAGTATAACTATTTAAACAAAAAGATTTAATTCAAGAAACTCTTATACCAGTTGCATGTTTTTCATTTCCGTTGTCAAGTATTTTCTATTGTCTGAAAAGTAACTTACGTTGGTCAAATTCAATGAAAAATGGGTGAGCCTGCCGTTTTAGTGTGAACGTGGTGGAGATCACTTCAGCGCTGGCTCAGCCAACAAAACCATTGACGTTTGTACATCTAGACAATGTCACGGGTGCCTGAGATTGCAATCTCACAAAATGTGCAACCCATAAAACAAAGAGTGATACAATATAAATGGAACAGTTGTTTTGGTAATAGCCCAGTATTAGGACGCATGAACGAACCTCTTCCTGGCCATGTTGATTGTTGGTTCGTGCAGAAGGCCACACACCTGCGCTGGGTCAGACGGGGCAGGCCGCTGTCACATTGCAAACTCTGGGTTGAGGCAGTACTGTTGTAGTTCTTATTCATCTCAGTATGGCTTCTGACCAGGGTTATTATCGTTATCTAACACTAAACCATTAAAAAAAAAAAAAATATTTAAAGTTCCTAATTTTCTTGTCTCTTACAATAGATTTGCATGCGTCAAAGGTCAAAACACACTTTAATTTTACACTTCACCATTGCACTTCACCTCATTCCTCAAACAGTTAATTCGAAGATTCTAAACAATAGACTGTGGAAATAAAATTGGACGGCGCGCCTTCACTCTCTTCCGTAAATGTTTGGTTTTAGTTAGTTATTTGATGCTATAAAAACAGGGGTTGTGACGTCATGATTGACAGCTTCTCTGAGTGAAGTAGTCACTGAGGCACCAACAACTTTTTTCAAGGAGAGACTGGAGCTTTAGCTTTAATTTCTACATTTCCATAACTCTTTATTTCACACCGATATAACAAATTGTTCTGCATCTGTGAGAGTATGGGTGCTCTCACTACTTCCTGCTCTCTACTGCACAGACTCCGGTCCCAAGGTCACTAATCTGTGCAAGATGTCAGTGGCATATTCGGACGTTGGTGGCTTCACTTTTCTTCAATGAAAGGTACGTTTTTTATGGTCTATGGTATACACAGTCAAACAAACACTAACGATGGCATCGCTTTTTTCCTGTATCAATTTTAAGTCCTCATCCTTTTGAACTGCATGCAAAGTGGATTCACAGCGCTGAAAACAGCGTCTTCCCAACATGTTGACAAACCAAACTCTTCCAGGCCTCAGCTACAACTACTGTGTTTGAGGGAGGGTCAAAGTAGACATTGTTCGCAAGCAGCCAATGAAGAACATAGGCTGGCATTATGCAAATTTGTTACATTGTTAGGTATGTAACAGAAAGTTAGACTGGAATTATTGATGGCTCATTTCAGCAGTTTATAATCAATTCTTTCTTTTAGGAGACAGTAACTTTATTTGTTGTGCACTTTGATATTTAAAGCAGAGCTTTTACATTCCCAAACTGCTACACTGAAAAAAAAAAGATTTTTACTGCTTGTTCAAATTGCTTAAAGTCCCTGTAAAGGCAATTCAGAGATTTGTTTCTAAACACATTATAAATGTTAGAAATGTATTGTTGAAACACATTACGAAGACAGTGAACTGTGTAGTACTGAATTCAGAAGTTAGACCGTTAAAAAAAAAGGTTTTCACCTTTCTTTTTTTTTTTGGGCGGGGCTAAAACGGTGGCTCGATGACGCACTGGAGCCACTGAGCATATGGCCCCTCCCCCATAACTAGAGCACATTCGCAATTTCGCATCAGTTCACCCGCTAGATTGCGAGTTACTGTCAGTACCGTTAGTTACTACAGCCTCCAATTTACAAAACAGCCTACAAAACAAAAAAAGGATTTATAGACCCAGGAATGAGAATTTTAGAAGACAAGACAAACCTTGCCAAAATAACATATTTTGCAAACCAAATGCCATTTTTTTCCAAAGAAAACGAAAGTAAAAATGACAAAATCACAACCAAATTAATATAACTCTAATTAAGATTCAAATGAAAACTGAAAATATTAACAAAAAGAAAATTAGTTTATCAATAATGCACTAAATAGCACTGCTATTATTAAAACAATACAAATAAGAGAAATTTAGACTGGAGAATTTAGAAGATATAATTATTTAATAGAAAGATAATGTTGTTTGATGCATTTTCAAAAGAAAAAAAAGTTCAGTCCATCACTTCAGAAATGCTTTCTCTGATTGAGAGAAACGTGGCTAAAGTGCATGAACTTTATTACTAATGATCTCATTCATTCTTTAACAGATTCCGAAATTACACAAACGTTCTATATCAGCATTAGACATTAATTGCGTAACTTTTTTTTCTTCCTTTTTCTTTGGTCACTGTGGCGATATTGCTAAAGACAAAGCAAAAGCCATCCAGAGAGGATGTCTTCACAATGTCTTCACCATTGGTTATATTCCAAAAATTTAAAGTGTATCCATTTTGGGTTTATTTTTAATTATAAGAGAAAAATAGCGTTGTTTTGATCCCATATTCCAAGAATCTTCAGGTCTCAGTAGATATACTCTGATATGTGGAGGTTTTTTTTAAGGAATGCAGCTATTGTGTTCATCAGCTCAGGAGAATTTATGGACACGCTGATGGCGTGTTGCGTCTGGTGACTGTTTAAACAAGATATTAATCAGCGGTGAAAGGAACAATGCTCTGAATAGAAGAGGATATGGAGTGTTGAACCCCCCTCAAAAGCAAGACGAAGCATAAGCACTCCAAGAAAAGACAGGTTATGATAAACCATAACAAAGGCAATATAAACAAGAGTGACACTCTGAATCCCTTTGACTGCAGTGTGTTTACAGCTAATCTGGATGTCAGTCTGCTCTGAGTTGACAGGTGGGTAGTTAATAAAGCGCTGAGTCTCGGACATATTTCCCCACTAACTGCCCAATAGTCCTGTAATGCTGCGTAAACAGCTGAATGAAGAAAGCATGTGGAATTCTGTGTTTTTGAAATCTGCACAAGTAAATAGTGCTGTTAGAGAAAGATGGATTTGTGAACTCATTGTTTGTATTGCATAAAATAAAGCATGTCATATGATAGTACATGCATATGGGAGAGACAAAGTTAGTTTTCTTTGGCTCCAAATCTTCTGTGGTATAATTTCCCTAGTTGTATATGCAATAATTGCATTAGAACAATATCTTGTTAACCTCCATGCCCCCCTCACGCTGAGAGTGTGTCGTGGTCCTCAGCTATTGTCGTCTGCTTCATCATGCTGTTCTTGTTTTGGGAGGGGTGTCATAATAATTTGTCAAAATTCTATAGTTCCTCTCATTGTTCCTTATCTTTTTTATGGGCTACTTCATCTTCCCCTCACTTGTATGTCCTTTGCTCTGACCTCGACATTGAGACGGGTGCTGAACCTATCTTTCTGTCGCCATCCGACCACCTCTCCCTTCCTGTTCTATCACGAGTGTGTCTCCATATTAATAGCATAAGCTATAATGAATTATGATTAGATCTGTTTTTCTCCTTATCGGACACTGTGGTCTCTCCATATTGTTTTACTACATGACCATCTTAGCAGTATACTAGGCACATAATATAACCTTACTGTATCATGTATCATGCTGTATTGTGTACTATTACCCCACTCTTGTAACATTTTATCTAGTGTTTTATGTTGGGCTGGCCCGTGTGCTCTGTGTGATGCTATGGGCAATGTTCTGCTGGAAATTCTTGGGTCCTGCCATCCATGTGTAACCATAAGCACCCTGCCACAAAGCAAAAATTATTTAGGAATGGTTTGAGGAGCACAACACCGAGTTTGAGGTGTTGACTTGGCCTCCAAATTCCCCAGATCTCAGTGTAATCGAGCATCTGTGGGATGTGCTGAACAAACAAGTCCGATCCATGGAGGCCCCACCTCACAACTTAAATGATCTGCTGCTAACATCTTGGTGCCAGATACCAGAGCACACCTTTAGGGGTCTAGAAGAGCCCATGCCTCGACGGGTCAGGGTTGTTTTGGCAGCAAAAGGGGGACCAATGCAATATTAGGAATAATGCTATGGCTGATCTATGCATATATAACTCTGTTTTGAATTATTATGGGTTTAAAATAAGTAAATAAATAAATACGTACATCCATATGCAACATCTGCAAAACATGTAATATATTACTCCATTATGTTTTAGAATGGCTCTGTACAAAATAAGCCAGAAAATAACTGATTACAAAAACAGAAGGTTTGGGGTCATTGAGTGCTGACTTAGGAAAAAGTAGGACAGTAAAACGCTAACAAAGTTTAAATTGTTTTGAACCATGGTAACTTGTCTTGTCATTGGGAAAACAGGAGTGTGACCAGTGTCTGAACAGCAGCAGAAGAGGAAGGGGAGTGAAAGGATATGCAGTGACCTTCTGTTCTCTGAGGAGGATAAACCAGAGCAGACACACCTTGACCTCTAATATCACACTCCTCTATATATACTGTATTTGATAGATATTATACAGAATCTTCTCAACATTTATGGCAAGTAGAGATGACTTCAATAGTTCTAGTGTAGCAGTGGATTGTGCTATGGGGAATTACTGTTCCTGGCCCTTACTTTTAGCATTGTGTTGCTCTAATGCCCTGTTGGGACACAACCTTGAACTACATTGTGGAATTTTCTTTGCATTGTCCGCAGCTCCATCACTGTGTTCTCCACCCATGTGGCCCTCGAATTCTATATTCCCTCTTTATACGACCCCAGAGGAACTCAGTGGAGACTGATTACAAATATTTGGTGCCAGAGATTGGTCTTGGGTGGACCCAGGTCAGCTGTCTTTCTCTCTCTCTCTCACACACACACACACACATACTCATCTTAAGTAAAGAGTCCAGAGATCCTGAAGGACTCTTGGCTCTAAAAGAGAGCTGACATCAGTGATTTCTAGGCCACTCTGTCAGACTGGTTTCAGTTGTTTATGCCAAATGCCGTTGAGATAGTTCATGGATAACCGGTGATGGTTTTGGTTTAGAGAATGATTAGCGATAATTAAACAGTGAGTTCTTAAAGTATCGCTTAGATATGCAGTTTTACTAATCAAATGTTTCTTCTTAGAGTGAAAATCTGACATGGTCAGTTTTGCAAGGCTGTAATGGAGACACTTACAGTACTTGTCTTGTTCACACTCACATTCAGTCAGTTAGGGCCATAAATACAGTCACCCTGAATTAATCCTATGAATGTCACTGTTATATATAACGATCACTGGATTATGATGACCACGTAATTTTTATTTAAATAAAATATTTAATTTATTTTTCTATTCATTTGATTTGAATTTAGATTCCTTTTACGTAGATTCCTTTTATTGATGTTTATAACGTCTAGGTTACTAATGTAAAGCTCGTTCCCCTGAAGGAGGGAACAGAGACATTATGTCAGGTGACTGACGAATTGGCATCTCGCCTGAGAGCCAAATCACCTTAGAGTGTAAACAAAACAAGCCAATGCACATTGGCGAGTGAGATTTGCATTCCAAACCAAGGCCTGTGAAGCGGGTATATGAGAAAGCATGCAGCACTCACTCATTTAAGTTTTTCCCTGAGGAGCTAAGATGGTGAGGACCATTCAACGGCGATTTTGGGTTACATTACTAACCTTGATGTTTCCTATCAGATGACTAATGAATTGGGATCCCTACTAAAACGTCAGAATTCCAGTTCCCCCACGTAAGCCGCCTAATCCCCCCGCACCTCCTGGGATGGAGATGGTACAGGGAGCATCGATCACTGCTGCTCCTTCTTACCCATACAGTGAGACTATTGCATAACACTGGGAAAGCGTGCCTATTTAAAATGGAAAGGGACACTATGGAGGCCACATTGTAGGGAGGTAACATGTGGAATTGCACAAATGGACTGACCATTAGGGCAGTGCTACATATGGAAGTTCTCTGTGGTAGATCCAACCTTGCTAGGATGGAGTCAATACTGGCAGAGATGGCAGGACGGGCTCTGCCAAGGGTAAGACATGGACTTGCCGACAGGTAAAGTCAAGTCAACTTTATTTATATAGTGCTTTTAACAATGCAGATTGTTTCAAAGCAGCTTCACAGTGTTAAATAGAAAAATAATGCAACAGAATATATTTCGATTATCATACAGTGACAATGTGGGCTTTAGATCAGTAATTTGGTCTATATGGTTAGTTTAGTTTAATAATTAGATTTATTTTGAAATATATTTGAAAAATATTTTTTCCCCAACTGAGCAAGTCAAGCCAGAGGCGACAGTGGCAAGGAAACCAAAACCTCATCAGGAGACCTAATGGAGAAAAATAAACCTTGGGAGAATTTAGACACAGTCGCTCCCCTGCGCTTAAAGAAGATTAAAGAAAATAGTCCAATGCCGTGGTACAACGAGCACACCCGGGGCCTTAAAACAGCAGCCAGAAAAATGGAGCGCAGCTGGAAGAAAACAAAACTAGAGGTCTTTCGTAATTTGTGGAAAGAACGTATGATCGCATACAGAAAGGCCGTAAAAACTGCTAGATCTGCTTTTTCTCAACTATCTTAGAAGAAAACAAACACAAACCTAGGTATTTATTCGATACAGTGGCTAAATTAACCAAGAATAAAAGCTTCAACTTCTGATGTTTGTAAACAGCACAGCAGAAATGACTTTATGTTTATTTTTCTCCATTAGGTCTCCTGATGGGGTTTTGGTTTCCTTGCCACTGTCGCCTCTGGCTTGGCTTGCTCAGTTGGGAAAAAAATATTTTTCAAATATATTTCAAAATAAATCTAATTATTAAACTAAATTAACCATATAGACCAAATTACTTATCTAATTACTGATCTAAAGCCCACATTGTTACTGTATGATAATCGAAATATATTCTGTTGCATTATTTTTCTGTTTAACACTGTGAAGCTGCTTTGAAACAATCTGCATTGTTAAAAGCGCTATATAAATAAAGTTGACTTGACTTGACTAAAGAACTGAAAAAGAGAGAGTCAATAGTTTCTGTTGCAACATCGAGTTCCTCTAAGCTATCTGGAATGCTGAGGAGATGATACTGATGAGGAAGATTATTTAAAAAGCAATCTTTAGTCGCAGCGGTGATATTCCTGCCATTTTTGAAACGGGTGGACGGCTTTGTAGCTTTAGCTAAATTAAGTATACATGATACTAGGTAATGATCGCTCTGACGTCGCTCTGCTGCAGAATTTCAACGGTATCAACATTTATTCCATGTGACAATATTAGGTCTAAAGTATGATTATGGCGATGAGTAGGTCCTGACACGTGCTGCCTAACTCCAATAGAGTTTAGAATGTCTTTAAATGCCAATCCCAATGTGTCTTTTTCGTTGTCTACATGGATATTAAAATCACCAACAATTAGTAATTTATCTACGGCCAGAACTAGCTCTGATAGAATATCAGCAAATTCTTTGATACAGTCGTGCCCTGGTGGCCTATATACAGTAGCTAACACAAATGTTACACGGGATTTATCATTTGCACTACATAACGTTACATAAAGCACCAAAACTTCAAAAGAATTATATTTGAAACTGGACTTCTAAGTAATACTGAAGATATTATTATAAATTACAGCAACCCCTCCCCCTTTACCTTTCAGACGCGGCTCGTGTTTATAACAATAATCTTGTGGGGTGGACTCATTTAAAGTAATGTTGTCGTCAGGTTTTAGCCAGGTTTCTGTCAAACACAGCACATCTAGATTATTATCTGTAATGATATCATTAACAATGAGCACTTTTGGGGAAAGGGATTCAATATTTAGCAACCCAATCTTTATCATTTGATTATCCGTATTATATATATTGTTTATTTGTTGGACATCAATTAAATTATTACCGTTGAATGGTTTTGATGGATTTTTGTAATTACTAATTCGCGGAACAGACACAGTCTCTATGTGATAATATCTAGGTAAAAGAGTGTCTATATGTTGGGATTTACCTGACTTCTGTAAATACACATGTGGGGTCAAACGTAGGTTGGGCACCTAGTCTAGCACAGGGGCTGACCTTCTGGGCATATTCATGGGTGCTAGACCTTCATGCCTCCACTGTGTCTGACTGCCAAGGGTGATGGAGGAACTCCAGCCAGGGTTCAACAGATAGGAAACTCACCTGGGAAACAACATAAGCATTTGTATCCTGTCCTAGGAGGGGAATGGCTCTGTAAGCGAGACAACGAGCAGGTCCCCCTTACTAGCTACTTGTAGCCAGTACATGGGAGGACACAGGTTATACACAGAGATTTTAAAACCTCACAAACGTGTTAGGTGTAGTCCAGCCTGTAGCTCTACAAATGTCTGCCAGCGAGGCACTGTGTACCAATGCCCACGCGGAGGCAGCACTCCGGGTGGAGTGATCTCTTACCCCAAAGGGACACGGCTGGTCTTGATATGCCAAGACTATGGTCTGAGGTCTTGAAGCTCTGCGTGTGGTTCATGTATAAGTGCGAACATGATAGAGCAGAGCAAGGGTTGGGTCTGCCTCCTCCAGGGGCAGTGCTTGTGCACGTATCCAGGCCAGGGTCTCAGGATTATGTGAGAGTTTGAATTTCGTCGAAATTTGTCAACCGAAAATGCCTACAGGTCCCCTGCCCTCTTGACAGAAGCAAACCATTTCTTGCAATGCAATCTCACTCGCCAATGTCATTTTTTTTTTCATTTTGTTTACGCTCTCAGGCGAGAACCCAATTAGTCAGTCAACTGACGTAACACTTTTTGCGAGTGACTGATAGGGAAATGTGACATTCTAAAAATATACATTTTACATGAATAATACTCAAATTAATAAAAAATGTTATTTTTAACATTTCGTTTAGATTTTGCATTTAGATTTTTTTTATTCGATTTTTATAAATCTATTCTTAAAATATAAATGTTATATTAATAATATTCAGATTTATTCACAATAATATTGCATTAATTTTAATTAACATTTCATTCAGATAAAGTAAAGATAAAGTAGATATTTTGGAGAGACTTGATGCGTGTTTTTTAGTGCAGATTTAAAAATATTGTAATGGCAAGGCTTTCTGCAATCAGTAAGAACAAATGTGATGAATGCTGAGACCCTTAGAAAGGTCTGCCAAATTTCTGTCCTGTCTATGATATTCTTTAGAATCAAGGTTTAATCATAGCTAAGAGATGTATGCCGAAATAAAATTGTATGACATTTCCTGACAGAAGATGCTATTATTAATGAACATGTTTCCCTGACTGTGTCCTCTAGGAGGGGGCTAAACATGCAAGATGCTCAACAGGACCCAATAACTGATCTCCCTGCACCCACCCTTCACCTTCACTCCTCTGTTTTCAGCATCAAAGGGCAGTCATGGCTCCAGCTGGGTGGCCACCGGCCTCTTATTTCCTCCCACATGCTCTCCTGCCATTCATTCTGATCCAGGCCCCGTCAGGGCTGAACGGACCCATGGGATCCGACCAACGGGACCGCTCATGGCCACTTCCTGGTCATTTAAGACCTGTGCCGCAGAATGGAGGGCCATTGTCCAGACTGTTATCTGATGGCCCGAGCCAAAAGGCAGACAAAGCCAAGTGCCTGGAGACTCACCCCTTCCGCTTTGCTGAGGATACGGTGCTTGTTTTAAAGCATGGTGATGGATGATTAAAAAGAGGTGAATGAAACTGAAATATCATCAATGGAAACAAATATATCAAATGAGCATAACTAATGATAATAAATTAAACAAATAGTCAAAGGTCTATGGTGAAGGTCTAAAAATCTACCTTGTTACTTGATCCACTTTCTCTTATAATTATTGTCATTACTTATTTTATACACATTTTTATTGCACATAGTTGAAATGGTTTTCAGATTTTTTCTTTATTTTCTATTCCTCCCAACACATTTATTACAAAATTGTTCTCAAGCTGTCATTTAAAATGTATATATATTTTTATATTTTATGCTAAAATACAACCCTCTCTTAAAGATAGCAGAGATATTTGTTCAAGTAAGAAGAGTTAAGTATAATAACATTTGTAATAATATACACTACCATTCAAAAGTTTGGTTAGTACTTTTTTGCGTGTGTGTGTGTGTGTGTGTGTGTCTGTGTGTGTGTGTGTGTGTGTGTGTGTGTGTGTGTGTGTGTGTGTGTGTGTGTGTGTGTGTGTGTGTGTGTGTGTGTGTGTGTGTGTGTGTGTGTGTGTGTGTGTGTGTGTGTGTTTTGAAAGTCTCAAGTGTTTCCTTTGTTATTATATTTTTAAATGTATTCCTGTAATGGCAAAGCTGAATCCTCAGCATCATTATTCCAGTCTTCAGTGTCACCTGATTCTTCAGACATGATTCTTATATGCTAATTTGGTGCTTAACTAACATTTCTTATTATCACAATTAAAAGTGGTTGTGCTACATTTTTGTGGAAACCATGATACTTTTTTCCAGGAATGAATAATGAATAGTTTAAAGTTTAAAAGAACAGCATTTATTTGAAATATTATTCTTTTGTAGCAGTGTAAAAGTCTGTACAGTCACTTTTGCTAAATAAAATACAGCATCTTTGCTAAATAAAATGATTAATTTCTTTTGAAAAAATTCCTTGCTGACCCCAAACTTTTGAACGGTGTATGGGGGAGAGCGGGGCACAACCTAACGCTTTTTGACTTTTGAGTTTGTGTAAATCTACTTGGGGTTCAGAGTATTTATTTTTTTCCACATTACTTTCACACGTCTAGTACAATTATGTGGCTTTGTTGCATTAATATAGTGTATACATTTTTTATTGATTTAACCTGAAAGAATGGAAGTGAAATGTGACAACATGCCCCATAGGTTGGGGTACGTTGTAACATACATGCATTGACTCTCAGTCTTTATTCACCTCTTTCTCATGGGTTATCAATTGAATAAAAATTTGTCAATGTGAATTATATCAAACATCATAGAACAGCATAATTCTAATAGGGGCACATTGTAACGCAGTGTTACAATGCACTCCACCTGCGCAACTGGGATCTAAACCCTGGCTGTTAACATTATGTCTTCTGCTGGTTAGATAAACATTAAAGAACTATCTAAATGGGTAAATAACAGTTTGAGATTAAAATAATAGCAGATTTGTCCTATTTTATATAAACACAAAAAAACGTACTTTTGCTATTGTTAAAAGAATGATATCTTCCAAAGATTTTTCGAAATTTTTATCTATATAGTGTTGATATGGCAACAAGTAAATACACTAAGTTTTGTCATGCTGGCATGTGTGGAAGTATCTAAAACATATGTGTTACATCTAGCCCCGCTCACCCCTACATATCAGACTATCATGTAATGTAATATTATTTATATAATCTAAGGCTTAATTATTTAAAGACTGTCCCCTAGTGGAGAAATTGATACAGGACAACCTCACACTTCATTAGGTGTGAATGAATTTCTTTCAATCACAACCCACTGTACGGGCTCAGCAGGCATCTTCCCTGTATTGCCCTGCTGTTTGGGTCAGAGGTATCCCATTTGTGCCCTTGTTTCCCACAGACAGGTGATGGCCATACAGAGCTGGCATTGTGTGTCTCATCAAAGAGAGAGTTGTTGAAGAAACTGTGCTGTTCTGGACTATCATACACATCAGTGCAGGTGTGCAGAGGGGGGTGGCAGCAGGACCGCTCACATTTCAGCCATGCTTATTCTGCTACATGAACATATCTGTGTTATAGACTAATGTAGTGTATCTGTCATCCTACAGAGTTCAGTCTGTGCAAAACAAACTCAGTCTATTTAGTATGCGAGAGTAAGATTGTGAATATTGCAACAGGCCTATGTGAACCACGTGCTGGGTAGACTTACTGGTTCACGATTGACTCGGCACTGCTCTCTGCTGGACAACAACTTGCAATACAGGCCGTTGAAACTTGTTTCCTCTGAGGATTGCATTTTTCTATGAAAACAAAATCTTGGTTAATATAGATATTAAATCCAGTTCATTTAAAAAGTACACATTCCAGATTCAACACTACAAATACTTGAAGTATTGAGAAAACAGACAAAATACTAGCATTTAACTAGTAACATCACAGCAATAAATACATCTCAAAATATTCACATTCTGAAAATAAACAAAATTGGGTTTTTTATGAGCTCATTTAATATAATTTTTTAAAAATTGCTTAATCTAACAAACAACAAAAACAGATTTCCATCCACAGGAACAGGGATGCAGATTTGGTTTTGATGTGAAAATGTTATCATCTTGGTCATGTGGATTATTTACTTTTATATATATAAAAAAAGCAGCAGGACAGATATTTACAAAAAAAAGTGAAGGAGACTAAAAGCTGTATGATAAATAAGCATACGGCATCCAACCTAGACCGATCTATCCATCTCTGCGTTTCCCCACTTTCATTTCTTTTATTTTTGAAGATCAAGCAATGGCAAAAAGTTGAATAATTCTGTGTCTTTGATCTACACACACAAGTATGAGTTCATTTCCATTTTTAATTTTTTTTTTCTTCCTCTCTGTAAAAGTGCCAGCATCAAGATTTACCTTGGTGTGCAAATGTGCTGGAATAGGTTAAAAGAAAATCTCCCTGCTCTCTCAAAGCTGAAGTGCAGATGTTATGAAGTTAATTAAAAATTTAGCAATTTGTTTTTTCGGCACCAATTTAGGTTGCATCAAATGGGAGAAAGGAGAAGGAATTTTATTTATTTATTTTGAGTGAAAGAGATGCATGAACCTGTCACATGTTTGATTATGACTAGAAAATATTAGTCCAGATATCTGGAATATCTGGAATAACACCCGGTCAAAAAACTTTTTCACAGTAAAATCAATGTAATATATTTTTGATCAATAATATTTTTATTTCATAATTTGTATTTTGATTACATTTTATGGTACCGAGTAATATTTATTCTACAATTATGATCCATTTGTTTCTTTTCTTTTTTTTTACAATAGAATACATTTATGAATCCATACATTTGTTTTCAATTAACCCCCTCATTGATGTGTTTTTTTTCAGCATCGTGGCTGATTTGTAAATTGTACCCCCAAAAATATTGTATATAATGTTTTTACATTTTTTTCTCCTCATTCATTTCTATGGTGGTCTTTTTTTTGACTATTTTTTTAGAACCACTTAACCTTTTTTGTGTACTTACAAGTGTCATATCTTTTAGATAAAATATATTTAAAAAACTTAAAATGTTTTGGTCAAAAGTGGTCACCGTTATTATATTATATTATATTATATTATATTATATTATATTATATTATATTATATTATATTAATCTGTCATCGTGTAGGCACCCTCATGTAATATATTCTGAAAAATGTTTGAAGCATATATATTGTATATTTATACACACACACTAAAAAAATGTGGATCAAATATGGACAAACCCAACTTTTGGGTTAAGAACTGAAACTGAATTGAAAGATTTAACCCAACAGCTGGGTTTGTCCATTGTTAAAACAACCCAGCATTTTTAGTGTGTGTGTGTGTGTGTGTGTGTGTGTGTGTGTGTGTGTGTGTGTGTGTGTGTGTGTGTGTGTGTGTGTGTGTGTGTGTGTGTGTGTGTGTGTGTGTGTGTGTGTGTGGACTGGTAATCCCTACGGTATGGGGACAAAATGTCCCCACAAAGATGGCAATATCCAAATTTTTGTCCTTGTGGGGACATTTTTTGGTACCCATGAGGAAAACATCTTATAAATCACACTAAGTGATGTTTTTGAAAAAGTAAAAATTTAGCATGTCTCCTGTGATGGGTAGGTTTAGGGGCAGGGGCAGTGTAGGGGATAGAAAATACGGTTTGTACAGTATAAAATGCATTACGCCTATGGAATGTCCCCATAAAACATGGAAACACAACATATGTGTGTGTGTGTGTGTGTGTGTGTGTGTGTGTGTGTGTGTGTGTGTGTGTGTGTGTGTGTGTGTGTGTGTGTGTGTGTGTGTGTGTGTGTGTGTGTATTATAGCCCATACAGTGAACCTCAAAATAGGGTCAAAAACAACATCCAGAATTTTTTTTTATGTTGAAGTGAACAAAGAAAGTCCTTTTTTAGTTTTTGTGGGATTTATGTCTAGTTATTTTGTCTTTATATGTTCTTCTTATATATCACAATAAAAAAATTTCGGTCAGGGGCCTGTGCAGACGATCCTGCGTCTCCACCTTCGTCAAAACCTGTTGGCAACAAACTTGAGTTGTCAAGACTCATTACGCACAAGCTGACATATCCAGAGGACACGCGCACTGAGCATATTCCACACGCCTTTTAACAGCTATCCTGGTACAGTAAGCCAACACTTCATAAATAATTATCAATGTTTACTGATATTGCATCAGATTGTTGACACAGACCGTGTGTTTCTCTCTGTTCGCACCTAAATAAAGGTGCCGTGCAGAAAAGGTGTCAAGTCTCCTGGGAGGGTCTGCCAGTCCCCCCACCACCGACTGCCTGATCATGCCCCTGACATGAGTGAGGTTTGGATCCTCGGCACAGGTGTTGCAGCAGCGTTGGCACAGAATTCCCATGCCCGTGCACACAGCCCAGTGTTAACCACTATCTGCTGCCTCTTCCCAGTGGACCTGTGCTTACATTGAGGGATATTACAAGCGGCAGGCGCTCTCCTCTGATCTGCATACGCTCGGCACTCTCCCAGTCCTGGGTGAATAGTGCTTGACTTGTTCAATTTGTTTAGAAGCCTCATTCTGCGCTTTGAAGCCACGCATCTTAGCATAAATCATAACCTGTCTAGTTGCTCACAAGTGCTTTGAAATGCAGCATCTGCTTTGAGTCCCTGCTTTACAATTAGTTAGGCAACATCAATAGATTGACTAAATATCATCTTTCTTCATAATGAAGTGTTTGGGGTATAGCCTATGAATGAGGGTGCCTTATTCATTTTTTATTTTGACTTACCTGGATTTAGTGGACAGTTTGAGTTTGTCATTTAGATACGCAACAATCAAAGTGGGTTATGCCGGATAACCTACTTAGATTGTATTATGGTTGTGGGGCATCGAGCATGTTGTTTACTCTTTCATCACTCCATTCCTGTTATCTGTTTGTTCATTTGTTTTGCAAACTAGAGCCGTCTGTTCTGTTGTGAGGAAAGAGGAAGAAAAGATCTTAGAAGACAAGGAGAAAAACTGCCTCTGACGTGCCTGATTGTCGTCAGCCGTTGAAGTGAACTCAACAGACGTAATGTACAGTAGAGCCGAAACGCACTGAAAGGACTTTCTCACAAACGTGTAGTGTAGCATCCCAGTGGTGACTTTGTCATTTATATTTCAAACTCATCAAATTCTTTTTATTAAATTAACCAGGGCTCAGGGCAAATATGTCACTAGAAGTAATAGTTAGAATTTGGAGGGTAAAAATATCTATCTATCTATCTATCTATCTATCTATCTATCTATCTATCTATCTATCTATCTATCTATCTATCTATCCATCCATCTGATTTTACTCTCCTTCGCAATTTAATAATAAATTTTTTAATGAAAAATGTATTTTTTATTTATTTACATTTTGTCCATTACTTTTCTATTGGATGTTGTTTACATTTTTAATTAACTGCCATACTTAATGTATTTGCAGTTTTTCGCTTTGGTATACATTTATTTAAATGTCCTTAAGATATGCAAATAAACATTTTGTACAAACACCTCCACACAATGGATTACCATCAAAAGCCTCTAACTTGTCCAAAATCCTTAGTTAATCTCTCAAAAGTATTTATGCCAATTAACATATCATGCCATTAAAATGGCAAGTCCTTTTGTCATTGTCCACAAACAAGATAATCAAAATGCTTAGTCGTGTTATAAATACAACAGTGCACTGCACACAGATTTAAACTATAGCTATAGATTTTGATGACAATGACTGAAAATACACAGGACTGCACTTTATCTGTATGGCATACATTGCAGTACAAATTGACACATTACTATATGTGGGATATTGATTGCAAAAGACAGGATTCACAGTTACACTTTTACCACTGGTCTGACAACAAATTACAGTACAATGTCATTGTGATATAAAGAAAAGGGCAAGACTATATATATTCACACATACTGTATATATGTAAAGTATGTGTGTATGAGTTACATTATATCTCTATAAAGTATATTTAGGCCTGTATAATGTTAAATGCAATTGGACTTCTGTAATATAGCATTGCAGTATAGTGAACATTGTCTGGTTACATACACTGTAAAAAAAATATTCATGGGTCTTGTCATTTTCACACACACAAAAAAAAATGGTGATAATAAAAAATAGTATACTTCCTTAAAGGGTTAGTTCAGCCAAAAATGAAAATTCGGACATTAATTTCTTACCCTCATGTCGTTCGACACTCGTAAAAGACCTCCGTTCATCTTCGGAACACAAATTAAGATATCTTTGTTGAAATCCGATTGCTCAGAAAGGCTAACATTGGCAGCAATGTCATTTGTAGGCTACTCACAAAACCCATAAAAGGTACGTCGTTACAAAATCCATCTCACTACAGTGGTTCTACAATAATTTTTATAAAGCGACAATAATATTTTGTGTGCACACAAAAAATAAATAAATAAAATAACGATGGCCGATTTCAAAACACTGCTTCCTGGAGCTTCGGAGCTATGAATCAGTGTATCGAATCAGCGGTTCGGAGCGCCAAAATCACGTGGTTTGACACGCGATCTGAATCATGAATCGGGTAAGTAATTAATGACAGATTTTTACAATTTTGGGTGAACTAACCCTTTGAGAAAATTGTGGTTCACTGTTGTATAGAAAATATTGAGAACATTTCACTAATAAAACATATTTTCCTTTCCTTTCTTTTTTTTCAAGGAAATGTAAGTAATTTTGAGGCTTAAATTGAAGAACTGATTAATGATGATACAATTAAGAAAAATATGGTTGTCTATTTATTTTAAGAGAATGAGCTCAATTATGCAGTTTTATTTAGAGACACCATAGTTCCTAGCATGCTATGCAATGCATATTGCTGGAAATTGAGAGTTAATATTGAAATTAAGTGATTTTTATGTGTTTTTTTTAATGAATGGTGTTTGACATTTGAAAGAATTTCTGTTATGTTGAAGATTTAACCGTTACCATTGTGCAGAAGCGTAGGCTACAGCTTATGGTTAGGTTGTGATGTGAGAAAGTGCATGTATTATTATGAATAATGTTGCTTTGTTCAATGAGCAATAAGTTTGCTAATAGTACAGTAACAAGTTTGTTTCTACTTGTGCTTTGCTAGCAGCGTACAGTCCATTAATTGTATAATGTAACTCAAAGTCAAATATAAACAGGTAATTTCCATTTACTCTAATTTATACCCTTTTTTTAAAGTTTACTTAAATATAAAAAAAGCACTTTCCACTTAAAATATTACATTCATCATGTGCTATAGACTAAATAATTTAGGAAATTTTACTTAATTTATTCAGGTACACCAAAGCGACTGAGAAAAACTCTAGTTGATTCACTTGAATTATCTGACATACAGTAGTAGATGGATGCCATTGTACAGTATTATATGATTAGAAGATCAAATTAAAGGTAAAAAAATATATATATGACTAATGGAAAAAGGTTGACCTAATACACATTAAGTTCAGTCAGGGATTTTTTTTAATTATGGGGAAAAAAATAACATTTTAAAAATAATGGAATATAATGTTAACATTTTATTTTAAGTTTTTTACTTGATATGCTTAGCACTCAAATATTTACCGGTAAATCCACTAGACATGTTTTGTGAGGGCAATCTATTAAAAATGCTTTTTAAAAATTACAGTTGATTGGAAATGAATTGGACAAAAAGTGTGGGAACCATGTATTGCACATAAAAATGCCCGTTCTTTCTGAAGTTAGCATGATAAATTTGTATCAGGAATGAATTTGTCATTGATCCATCACAGTAGGTTTGGTCTTATAATGTCTGCACACTCAATTAAGCCATAGATCAAAGAAAATTTGATCCACTGTTCTTCTCCATCATAATGTGCACCCCTTCAACCTGCAACATTAGCAATTCTTTTTGCATCGAGAAGAGAAGGGGAAAAAAGAAGAAAAAAATACACTTAAGTTTCTCATTTTCCAATGGCAGGTATTTGATCAGTAGTCATAAATTAAAGTTACGGGGGTGCAAATTACGGCATGAGGATTAGATAAAAGCAGCTCTCTGTCAAAAGGTGGCATCTTCAAAGCGCCCCTGGTTAAGCAGCACACAACAGCACGCTGCCGATGCCTGGCATGGCTCGCTGCCGGATGACATCTCTCCGTGCATTACGGGGGCTGTGCTAACCGTGGGGGCCAAACAGCTGTTGATGGAGGTGTGCAAACAAAAATAAATCTACATCTGTGAGCAGAGAGCTGCTGCTTGTGTCAGGGGCTCTGCCACTGGCTCATCACTAATGGATGAGTAGGCCGCATATGGCCCGGGATGCAGGGTGGAGGAAGGGCACAGAGGGGTCTCAGTAAGGTAACTTCACCCAAAAATGAAAGTTCTATTTACTCACCCTCATGTCTTTCCAAAGCCATATGCTGATTTTTTTTCATAAAGTTTACCCTAAAGGGATCTGCCAAACAGGTCTCAGGTCACATTCATTTCTATTGTATTTTTCGTTCATATACACACTTAGAAAAATCGTACCAAAGCTGTCATTGGAATGGTACCCTTTAAAGCTTCTTTGTACCATTAAGGTACTAATATGTACACTTTTGGTACCTATATGAGGTGCTAATATGCTCTTTAGGCACGAAAGTGAAAGGATACCGCCCTAGTGACACCTTTTGTACCTTTTTTTGAGAATGTACAATGGGAACCGAATCATACTAAAAACGAAATGTTTGGTTACAATGCATTCTTCAAAATATGGGAAAAATTTCATAGGGGACAGTCATAGGGGTTTGGAACAAAATGAGGGTGAGTAAATGATGACAGAATTTTATGTTTTTAGTGAACTGTCCCTTTAATAGTGAAATGCTCCAATAAGGATTTGTGTGTGTGTGTGTGTGTGTGTGTGTGTGTGTGTGTGTGTGTGTGTGTGTGTGTGTGTGTGTGTGTGTGTGTGTGTGTGTGTGTGTGTTCCTGGTAAACCCAATGTTGTGGGGAAATAATTTCCCCACAAAGGTGCACTGTAAACCTGAATTAAGTTGGCAAAACTCAAAATATTACTAGCAGATTTTTATTTTGTACTCATGCTTTTAATTGCTCAACTTGAAATATTTAAGTAAACTAACTCAAAACACTTAACATTATCATGTAATATCAACTTAAATGTTTTTAGTAGTGGACACTTGGCTAGCTTTAACTAGCTAATTCAATAAATACTAACTTACTAATTGGTAACAATGCTTCGCATTAGCATAGCATAGCAATTGTTGAATGAGTACTGCATTCATTATACTGCAGAACATTCAACATACCTGTTCTCAAATTAAGCTCATGCACCACTCACCAACCCCCCAAAACCCACCACAGAAACTCTTCTACTAACAAAACATTAAACTAAATCTCCAACTTAACAGTAATTTTGCACAAACATGCATATAAACATAATATAACACTTAATTTTAGCATTCACTCTCACTTTTGAGTGTAATGGCAAAGCATGCTTGGAAATAGAAATTCCAGCCCAGTTTCAGTTAAATTTAAGTTTGTCCAAATTAAAAGAAATAAGTTTGTAAAACTCAAAACAATGAAACAATTCAAATTACTTATAATGTGTTAGTTTTGAGAACTCAAAAGAAAAAGAAAGTTCTATACTCATAAATCTTAAGTTGATTGAACTCATTTGTTTAATTTAAGTTTACCCCACTCAAACCAATTAATTATTTTGAGCGTTAGGGTTTACATCTTTGTCCTTATGGGGACATTTTTTTATTCCCCATGAGGAAAACAGCTGCAGAAATTGCAGAAAGTTTTCTGTGAGGGTTATGTTTAGGGTTGGGGATAGAATATACAGTTTGCAAAATAAAAACAATTTATGGAAAGTCCCCATAAAACATGGAAACATGCATGTGTATTGCATTTTGGGTGAATTATTCCATTATGCTCACAGCATGCTGAATATGCTAAATTAAATCTGTTAGGAGACTATTTACTAAGCATGTTAATTTAATGCATTTTAAGCACTTTTGGGCTTGCACATGCTGAAGCACCTGCATCCTTTTAAAGAAACACATTATTTACAGTTTAAAGTCATCACTCACCTTTGTCCAATCCTGGTGAATGTCATCACTGAAGCAAACGTCATATGCATTTCAAAAGCTTTTCTTGGATTGTAGGACCAATTGTGATCTACATAGCTCAAGCTCAGAACCACTCTAACCAAACATAATGTTTTGCACCTTGATTGTTAAATATGATAGTTTTTTTCTAATAAATGAAAGTTATTTCTCGGTCCCTTTGAAACAGTTCTAACTAAATAAAAGTAATTTCTGATTTGACAGCAATATAATGTATTGCTAAGTTAGATAACGTTCTACCAGTATTCTATTAGTATATTAGTGGTTTCCACAGAGTAAAGCTTTCTGCCATGTAATCAAATGGAGGTACAAGAATCATGATTAAAACATACTCTTCACATGTCTCACTGTAATTCTGAGCTTCTAAGGAAATTGGCTGGGGTCCATGTGCTGCACAATACCCACATTAACACGACAATGTCAGGTGTTCTGACTATTTATTTTCTTTTGTTTTTAGTGTGTGTTTGCATGTTATGAGCCGTATTTGATTGATAATCCGCCTGTTCTTTCCTTTTGTTTTCAGCCGGGCTTGTATATTATTTATATTATGTTGCCTTAGACTGACAGCTATGTTGGGGAATTAGTCTTTAGTCTTTAAGGGTTTTAAATAACATGATCCATAAATAAACAATGCCCCCCTCGCACTGTAAATTAGTAATCATTCATTTTAAATTTCAGATATGGTACATGCACACACCAACATCTGCTGTTTGAGTTTGGTGCATTAAAAAAGTGTCAGAGTAAAGTAATAAAGAGTTTTAAAAGTATGAACATTTTTTATTTAGGTTAATTTTTTAAAAATTAAAATAAAAAGTGAAATAAGAAGAGACATTCTAAAATACACTTACATTTTTCACACAAATTGGTGTTTTTAATTTGGAAAAAAAATATGTATAAAATGCAAAAAGCATTTTCTATTGTGATATATTTTTTAAATTTATATTTCTGTGATACATATCTCCAGTCTTCAGTCACATGATCCTTCAGAAATCATTCTAATATGATGATTTGCTGCTCAAGAATAATTTCATCTTATTATTAATGTGGAATAAAGTTGTGCTGCTTAATATTTATTTGTGGAAACCATCAGAATTAATTTATGCGAGAAAATCTTTTGTAACACTGTTAATGACTTTACTATCAAGTTTGATCTATTTAACGCATTCCTTCCTCAATAAAAGTATTAGTTTCTCTCTCTCTCAAAAAAAAAAAAAAAACCATACTGAGGCCAGACTTTTGAACGGTAGTGTATATCAAATAGTCTTCCAGTGAAAGTGCTTGAGGTTGAATGTCTGGTCTTCAAACAGGATGTCTTTTCAATATGTGAGAGTTCAAAGTGCTGAAGAAGTCTTCAAAGCTGGAAGACCTGGCAAATTTCTTTCAGATGGCTATTTTCAGAGTTTGTCACGTGACTTTGTGTGGGTCAAAGACCTGAATCGCTCTGGTTTCCCATCCATTGTTGCTCTGGGATTAAGCAGTCAGTGTGTATTTAAATGACAGACGAGGCAGATCGGTGCTGAGGAAGGGAGTTGTTCCTCGCTGTAAAGTCTTCACTCTCGTTTTATATACAGTTCCAGTACCCCCTCCATTTCACTCTTTCCTTTCGTCTTTCGTCTAAGGGAGTGCAGGCGCATGTCAAGCGATTGTTGAATTGAAATATTGATGTAGAATATCAAAGCATGGGGTATAGCTCCTGTGTTTCCTGAATAACCGAAAACTGCTTTGATCACAGGCTCCTGTGATCTGACTTCTGAAGTTGTTAAGAGTACTGAAAAACAAAATGCAAACAAACTTCAAGTGCCCCTAGTAATGATAAAAGTTTCTCTGACAAGTAGATTTTCGCCTCTTTTTTATTTTCACACACAAATGATGGAATTATATCTCACATAAATGCAAATGGACAAAATATTTCATACACATGCATACATTTTCTGACAATTTCTCTCATAGTTTTGCAATGGCTTATGTTATGGCTTATGGAGAATAACTTCTAAATTTAGCATTCTCAATCTTTCATTTGTAGTTTTAAATACATTTAACCTATCATTTTAAAAGTAAAGACAAAGTTAAATTCAAAATTGCTTTGTTAACCCTTGATCAATTTGAATTGTCAAGAAATTTCAGACACATTTTGTGGTTAATTGGATTATCACTTATTCAGAACCCATATTTAAGTTCCTTGACAATTATAGGATATTTGAGATGCCTTCAAAATAGATTCTGCCAGGAACCTCCAATGCCTCAATACAGATTCATGTGTTTTTAAAATGTTTATTTGAGCTTTAAAAAGGAGAGCTTATGGTATATGAACAAATCCGTCAACATTATAGTAAGCCAGACCTAAAGCTCAGCATCATCAGCATCCTGAACTATCTGACATTCCTTGACTCTGTCGTGGTAATTATGAACAGTGCCGTTCCTGATTGCATTGATTAGAGTTTTAGCTGGAAAGATGCAGGGGGCAGCAGGTTTTTACATGCACTCTGTCTCATCCATTATGCCACATTTGTCAAGTTGGGGGTTTCGAGTCATTTAGTCCATGTGGGGCTGTAAACTGGCTTTTGGAGATGGCCAACAGTACAAAAGCTTGCGGCTGGCTGTTTGGAGTGCAGATGGTCAAGACAGCTGGGACAATTTAGTGATCTGAGACTCTTAAACTGCCCTCCAGACATGCTAAAAAACAGCTTGACAAGATGCCTGCCATTGTTTTGGTCATTTTATGAGGATATTGATCTTTGAATGAATGCATTTTACATTTGTGATGGAGTAAATAAGACTCTTGCTGTCTGGATCGATAATACATTTATACAAATTAAATTCAATCTCTATGCTCTACATAAGAATATATTCTCTATGATAAATTAGGATTAGAATTAATGTGAAATTTTAATTTTAATTTTAAATTGAAATTTAAAAATGAATCTCGCTTATGTATTGCCATTTGCAACCATTATTTAGAAGTATATATATATATATACTACATACAGGGAAAATATATAGAATATGTTGAATTTCAACAAATGAGTGGATATATATATATATCTTAAACAAAGGTAATATTAAGAAAATTCATATACAAAATGTAATATCTAATATTTTCTCCACACAACTTTTATAATATGTTTTAATATTTTGTTTTATAAATCATTATGTAACCTCAGATTAATTTTTTTTAAATAAAAGTAGTACATTAACAAGGTATTGAATCCCACACCCCATTTTGTCCTTATTCAATTCAAACCATAATTTAAAATCATTTAATTTCAGTTCAAACCACATAAATGTAGGAGCTGAAATGAAAGCCTGAAAGGTTGCAGTAAACCGACTGTATTCAGGAAATAGTGCGGCCACCTAACAGCATCCGAAACCTCTGTTAAAGGCAGTTCTCCTGATTGCCTGCCATATACAGCTGCCTAATGAAGGCTGGGATCTGTGCTTGCTTTGGAAATGAGTTTTCCCTTGAAAACGGCGTAAGCCGTATCCAGGTCTATTTAAATGAGGTAACATGGGGAAGGTAAGCACAACCACTGGAGCATTGTTTGCACAGTTCAAAGTGAGGAGAGCATACTTTGCACTTCAAAGACACTCATCTGGGAGGCAGTGAGAGGAGTGGGGTGGGTGGGGATGGAGGGGGTTTAGGGGACAGGAAATAAGAATCTGGGTAATTAACAACTTCTGCTCCGTAATAAAGCAAGCAAAAGGAGACAGAAGCAGCCTCCCCTACGTAAAGCGACCAAATATTTGATGTATTAAAGCCTATCTCCGTCCTCTACCTGTTCTCCCCTTTTTTTGACTGTTATTTTGTTTTATTAGTATTACACCCCTTAATTGCCCCCCCCATACAGTGCAGGGATGTGCTGCTTATTATGTTATGTTTAATAGTCAGTCTCTCTAATGTGATTTTTACACAGAGCAATAATTTTTCAGGTTAATTGTGGAGAAAGGATGTTGTTGGTTTGTTTGTTCATGTTATTTATGTATTAATTTGTTATTTCAGTGAACTCAGTCAGCAGTCAGTCAAATTATCTATCTATCTATCTATCTATCTATCTATCTATCTATCTATCTATCTATCTATCGTTAATTTCTCATTGAACAATATTAATGTTCTTCTTTTTTCAATGTGTCATTAATAAGCTTAATGTTATTTTAAAATAAGACATTCTTCGAGATACATTTTTAATGATGCAACTCATTTTGACTGATTACAAGACGACACATGTATAAGTTTAGCTCGTTTCCTACGTGTCAGCTGTGTGAGGCTACATTTGAGCAGACTAAAGCAATGCATCTGCTGGGACAAAGGTCGATTGTTATGCGACTAGAGGTGAGAGGCGACACAAAGCAGTGAGGATTTTCTATGTATTAAGATGTTAAATGGCTTTCCGACTTCAATGTAAATTCTCTTAGAAAAAGACTCAAAGTGTTAGATGAACTTTGGATGCTCTGCATTTAATCCCTTTAAATGTGATGACGCCCTTAACTTGAACCCGGAGTGTGAAAATGTCATGCAGGGCTCTTTATTTATAATATCACTTCAGAGTGCGAACTACTGAGTGTGCATGGAGATTTATTTCACTTGTCTTGCTTGAAACTTTTACAAATTCCTGATTACCTTGTGTAGCTTTTATTAACGGGACAAGAATAATAGCCTAATTCGATCGTCCTCAAACATCATTTAGCGGCTTAATACGCCATTTTCCCAGAAAGATCAAGTGACAACTAACATCTGAACAGCTCATATCAAAAGACAGATTTAGCCCACAGTTAGTGGTGCTCATAAGAACGAAATATCAAATACAGTGGAACTAATCTGCATAAAATACTTTCAAAAGATCTAGTGTCACGGTAAATCCCTAAAAACGTACATTAGCATTATTAATCCCCGATAAATTGATAAAAATTCACATTTTCATAATTTGTATAATATTATCTATTTTCATATTCCTTTGTATGCACATCAACTGCACTTTACAGCTCGCAAATATTAACCACTGCCTTAATTTTAAGAGAAAAAAAATGTCTACAGTAGCTCGTTGCACTTTTATATATTGATGGTAAAAATCTGGTTGAAACTTAGAAATGAATGTGAAAAGTTGAACAAACGGAACATTGTTATTATTAAAGTTTGTTTAGTGTCATGATTGTAACAATCAAGTGGCTTCGTTTCGTTCTTAATTTGTGACAAAAGAATGGGTGTTAAACGTGTTAAACTAAATATCAGTTACATGTCAACAAACTTTTTCATTTAAGATTCTTCTCACCAACAACCGGTAAAGGAGCTCTCACAGGTTAACGTTTGGCTAAATTCAATTAGAATAAAATGAAGGTTATAATACACACCCCTCTTCCTAATCTCCCAAAGATTGCCCTCCCCAATATTCCCCCACCGCATATCTCCTCCATTCACTGGCCCTCCTGATACATACTTAAGAGACCCCGTCGAGAGGATCTTTTCCCTATAAAGAGAAGATGCAATCCGACCGCCTTTGAAATGATCCTCAGGACTTATTGCGACAGGCCCTTCAGTCGCACTTCAAAAGGACGAGTCTTGGTTTGAAAGCCGCTGCTTTTTAAAAAGGGACCCAGAAAACCAGCAGCAAGAGCGCGGAGTGGCCAACGACTCTCACAGCCAATAAAGGACAGGAGTAGCAAGAGAATCGATGGATTATTGATGCTTACTATATCTAAACTCATGCACCGGTAACCTGGCTGTGTAACGGGGTCAATCCGAGCAGGATCTTTGCGCGCCTCCTCGCCCTCCTACCCTCACACTCTGACTTTGGCTCGGTTACGCACCGCGCGCCGCGCTTTTACGCAGGTGTGGATATCTTGAAGATCCCGCGTACACATGGCTGCGTTAACCTTATCCAGAGCGGACAATTTCCTGCACAATTTCTTACAGGTACTGCACTTTCATTTGTTTTATTGTGCATTTTCCCAATACATAGAAATACACAATCACATCACATCTCCAACTTAGAATTTTTGTTTCTTTCATAACTTATTTGTGGTGCGATTCTTTCTTTCTTTCTTTCTTTCTTTCTTTCTTTCTTTCTTTCTTTCTTTCTCTCTTTCTTTCTTTCTAAATAATATTATTTGCTGCCTTATTTTCGTTTTTATCATTTTTATAATTATAATTTTTATTTTAAATTTCATAAAATTCCAAAATAAATAAAAACTATAAAAATAAGGCAGCAATCAAACTTTTACAATTACTAAATTATTTTTTACAGTGATTATAATTCCATATAGTTCTAAATAGATTCTCTATTTGCAAGTTTGAAGGTTTAGTTACAATTATTTGTTTTTTTCCCTCTCTAGGATCGTACTCCCAGCTCCTCTCCAGAGAGTGGTCCTAACACCCTTTCTTTTTTGGCCACCACATGCAGTCAGGCTTGGCAGGAGGGGTCACAGCTCCCTTACGAGGGTCCCGTGGGCTCCGCTTCCAGCATGTTTCAGCTTTGGAGCAATGACGTGGCCCCTAACTCCAGCCTGAGCGCTCATCAGATGACCTTCACCATGCCCAAAATGCAGTTCCCCGGCCACATGCAGCCCACTCTGGGCTCGCACTCCCATCATCACCACCATCACCACCATCACCACCATGAGCTTCCCCTCACACCTCCGGCCGAGCCCCCGTCTGCCTATTCGTTTGAGCTGTCTCCAGTAAAGATGCTCTCCTCCCAGGCTCAGGGGAACGCACCATACTACGCGCAGCACAACGCTGTGGGTCAGAACTTTCCCAGCTTCCTTCAAAATGCTCCAGGAAGACCTCACCTGCCCGGCGGGCACGTTGAGGATGGCCAGCAGTGGTGGAGTCTCCCTCAGAGTAGCAGCGCACCCTCCAGTCACCCCTTCTCTCTGGGACGGCAGCTGGTTTTGGGCCACCAGCCTCAAATTGCTGCACTTCTGCAGGGCACCTCAAAGGGTCTGTTGAGCTCAACTCGTCGCTGTCGCAGGTGCAAATGCCCCAACTGCCAGTCCACGGGAAACGGAGGTGCTGCTCTGGAGTTCGGGAAGAAAAGACTGCACATTTGTCACATTCCAGATTGTGGCAAGGTTTACAAAAAAACCTCTCACCTGAAGGCGCACCTGCGCTGGCACGCCGGCGAGCGTCCCTTCATCTGCAACTGGCTCTTCTGCGGGAAGAGCTTCACACGCTCAGATGAGCTGCAGAGGCATCTCCGCACGCACACCGGGGAGAAGCGTTTCGGCTGTCAGCAGTGTGGGAAAAGGTTTATGCGGAGCGATCATCTCTCAAAGCATGTGAAGACCCATCAGAGCAGGAAGAGCCGGTCCAGTCAGCCCACCCAAAGCGGGACTGATGCACTGCTAAGCAACATCAAGAGAGAGTAAAGGATGCAAAAGAGCTCAATATAGTACCCGGAATGAGACCAGAGACCTTACAAGGACATTTGCCTCATCTAAAGGTTTATAACAGATATTCCAAAAAGCAATAGGAGCATGGGCCTGTTTCCATTGTACTTTTCTTTTTCTTTTTTTCTTTTAAACACTGGAGTGAACGCACACCATGCTGCACTGAAACCGAGCTTTGAGACTTTAAAGAGACTTATGGTCACAGCAGAAGTTCTCTTATTGTGATATATCTCATGAAAGTCACATTCTTATGGCTCTGGATGCAAAGACTTCTTATGACCAAACTTTTCCCTTGCACATTTATTTAAAGATTTTAATTCAAAAGCTCCAGGAAATTCTTCGAACAGCACAATGACAAGTATTCGTTAGTTGGTGAAACTGTCATTTGTTTACATTTTGTTGTTCTCTGGTAGTAAAATTTATGCCTTATATTGAAATCATAAATTCTGGTTGCAAAATTTGCCAACACTATTCCCGGACAGATCACCTGAAGTTTGTTTTCTTGCAGAGAATGGCACTGCCATGAATATCACTCGAAATCTAAATCCCTATAGTTTCAAAACATGAACCAAATGTACATAATGTTTATACAGTGCACAGTTCTATGAAGACTAGCATGTGAAATATTAATAAACATGAATAACTGTGCAAATCAAAATCTGGTGCTTTGTGTTTTGTTAATTCCTTCACAGCTACATTTCCGTTTAATACCTTGTCAAGCACACTTAGTGCGTTTTAACCGACGTGTGAAGTTCAGCAAATGGCTAATGTTAAATCTAACACAGTGTGTCGGACCTCAGCGTTTTGCATTTATTCAAATGTTAATGTAATAGCATTCAGGATGCTAATTTAAGATGGCCATTGTTTCTAAGGTGTCGAGGAAGCACTTAAAGCAAAGACAAATGATTGGAGGGTTTTCAGACATTTTACAGTTGTCAGTAAATAGTCGGGCCATTCCTGGGAACAGTGGTCTGACCTTCTCCCATCAAGTTCACAGTCATGTTGTCTCGTAATTGCCAGTGTAAAGAACAGACAACAGTTACGCTCCACTGGAGCTCACTGTGAATGGACCCCCAGCCGTTTATATCCCACTGGCCGTGACAGAAGTCACTTTGATTTGGCACCTTTGTGATAGTGAGTGCTTAAAACCCCTCTCCCCCATCTGTGTGTGCAAATGAACCCTTTACTGCTCAAGAATGCCCAGAATGTGACTTAAAACAAAGAGAAATTAACCAGATGTCTGCATGTGCTGACTAGATTACCTAGCCAAGTCACAGAAGGCTCACTGATTTTGGAGGACACATTTTTTTTGGTGTCTTACACCAGTATATTCATTTTTTAAACATGTATCCCCATTTAGTTTTAACCAAATCATTAATGAATGTGAAGGTTTTCATCTATTCAGGTTATGTTGTATCTGTATCTGATGGAGTTTAATTATAAGCATTTTGATTAAACTCCACCAGAACCTGCGTACCGGGACAAGTTGTCACAACAACGAAAAGGTCGAGTCGAAAAGTCCAAATGCACAATGTTTGTTTTCTCTACCAGTGATTTTGTATATTAGTTTTGAACACATAGATCAAAAAGTGCCTACAAATCTAATTCCTGTCAAATTATATTTATATAAAATAATATTTTTGTAATATATCTTGGATAAACTAATTTCCACACTAATTGTTATGGAACACTAATAAAGGATCAATGATATAAATTATATAATTTATCAGGGCAAGTTTTAACATTTAAAGCATGTTTTAAAAACCCAATTTTGTACAATTTATGACAATGTATAGTTGTTATTGAAAATTTTGCTGAATAATAGGCCAGTGTCTGATTGTTTAATGGCAGGTTTCATTGTGACAACTTACCCCATATAGGGTGACAACACAGTGTTCAGTGAACTGTCTTTTTGTAGGTTTGTGTGTATACAGAAACTGACTTTCAGTTATAATCCTACTTCTAGAAATATGTACGTGTGACAACTTGCCCCGGTCTCCCCATTATCAGAAATACACACAAAACGTCATCACATTGTAAACTACAGTGAAAACAGCAGAGAAAGAAACATTGTGTGTCCTAAAACACCCTTGCGTTCCAAAAGGAACCAGTTTAATTTTTATATAATACAATGGTTTTGCCACATAGACATATATCATGTCCAATTCTTTCTCTACATAATTTCCTTCATTTAGAGGTGTTCATCAAAATAGCATGCAACAATGTAAGAGTCAAACCCACATTTGTGGAAAGGCAGTACAGGAAAGCTTTCAGTTTATACAGGGCTATGTCAAATGATTTGATTTCTGCTGATTTGAATAGCTATTACGTCAAGGCAAGAGAAGGTTGTTACAATCATTTAAGGATATTTAAGCGAATGCATCTGAAGCATGCCAATAGTAAAGCTTTGCTGCAGAGTTTTGAATTTGAAGTTTTAAATCGATCTGTGGAAGAAGAAAAAAGACTGATTGGTTGTGTATACAGCGCTAAAGTCCTCCGGCACCCTCTATTGGAAAGAATGTGCAATAAGCTAAACGGAGCAAAAGTGCTTTTTGATCATGCTTCAACATCAAATACTAAACACATACCATCCCTTCTTTGGCGAGGCATCTAACATTTTATGACAAACTGTATGTTTCAGACTGGATTAACAATGTCAGTCCTCTTTCTAACTAATGATTTGGTTTGTCATTAACAAATACTTTTCAAAAATAATAATAAAACGACAAAACAAAACACAATATCCAATACATTTGTTTTAAACTTTGGAAGAATGATATCTTTAGCTTTTTCCTTAGTTTTTATGAGAGAACATGTTTCCGAAAATGTTTTAGACGGTTTGTAAATGAACTGAATTACATTTTAGGCTTGACATTTCATTCATTTTCTGTAAAGAATACTGGCACCTGCTTTGGCACATAATGATATAACATTTTACCTTTGGCTTTCATTAAGTTAATAACAACAACATAATAATGTTATTATTATTATCATCTAATATCATTTGAAAACCTCATTTTGTAACGGGTGACCGGCGGAGTAATCCAGGCAGTGTGCATCAAATGAGGAGGGTGCAGCAGAAGCTAAAAAGGGTCATCAAACCACAGATAAAATACTTTTATAGGCATCCTCTTCAGCCAAAATCTTTCAGTCCTTCCCTTGAGCGAGTCCTCCTGCTCAACAAAGCAGATACTCTCATGTGTGATCTCTCATGTCCACCTTGTCCAACAGAGTTGATTGATCTTAGAGAATTCTAACATCCAATCAGCGAAGAGAAAGTCAAGCGTCCGTGTCTCCATGCACAGATCATTCCGCTACATACAGTATATACAAATTAGCTGCATTTAGAGTCTGTTTCCCCTTAGCTCCTTCATAAGAGTTTTACGCAGCCCACGTGAGCATTCAATATAGATTGGAGATAGAAAGACAGCTTCTGTAAAGAGGCACCGATAGTGCGAAACCTTTAAAATCCAGCATGAGCCCCCTGAGGACTCTCTTATGTTCATAATAATACAGTATGTTCTCTGCAAAACACATCTGATGGAAAATGTTCAGCATGTTTGCGAGAATGAAGCCATCAGAATCTAGCACACAAACACGCACTCAAAAACATACATACATGCACACTTGCCCAAACGCATCCTCACACCCTCAGATAAAGGTTTAATCTGGTTCCTGCTCCAGTGACCTCCCAATATAGGAATGGTTAATTCTCCTTTGAACAAAACAACTTTAGTAAAAAGACAACAACAACAACAACAACAACAAAAAAGAAAAGATGTAAAAACAATTAAAAAAGTCACTAGGTAATTCGCCTCACAGGTTTAGGAAGAATACCACAAGATAACAGACGTGAATAAAGTCCAGACTGTGGCATGCTCTGGTGCAAACATCAGATTCAGGGTCATTTCCATTCACAGGTCGTCCTCATCAAGCTGGGCCAAATTACTGGAGCGCTGAAGAGTGGAGGAGGGACTAGGAACAGCCATGCGCCCCTCTCTCGGTGAAGCTCTGCGTCCACCCTCTCCTGAGCTCTGGGACACAATAGAAGAAAAAAAAAAGGTCATTTCTGCCACTGATGGTTTCTTTTTCTCAACAGCACATTATTAACATTATGATTCTATGGAAACCTATTGTGAATTTTAAAAATAAATAAAATCATAATCATTAGATATAAAGTCACATTTATGAGAAACAAAGCCGCAATTGCAAAATACAGTCACATTGTGAGATATAAAGACAAAATTACAAAAAATAAAGACATTTGCCAGGATAAAATATAATATTGTGAGATTGTAAGGTATAAAGTTGCCATTGTAAGATATTGGGCCCTACCATACGCCCAGCATACACTCCGCTTATTAAACACACGCAGCAGCATACAAACATTTAAAAATATTAAAAATAATAGGATTCCTCTCTCTGGAGAACCGTTCAGTCTTTCCGCTCTCAAATTCTGCAATTGTAAATAGTGAATCCCCCATGGTGCAAGTGCAACTCCCTTTTAAAGGGAATGGGAGATGAGACTGATTGGTTTATTGCACGTTACGCCCAAAACACACCCATGATTCATTAAGAGACCAGTTACAACCCTTTTATACCAAACGGCTGGAATACCTGCCGTTTTTTCCGTCGTTAAGTTAGTAAAAGTGGATTCAGACACACCCTAAGTGCACCTGCACCATGTGCTTAAGAACATGTGCTCAGATTGTTAGATTAGGGCCCATTAAGTCACAATTATGAGATGCAGAGTCGCATTTGTGAGATAAAATGTCACCCTGTGGGATACTTGAAGATATAAAGTCGCAATTGCAAGATATAATAGGCCTATGTGAGATATAAAGTAATCATTGTTCACATGAATCTGCCAAAATGACTAAAAGGCTGTATTATGCATGCCAGGCCAGTAGCTTGCGATGTGAACATGTAACACGCATGCACATGACGTCACCATTTTGTCACGTTTATGTTGTTTACATAGAGACAGTAAAGGGACTGTTTTCAAAACCATGCACTCTTAAAAAACAGTTTTCAAAAGCTTTAGTTTTCAGGCCCCATAAACGTGAAAACATACCCTAAGACATAAAGTCATATTTATAAATCACACCATGACGTCACCGTAGTTTACACTGTTGCAGAGATGATAACGGTATCATTTTCAAAAATGATGCTGTTGAGTAAATGAACGACCAAAAACGTTCCATTAGAAACTAAGTCAAAATTGTGAAATATAAAGTCACAATTGAAAGAAACTTGCAATTATGACAAAATCACAACAACAACAAAGTTGCAATTGGGATACATAACGTCTCAGTTACCATTTAACTTGATTAACTCTCACAGGCTTCCATAGGATTCACATTTCCCCCCGACAATTCATGTGAAATCTTCATTCATGAATGTATAAAGGTTTGTAATGTGTGACAGCAAAGAAATTCTCGCCTATTCCCCAAGCAGAGATTAATGAGCTGTCATGAGCCTAGCTCACGTCTAAAAATGGCTTGAGTGTTAATTACCGGGAGCAGCCCAGGATATTAAGAGCAGTATGCTTGTTACAGGGTTTATGGCATGACTGAATATTGTAACGAGAGCTTCAGAAATGATATAATATTGTTCAACACTCCCGTCAGACCCAGAATCCTTGTTAGATAAGAAAGACAGATGTGTTATTGTCTGACGCCTTGCCTTTTGCTTCTGTACAGAAATTCTGAAAGCTTTTCACACTTATTATAAACCTTTAAGATCTTAGTTATTTTCGACATCCCTTGGTATTACCTGCCCTTGATTTGTTTCTCACCTTGAATATCAGAATAAAAACAATCAAAATCCTATTATAAGCCCATCCAGTTTTTTTTTTCCTTAACATAATAATATAGCCTGAAGAAATGAAATCATGGCAGTGATTATTTTAGATTAGATTTGGTAGATGGTTATAAAATGATCCTAACATGACAAGTAGTTTGTTTTAGGCACATAAACATGTGGGAAGTGAAGTCAAAACAGCGCTCAGATCTAGCACCGGTATAATCCAACAGTTTGCATGAACAATCAGGCGCTTGATAGGGATCTGGTACTTCCCTCTGTCAACCTGTCTCCTTCCTGTTTGTGAAGTGCTGTTGCTCACAGGCCTGAGTAAAGCAGATAAACAGCTATTTCACGCATAACTATTGTTGAGCTGTCATCAAAGCTCATTTTGGACTAGACTCCGCAGGCGGAGAGGGATGTTTTAATGGGCCGCTGTCTCAGAATAGGGAAAACCTCAGTATAGCAGACATCATAACCATCAGTTTGTTTGTAGTTTAATGCATTATCAAAGACGTTACAAGGTCAAATGAATATTACAATTTCTCTGTCAGTAATAAAATATGCTATTTCATTTTGTTGTATTAAATTACATGAATCCAGAGCTTTAGACAATGTACCTGTCCTGCAAATAAGGCCGTGTTAGTATATTGTTATTGCATGTCCACAATATACCAGCAGAGGGAGCAGCATGGCCTCTTTTTTAAAACTCTAAACACATTCTGAGCAAACCAAATCCAAGTGAGCCTGTTTTGGCGGGTACACACAGTACCTGTGTGCCTTGCGTGCTAGAGGAACACAGTCCGTTGGAGACCGCCTGGCAGTTTAGAGGTGCCTGGGAGAATGACGGCTCTTCAGAGAAGGCCAGCTGCACATGAGTCGGAGACACCGTCTGGGAATTCAATCTGGAGTCCACCGGACAGCGCTGGACTTGTGTTGACTGTAAACGTCAGACAGAAACAGTGGTTACAAAATCTTCCAGGTTATTTATATCCATTTATCACATACGACTTTGACCTCTCAGATGATGACAGTGGGATTAGAAAATTTAAGAGTTCAGAAATATGATGAGGTGAAAGTTGAAGAAATGATCTCAAACAGAAAGAGGCCACTCTTGCTCAGCAAGACTGACTAGAGTAACACTCATATTTGTAGATAGGGATGCACGATATGAAACATTTTAACCGATTCCGACAAGTCCTTCTCATAGCTGATTCCGATAACCAATAAATTCATATTATTTATATGATAATTTCCATATAATCTGCAGTTTGAGCACCCAGGAGAATAGAAAATCTAAGATGCATAGATGAAACTGATATTTTTAGTAGCTCTGGCCTAACTACAATGGCAAACATCAGGAAAGGGTTTAACAGAATTATGGTTTATCTGCACTCAACTCATTAACAACACATTTATATTCAAGTATTTAATGCATAAAAAAAGCATCTATTAACCTTTAGTGCATGAGGATGAGGAATTTTAAATGCCTGCTGAATGGGGACATCGGCGCTCTGTGTTTTTGGCTTACACCGGTTTCACACTGCACGCCCAAGCAGAAGCTGTGCGTATGGAGAGCGGGAGCAGCTTTCACACTGGCAGCATTTGTCGCAGCTGAACCATGGCGTGTGTATTGCAAATACATACGATTATCGTCCATTCTGTCAACCTTTTCCGCCGTTCTCCTCCAACCCCTGTCTGTCTTGTGCTTTGATTTATGATGGGCAGCATATCTCTGCTGCGATGTGAACGTGTTCCCCTCTGTCCCAAACAAATATGCATATAACATGCGGTATATAGGTAGTTTACATGATAAAAGTAACCTTAGAGATATGCCTCTAGTTTTAGTACAGAATTTAAATACACAATTTAAACAGGCCTTTGAAGTTTGGCCGAAAATGTACTTGTGTATTTTGGATGTTATATGATTGTGATTGTGAAATACAAAGAACACATCACTACATGATTTCATGGTGGAATGTGTTATTTGTCATGTTAATCAGGTCAATTTAGCAATAGTAGCTGCCGACGCGGCTGCTTCATATTTCTTTAAAGTCCCTGTAAAGTCAAAATTAAACATGGTGTTCTGAGTGTTGCTCACACCACAGATAAATGTGTTATTAACCACCTAGCCAAATTTGAATCATAAAAAAATCCGCTAAGCAAATAAAATATCTTATCGAAATCTTGAAAAAATAAGCAGCATTGTCTGCTCTCAAACGCTGGGGGCGTGTCCATTTTTGGCGCCGAAACCACGCCCACTCGCGAGAAAGCTGCAGCTCACGAGTCAGGACGGCACCAGATGTTGGCGGGACGGAGACAGGAGGATGAAGGCCTGGGCGGGAGATAGTCGGTTTGGCCCTGTTCTGCAGCGGATTATCAGTGAATCCCAGTTGTTGCCGGTGAAAGTTTGTAAAACTATCTGGTGTAAAGACACTACAGAAGCAGGTGTTGGTGGTGATCCTCAGCACTCCATCAAGGTAGCTGTTCTCAAATTAATCCACCTCTTCTTGAGATCGTATTTTTGTTTTGTAGGCTGTTTTGTAAGCTGTAGGCTGTAGTAACTAACGGTACTGACAGTAACTCACAATCTAGCGGGTGAACTGATGCGGAATTGCGAATGTGCTCTAGTTATGGGGGAGGGGCCACATGCCTAGCGGCTTAAGTGCGTCATCGAGCCACCGTTTTAACCCCGCCAAAAAAATCCGGAACAAAGCAAAGGTGAAAAACTTCTTAACGGTCTAACTTCTGAATTCAGTACTTCATAGTTCACAGTCTTTGTAATGTGTTTCAACAATACATTTCGAAACAAATCTCAGAATTGCCTTTATAGGGTCTTTAATACAGCTTTGCCGCGATGACGCCCTTTCAAGTGAGATAAGATTAGTTGTGTTAAACTTGACGCATTTTTCCTTCTCTCGGAAGCCTTGCTGAATATGCTTTGCAAATAGCAATGGCATTGTCCCCCGCTGCCACAGAGAAAAACTTCCAGACCGACGAAAATATGTTCACAGATGACGACGTAATGAGCGCGACACAGTCACTTGCACTCGGAATCTGGACTGATCGACTGACTTACCAGCAAGAGTACTTTATCAGATCTAGTTATCGGATTTCTTTTATTTATCAGAGCAATGAAAATGACGTCATTTTCACCCATATCACCCGGTAATTTATCTGTCCGATAAATATCATGCGTCCGTATTTTTAGACAAATATTATTAAAAATAAATATTATTATTTATAGTTATTGTTATAAGTTATTGTAGTAATATTTATATACAATTACAGTTTGTATTAATATTTTCATTTCTATTTTAGTATACTTTTAAGTTCAAATTAATAATTAAAAAAAAATTTTTTTTTATATTTAGTTTTATTTCAGTTAGTCATTTTTATGTCAACTTAAAACTATTTCAGTTATTTGCCAAGGCAACATTTATTTTTTATTTTCTTTAAATCAACAAAATAGTTTTTTTAAAGCTTTAGTTTGAGTTAAAATAACACTGTCTCTATGTGAATACATGGATTCTCTTTCTGCTTGAAAGTCTAAATCCCAATTCGCATACTTCTACTGTGGTACTATGTCAAAGTCAAGAGAAAACCAGCAAAAAACAGTGCAAGCATGCATACAAAATATCCACTGAAACTAGTACACTAGTAGAGGTATACTGTGATTTGGGATGTACTAATCCTAATCTTGGATCAGGAAATAACCACTAGCCGAGATTTAAACTCGGGTCACTTAAAGCGCAACCACAATACATTTTGAAACGCTGCCCACAGGGCCATCAGCTCCGACAGGTAACCATTTGTTCAATGTAGGTCTGATTGACAGCGGAGATTACCACACAAAAACTAGGTGAGTGCGGTTTAAGAAAACCTCAGATGAATGAAATCTCTTACCTCTGGCTGTGAGTGGTCATCATTGGGGACCTGGCTGGGCAGGTAGAGAGAGGGCAATGATGTGTTACAGGAGCGCAGGCAGGGCAGTTTGTGACGGTCGATAGATGCTGAGGAGTGAGGCCTCAGACCAACCACTGCTGACAGAGGAGGCTTCATGCTACGACCCAAACTGTTGCTCTTGCTCTCCCTTCTCTGGTACTCAATGGGTGACTGCAGGGCTGAAACACATAAAATAAAACTGATGGAGTAGCCATATTTAATTTGACACACAAAAAACAAGGCTTTGAGAATATACAGTTAAAATTACTTCCTAGTTCATGTTCAGAACCAGATTTTACTTTCTTTTTTTCTCCACTGGAAGTGTGTGAAGTTATATTTTTAATGATTTGACATTCAACGTTTAATACTAAAGAACACTGTTTGACACACTGAACAGACTGTTCTTCTATCCCTCATACCTTTGTTTATGTATGCCATTTAAATATGGAAGGTACTTTGAGAGTAACTGTTGAGGACTTTATTAAAGTGTAAAATGAGCAGTTTAGATATCACTTATCCATGAATGGTCTGAACATCAGTCTAAAACTGCTTCTGAGGTTAGGCGCTGAGATGAAATCAGCAGGGTGTAGGGTGAGTCTCACCATTGAGGAAATTGCGTTGGCTCTCCAGTATTTGGCTCACATCGCTGACCCAAGCCTTGCAGATTTCCAGCGACAAGGAGTGCAAGACAAATCGAACCGTGCTACCATCAGCCCCCCGAGACGTCAGGGCAAAGCGATTAGGGTCACCGTCTACACACACCTCCACACCCAGACAACTTATCTGAAAGGAGAAGCTATGTTAACACATGCAAACATAATGCGTAGGCCTAATGTGGAAACCTTACATGATAATAACTTCCTCTAATGGGGTAACTCACCTTAATACTGTTTTTAAAAACATATCCAGGTAGAGAAAATCCTTTTTTCCTGTCTATTGGCTCGCTGAAGATGACGAGCTGTTCAAATAGGAAGACCCGCCTCTCCTTAGCGCGGGAAAGTAAGCTGCTGTCCTGTTCTGTGACTGTGAACGTGTCTTGCTGGAGAAGTTTTCCTTGTGCCGTGATCTTCCCCTGAAAAAGAGAGAAAATGTGGTTTTAGGGCAGGGGTTTTCAAATATGATGATCCCCTTTCTAAAATATAAACAGCACTCTCTTGCAGACCCAAGTTTGCAAAGCCCTGCTTTAGGGGATCAGAGTCGCTTACAGTATTTCCACAGAACGACAGCTTTAAACCACAGCCTGAGTCTGGCGCCATACCTCAAAGCCTTGCAGCCGACCCACGTTCATCATGTCATTGCAGCGCTTCGGAACAAAACACATCACCTCCACTGCTTTCTGTTAGAGAGAGAGAGAGAGAGAGAGAGAGTGCAATGTGTGGAAACAGGCCTCAAATCTTTACTAAAGCCTATGAGAAAAGAACAGTATTACTGATTTCTGGCTCAAACCAAAGGGACACCAAAGGCAAGAAAAAAACACATGCTGCCAGGGTCAAGGAATCACACAATGTTCCTTGGTGGGATTATGTGTTTCTTCTAGTCTTGAGAAATAAAACTTGCATAATAATTACGGTGTCTGAGTGACTCATACCTCCAGCTCCTCAGTGTCCATCCCAGCCTTTGTGTAGTACTTGAGGAAATCCTGTCGCGAGACACACAGCGTGAGGTCTAGAATGTCTTAATTTTTTAGTATACTATTTGTACTAATGGCTTTATGTGTGTGGAAACCAATTAAGTGCATTCTGTGAAGTAAGCTGGCAAATACCTGAACAGGAGAAGAAATCTATGTGGGTGATTCTACTCTTACAACGCAGCTGAGAACCTTTGAGATTTTACTATTATTCTTCCATAAAAAAATCTTATTATGTTTTGACTAGTAACAGGTATTTGGTGTTAATGTGACAAGTTTAACACCAAAGGCATCAGAATACGAAAGCTAAAATTTCTTCTAAAGAAATTATATTCCAGGGCAGAATATAAAAATATTCAACAGCTAAAAAGTTTGGGGTCAGTAAGATTTAAAAAAAGAGAAATTAATACTTTTACAAGACATCCTGAAAAAAAATGTATCACTGTTTCCATGAAAACATTAAGATGCACAACTGTTTTCAACACTAATACTATTTCTCAAGAATCAAATCAGCATATTAGAATGATTTCTGAAGGATCATGTGAGACTGAAGACTGGAATAATGGCTTCTGAAAATTCATTTGCCATCACAGGTTTTTATTTTTTAAATATATATATTTTATTTTATTTTATTTATAATTGTAATAATATGATTTCACACAGTATTACTGTTTTTACTGTAGTTTTGATCAAATAAATGCAGCCTTGGTGAGCATAAGAGACTTCTTTCATAAACATAAAAAAATCTTAACCCCAAACTTTTGAATTTTAGTGTAAAACAGAACCGTAAAGTACTTTTTGATTATATAATAGAATATAGAATACAGAACATTTTTAATTTAAGTGGTCAATGTACAAAGTGCGGGCATTCTTTCCTCTACTTGATCTTAAAATAAAATACATCTCCATTCATATTTTGATAATAATTTGATGCTTTACTTTTATTTATGAATGTGGAATTGATTTGGCATGGTCCCCAACACTCCCAATAGAATAAGCCATGAGTGCACAAGATCGTGTGCGATGTGTGTTTGTGTGCGTCTGTGTGTTGTACTCGGTTTCACCTTCAGTAGCAGCTGGTACTTCATGATCCTCTGCACAGGTTTGATGAGCAGGTCATTCAGCTGCAGCCTGTGACCCAGCTGCTGTTTCAGTTCCTGCACACAAACACACACAAATATTCACCTGACTGACTGATTCCTTTATGCGCAAAGAGAGAAAACCAATGTTCTGCATACTGTACGATAAAACTACACATACTATTTTATCTTTACTACCGAGTGCAGTATAAAATGCATAGAACACCTACTTGAGCTACAATGAGCTATCCACAATGCAATGCACTCAACTGCAATGTTTAACATCTTTTCTAGCCACGTCATGTGATATGACTGCCAAAAATCACGTTTTTTTGTGATTTTTTTTTTTTTTAAAGATAGCTAGACAACATTTACTGAATTTAGCACACAACAATGAGGTTATGTGACAAAAATCAGTCAACTATTCTAGGAAACATGCATCATTTACATACAGTAAGTACAGTAGGTAGTATAAAGTACATACTGTGCAGTATGCATTAAGCATTGGTTTGCAGGTATTCCATTCCAAACAAAACCAAACACTCTCCTTGATCCATTATCCCATAATGCCCTGCAGTCTCCATCTATAAAACCTAAAGTAACGCCACCTATCAAACCTCTAAATGTTTTGGCACGGTGCTGAGAAGAATCCATTAAGTGTCAAACTTTTCGATCAAGCCTTTCCCTGTTTTGTCTGTTCCAAGAATTGATGGGTCAGTCAGGGCCTTCATGTTCACTGAGCGATTATTACACACACACACACACACAGTGCAAATGGAAAGAGAGTCTGCCATGAGATATTTACACTGATGTGCCTGTACGGCCAAAATAGTCCCTCACGCTTAACATGTGTCTTTGAGGACTCCACCAGTGTGTGTATGCATGTGTTTGTGTGCTTGCTCTTCACATGCACTTACCTCAAAGTAGGTCTCAATGTATTCTGACACGATGTGCTCAGACTTAGGTTTGTTCTGGCAATATACCACATACATGTGAAGCCGTCTTTCCTGCAGTTTGTGCAAACAGAGAGGACAGTGTGAATTAGCTAAGTGGTTATACAGTGGACCCAAAAAGTATATAATAGTAAAAATGCTTGAATGTCTTGGAATTCCATAACATATTTATTTTAAAGAAATATAGCAAACTTTTTAAGCAAAACATTTCACAAAATATTATTTTTCAAATGATAAAAAATAACAGTTATACTGTTGAAATTCATTAAACCATATTCAGTCACTTTCTATGTCCAGTGTTAACGTGATGACTCTGCTAGGACATCCTGAGGGCAAGTGACTTCATACAGCACCTAAAATTCACTTTGACACCAGTTGGATGCAGAAAATCCATTGCAGTTAGTTCTGAGAAAAATCTGTTTGCAGAAAACACTTAATTTAAAATATAATGTCCAGAAATCCTTGTTGCCAGTAAAACGAAACAGTAGCTGTGACGTTATTGAAATATATCAAAGACATTTAAAAAAAAAGATATACACTATATTGGCATTACATCCCATTCTTAATCCGTAGGGTTTAATAGGGGGTTGGCCAACCCTTTGCAGCTATAACAGCTTCAACTCTTTTGGGAAGGCTTTCCACAAGGTTTAGGAGTGTGTTTATGGGAATTTTTGACCATTCTTCTAGAAGTGCATTTGTAAAGTCAGGCACTGATGTTGGACGACAAGGTCTGGCTCGCAGTCTCCGCTCTAATTCATCCCAAAGGTGTTCTATCGGGTTGAGGTCAGGACTGTGTTGAGGTGAAGTTCCTCCACACCAAACTAGCTCATCCACGTCTTTATGGACCTTGCTTTGTGCACTGGTGATTAGTCATGTTGGAACAGGAAGGGGCCATCCCCAAACTGTTCCCACAAAGTTTGGAGCATGAAATTGTCCAAAATGTCTTGGTATGTTGAAGCATTAAGGAGTTCCTTTCACAGGAACTAAGAGGCCAAGCCCAAACCCTGAAAAACTCCACCAAACTTTACACTTGGCACAATGCAAGTCAGGCAAGTGCCGTTCTCCTGGCAACCATCAAACCAAAACTTGTCCATCTGATTGACAGACGGAGAAGCATGATTCGTCACTCCAGAGAACACTTCTCCACTGCTCTAGAGCCCAGTGTCAGCGTGCTTTACACCACTGCATCCGACACTTTGTATTGCACTTCGTGATGTAAGGCTTGGATGCAGCTGCTCGGCCATGGAAACCCATTCCATGAAGCTCTCTACGCACTGTTCTTGAGCTAATCTAAAGGCCACACAAAGTTTGGAGGTCTGTAGCTACTGACTGTGATTTTTATTGTGATTTTATGTGGCCTACCACTTCGTGGCTGAATTGCTGTTGTTCCTATTTGTTTCCAATTTGTTAACAGTTGACCAAATATTTAGTAGTGAGGAAATTTCACGAATGGAGTTATCACGGTACCATGCTTGAATTCACAGAGCTTCTGAGAGTGACCCATTCTTTCACAAATGTTTGTAGAAGCGTCTGCTTGCCTAGGTGCTTGATTTTATACACCTGTGGCCATGGAAATGATTGCAACACCTGAATTCAATGATTTGGAGGGATGTCCAAATACTTTTGGCAATTTTGTGTATTTATTGAAGGTTGGTAAAATGGCCACTGCTGGTAGCTTATCTAGTCAAATATTTCTTTCCTGATCCCATTCGTAAATGCAGCTAGAGAGAGACATGAGGCAGCAGCGGACATGTATTATGGCAGAGGTGATTCAGTGGAAACTTTTAAGCTGCTGAAAGCGTTTAAATAAGTTTGAAACAGACTCTGTCTGCAATATAAGAGCAGTGTGATGTGATGGCATAGAGAGAGAGATTACAAAACACTGATGTAGGAGAGAGAGCAGAAGGCCATGTATAATTCAGTCCAATTATCCTCAATGTAATCAGAGCCCCATTCTCTCTCACACTGCATTCAGGTAGTAGGACATTACAATTGGACACTACCTCTCACACACACACACACACACACACAAATACAACTGAACACACTCAATAGATGCAGACTGAGTTGCCTGGAGACAGACCGATTAGATAGATGCCAAAGCATGAACGGTTCTGACAACAGATTCGTGAGAGCTTCACATGGACCATGTGACTTAACTCCGCACAAAATTAATTTCTTTAATCAGCATTTTTGTCGTTTTACAGTGAAAAATAACAACAAACAAGTATTCATTAAGTATTCATTAAGTTTATGTTATTTTCTAAACTAATAGTTTTAAAATGTAAAAATAAATGTAATTAACTTAAATAAAGTTTTAAAACGTATTGTGAAGAGTACTGTGAATGAACACAAATTAACGGACAATAGTATATTCGTAAAATATTTATTAATTTAGCATTTAAATGAACCCAATAAAATTTTGATCTAAAACATTTTGTTCATTATTAGTTCAAATGTTACAATCTTGTTTTAAGTATAAAACCCACTAATTTGTTAATTTATGCTAAAACAACTATTTGTCAGTAGAAAAGAAAAAAAAATTAACTAAACATTTATTTATTCAAATCTTCTACAAAGTAGTTTGTAAATACTACAATATATATTATATTTTAATATAATATATTAATATCCATGTAATATGTTAAGTTACAGTTTTCTGGAAAACAGCCAACAATACTGATTCAGAAAATGACTTTGGGAGTGGAGTGACATGTCCTTATAAGACTAAGACCAACTGAAGGATTTTGCAACCCATCGTCTGAATTTATCTGGGTTACGCATCATTGACTGGAAGTTGGGAAGTCCTGACATAACTTCAGTGTCTCACAACTTTGTAATGTACTGTATGAGTTAAAAGAGGGGGTGAGAGCACAGGCCGAGGACATTTGAGAAAGAGAGGGGGGGGAGGTGTTTTGTGAAAGGAAAAAAGAAAGAGTGGAGACTGGACAAAAAGTGAGCCTGGCCCTTACTCACCCTCCATTACTGTTTCTCATTACCAGCCGATTTCCCACTACGCTTGTTTCTTAGTTTGACTCAACCTTTAGATTTGTGTTATAAGTTTCTTTATTCCCCTCAAGCCTTTTTAAGTTACCCAAAAGGCTTAGACTCATTAAACGGTAGAAAGGGCAAACGCTGGCAGACACCAATTTGAAAAGTAACTCAGTGCTTTTCATTTAAGAAAAACGCTTTGATTCACCACCCAAACTTTTATCACAGAATGTGGCAGCTTTAAACAAATTACTGCTACTGTGAAGTACTTCCACAACTGTAAATCTGCAAGTTTCAGTCTCTCACATGTACGCGCATGGGCACAGGGAATTGAGTTGTTTCTTCTTGGTGAGTTATTTATGTGTGTATGTCCATAGTGTAGGACTGCACTCCAGAAATAGACAATGTTATCAAAGGACATAGGACAAAGGACATTCTTTGTTTTTCCCGCCTCTTTTTCTCTTGTGGTGGTGAGTCAATTGACATGCAAGCAAATACACAGTCTTAAATGGGCTGTATCAGTAACGGGGGGACAGAAATAGAATTGGATGATGGGAGGATAAATGGGGTGTTAAAATGGGTGTGTGTGTGTTAAAAACCTCTGTGTTTTCTCAGCTCTGTTTACTCAAAGTGTGAGAGGAAGTTCTGCGCAGTCTTTCTAGGCACAGGCAGACAAAGGAAAGTGAGAATAATAGAGACTTACATGCTTGATAAAAAGTTGGGCCAGTCGTTCAGGCTCGGCCACACATTTCTCCAGCTCACCCAGGAAATAACTGAGATCAGAACAGAGATCAGACTTACAGCTCACCATAAGCAATCAGCAGGACCATATGGAATCTGCATGCATACACTAAGTTCCAGAGATTTTTCCCATAAAAACAGTTGAGGACAGTTGAGACAGTTAAGGAATATACTAAAAATGTTGTCAGATTCATTATATGCAAACACATAAACACAGATAAACCCACTCTTTATGCCAGTCGTAGATCTGATGAATATTCCCAAACACTATTTTGTCTTTTCCCTTCATGTCTTCTGGAACTCCTTTAGCATTCATAGAGGCCATGTAACCCTGCGAGAGACAGAACATGATGAACTTCCACAGCTCATGACCCATAAAAACACTTTTATTATTAAATCTGAGGCATTTCAATTGTGATAAAATATCGCCCTCATAATTTTTTTTCTCTCCATAAAATCATCATATTCCAAATATTTTCAATCCAGGCACCATTATTTTGATTTATACTGTGAACAGTATTATAGCTGAGAGTAATTCAGGTCAGCTGATGCATCAAATCTAATTCTGCGATGATTAAATGCTCTGAAATGCATTCAAATCATTCCAAGATTACAGGAAAACTGATAGCTTTCCATAACAGAGTTGATCAAATCCACAAGTGATTTGTTAACAGATATTTTTCTCCCAACCCATCCCACCCCACCCTCCAAAGAAGCTCACCTCCACAATAAGTCCTAGATCAGCAACATACAGCTTTTCTGTCTCTATCAATTCTTTCAGAACATACCTGCAGAATAGAAGAAGTCAGCTTTCATTCAATACATTTACAATAGCCTATCTGACAGCTAAAAAAATATGCTGTGAGTAATACAGGGTGTAAAATTAGTAGAGTTCTGACTTGCGCAGCATATTAATAATAAAGGAGCTATATGTGGACCTCTTTTATGAAGGGCCTGTTTTAACGAAATGGGTGAATATCCCAGCAAGAAAATGGATTTTATGCAGGTAGCTTTGTTTTGGAAGATGGTAGCTGGTTTCTGGTAGGTCATTAACTGGTCTACCAGCAACTTTGTTCTAAAAACCATTTTGTCCTGTTAATCTGGCCATTATGGTTAAGAACATCATTAGTTGTTCTAAGCTGTTCATTAGCTGGTTTAAGATGATATTTAGCTGGTCATTAGCTGATCCAAGTTGGTCATTAGTTTATCTAAGAAAGTAGTTCCTTGACTAAGATTTTCTTTAGCTGGTTTAAATGGATCTTTAGCTGGTTTACTGTTGCAAAAACAGTTTGACCTGTAATGGCCAGCTGGTAGCTGGTTTCTAGCTGGTTAAGACGGGTAAAAAGCTACCATGTTCAAAATAAAAAAGGTTTTACCACCTTAAGCTATTAAGATAAGTTGGTAGTTGTTTTTTTAGCTGGTCTAAAATGGCAATAGTGAGTCCAATTTTCTAAGATTAAGTTAGATGGTCCACGCTGGTTATGATCCTCCACCATGATCTAAAAACCAGTCTGACCACTTTAAACTGTTATGACCAGCCTGCCAGTCTACCAGCTTGAAGCAGTTAATAAACCACCTGCTGGTTTAAACTGGATTTCCCATCAGGGATGGCATACTGTTCTGCTGATGAACATCCAACATGTCTGCTCTGTTCAATTTTGCAATTTAAATCTCAAAGTAATACAGCATTAAAAAGATCTACATTAAGCATGTCTGTTACATAAGTTGTCTAAAATAAGAATTTCTTAGGTTACATAACTCAAGTTGCAAATGAAGGAGATTTCACACACACATGCTTTTTCTAAGGCACTCTTCCGATCCTCTTCGCTGTCTATGGTGGCTGATGATTGGCTGGAGTTGTCATCCATCAACACAGAGCCATTGTCGTCAGCCTGAAGAGTGGTGCACTGGGTGATCTGCAGACACAGAGGGGATAACTGTGAATAAGAGACGAGACGTAATGCTGAAATGTTATTCACTTTGGGGATGGCTGCAGGGACAGAGAGGAATAATACAGAGGAGAGAGAGCGGGGTGGGAAGATACGAGCTGTTGTAATAGCTCAGGTTGCCTAGGTGACAGGAAAGGAGCATGCTGGGTCTGCTGGTGACAGTGACTGAATGATAACAGGAATTCAGTGCTTACCAATAACCATGACACCACAGAGACAGAGTAGGTGCTCTACCCTGAATTTCAATGCCACTGACCCCATGAAGACATCATACTCTCATAGAAACTCGAGTCAAGTTGTTTTGGTTGATATTGACCATTGTTTTAGCAGAGGATAGATGTGCAGACGAGTCGTTCAACGTTTTGAGACGGAAAGAGGAAGTCTGAAGACGTCCTGCCTTTGTTAATGTGTTTGTTAACCACATTAGAGGTAAAACTAGGACATAAACGATGCTATAAATCCTCACACTTTGTCACGTCCCATTTTTTAAATCATGCTTAAGGATTTCCCAAAGCAATTTTAAAAGTAACTTGTTCCACACCATTTGTGCAACCAACATGAATGAGAACTCAACTTGTTGTGAAGAGATGTTTATTAGAATTGACTTAAAATGAGATCGCATTGTGCAATCGCATAGGTTTGTGCCAAAAATCACGCCGATATTATCTATACTCACATGTTTTTATACTAGGTAGTTCTGTTCCATAACCTTACAGCTAACCTGTGTGCATTTTCAGATTGTCAATAATTGTCATAGGGATAGTTCACACAAAAATGAACATTGTCATCATTTACTCACCTTCATGTTATTCTAAACCTATATGAATTTCATTCTTCTGCAGCAACAAATGAAAATATTTTGAAGAATGTTGGTAACCTAATAGTTTTAGTGACCACTGACTTCCATTGTGTGGATCAAAAAAAAAAGAGACATTTCGCAATATATCTCAACAAAAGAATGTCATATAAGTTTAGTACAATGTTGTTGTTATTAAAGGGCACCTATTTTGCCCCTTTTTACAAGATGTATTATACGTCTCAGGTGTCCCCAGTGTGTGTCTGTAAATTTTCAGATCAAAATTCCTAACAGATCATTTAATATAACATTTTGAAAATACCAATTTCAGGGTTTGAGAAAAATTAGCTGTTTTGTGTGTCTCATTTAAATGCAAATATGTTTCTGCTCCCCGGCCCAGAGGGCGGAGCAGTTGGTTATGTCTGTGCACGTATACAGCAAGTACAGAAATCCCATGTGTATATTAGATCTGTGTATTAAATATTATACGTGAAAGCAGTGTAATATACAGCACCTACTGCTATATATGCTGTTAATATGAATCAAGACAGAAAAATCACTCACTGCTCTCTACTGAATCAATTGCAATTTCATAAATATATAGGCTATACTTAGACCAGGAACTTATTTTACCATTCTTATTTCTTTATTCCCTTAAATCGCCTTCAATCCTCTTGTTACGTAATTTTTAAAAATAAAAATACCACAACCAGCCCTTCAAAAAAACAACAACAAAAAACCTTTGGTCCCCCCAATGTTCAAGACATGGTTATGGCCCAAGGTAATGAAGAAATGCATTTAGTAGGGGCAAAAGCCATAAGACAAAGACAAAATGAACCATTTGCCATTGTTGTCCCAGCTGTGTCTGCAGTAGTTCACAACAATAGACAAATTCTCCTTTTGTTGGAATCAAAAACATCTCTACAAACAAACAAAAAGCAATTACACCCATTTATCTTGTTTCTCTGCCTCTTAAATGCACTGAAGGCGAGATAGGATCTGCCCTTTAACCAAAGCTGTTTAGCTGCTTGGTTAACGTCACAGTCACCTAAATGGAGCATCACTTTATCTTCATTCTCAGGACCCCAGTTTTCCACTCTCTTTCTGCGTGTATTGTGAGACAATACAATACACCTTCCACTATAACGTCACACATCCTCCTCAAAACAAGGATTCCTGTGCACAGACCTTGTGATAGATAGAACATCTCCATCCATCTTTTCTATCACTTTTTTTCCAGTTTGTTTGTTTATTAGAGCTTTACAAAGGACTTCCTTTGCTTATGAGGGTGTTATTGTGTTGTGTGTGAGAGAAATGTGACAGTCTATTCAGAAACAATGTGGATTACAATTAACGGAAGTTCCTTGCATTATTTGATCATTTACTCACTCCAAAAAAAAGTGGTTCCAAATGTGTGATTTTCTGTCTTGCGTATAAAACATAAAAAACATATATTTTGAATAATAGCTTCTGGTTTTCCTTTTACATCCAATTACGATGAAGATTTTAAATAGGATGCAAAAGCACCATAAAGTGGTTCATATGACTTATGAACTAAATTACACCATCAGATTTGGAGATGTGTGTGTGCCGTCAAGCCTGTTGGAGTATTATATTACACTGTTGTGTTGTTTTCTAGTGTGGGGTGGTGTTTGTGTGTTTTAGAGCAGTGTGATCACTCCTGCCTGGCTCGCAGGACTACTCAGATCATTTCCAGATGTTTTTTGGCACAGCCTTTAGGAGAACCCCCCACTCTTGCACTTTCCCATTTTTTATCCTCACCCAGAAGCCCGTAGTCTTTACTCGGACCTTTAATAAAAAACTGAAATCATATTGGTTGTTATATTTCTACAGGAAATTGTTAAAGTTAGCTTGAGCAGATGGAGGTTATCCAACCTTCTTTTTATGTCGGGTACACACGGACTCACGTTACGGTTATATCATCAGTGGTTCCTCACTCAAACTGCTGTGTCAGACCTACATTTGTGTGGGGAATTAAACAAAACAGCCAGTTTGATAAACATATGCTGCATTCCTCCGTCCAGGAGACAGGCCGGATCTGTGGAACGCTTACATATTCATTCAGGAATTTTCCATTAGCCAACAAATAATAAACTCACGCTGGATCCCCACAGCAAATGTTTCTGTGTCAGGTACAAAGGGGGCTGTCAGCTGAGCTGAATCAGAGACAGAAATGAATGATATAAATGAAAACCTCAGCCTCTCCATGGAGAGAGACAGGAAGTAAGAAAATATTGCATAACATTGAAGAGCAACACCAATACCTAACCTCAATACACACAGCAGAATGTTTGTCTTATTTCCAGTAAAAAAATATGTAAATATCTATATAAGAAAAATAGGCAAGGGCAAGTCCCTGCTCCCGGGTCAACACAACTCGCATGCATCATGGTGCTCTTGTGATTGTGGATTGGAGATTAATATTATGTACATAAAGTGTTAAATTATGTTTTTGTGCAAACAAAGCCTAGTTGCATACTCTGTCAATGGAGGGACACAAAGCTCTCAGATTTCATTAACATATCTTCATTTGTGTTTAGAAGATGAACAAATGTTGGTTTTGAAATGACATGAGGGTGAGTAAATGATGACAGAATTTTCATTTTTTGGGTTAACTAACCCTTTAAGATATTAAGGGGGAAATTATTGGTTGACCATTAGCACTATTAACTTATGTTATAGACTATGTTTTAAAAGTGTGGGGTCAGTAAGTGTTTTTATTAAATTGATCAAAAGTGACAGTAAAGACATTCACAATGTTAAAAAACAATTCTATACATAGCATTAACTTAAAAAATGCTTTTCAAATTGCAATGTTTAATATTTCACAATATTACTGTTTTTACTGTATTTTTGATCAATTGAATGCAGCTTTGATGACCATAGAATTCTTTCAAAATAAAAAATCATACTGACCCCCAACTTTCAAACTTTCAATAATAATAATAATAATAATAATAATCATAATAACTTGAGTAAATACTGCAATAATTGTCATTGTAAACAATGCCTGAGGCTGTGATTAGTATCACTTACATGAAATAAGTTCATGTTTTTTTTGTACTACAAGTTATAAAGACATCATTACAGTAATTCATGTGACTCCAGTGGTTTAACCTCAATTTATGAAGCAACACTGAGGTGCAGAACAACACCCCTTGTTGTTCTGCACCTCTGTTCATAAATACCTCTCATCACTCACCTTCTGATGGAATGATTGATGCTACTGCATTTAGCCATTAATCTGGATTTGCATTCACTCTCTTCCAGCTATTGTGATTGCTTATGTGTGTGTTTTGTATTAATGTGTATGCTCTGGCTCAGATAGTGTACACGCACAAACAAAAATATACAATGGGGTCCAAAATGTCTGAGAACAACATGGAAAATCTGAGATTTTAAAATGTTTTAATTTTGGAAATAAATATAATTTTAGCTCTAGAAGGAAGAGGATGAAAAAATATAAAATAGAAAAAAATTACATTTTAAATAAATGCATAAATAACATCTTTTGAACTTTCTATTTATACAAAAATCCTGAAAATGTATTGTTGATTCCACAAAAAGATTAAGCAGCACAACAATGATAAAAACAAATGTTTCTTAAGAACTGAATCAGCATATTAGACTGATTTCTGAAGGATCATTTGACACTATGATGGAAAAGTGCATTAAAATAGAAAATACATATATTAAAATGGATAGTTACGGTCCTTGATTATGATTATTTGAGCTTCATTCAAAGCCATTGTAAATTACTCTACAAACATACTCCCATACTACGGGCTTACTACACCACTGCGTCTGTGTGTTGCAGCTTCTCTGTTCCTTGGCAAACATTCTGCTTCTTAAGAAATACATTGCTTTGCGGAAGAAGAATATTTTTACATTTATTTAATGTAATAGCATTACATTTGTATGTCCGTGTGTTTATTTTATGAAACCTTGCTAGGTATGTGGAATAACCATTTTATAAAAGCAATAGGCCTGTGAAGCTGTGATTTATAATGAATTTAGAACCCCTGAAAGGGGTTTTAGGTACTCAGCGGCATGCCTAACCCCCCCTTAGCTGTTCTAAATTCACTGTAAACTATGGCTTCTTGGGGCGTATTGCTTTAATAGAACTCAACATAAGAACCGAAAAAGAAGTGTGTTTAATCATTGTGTGTTTTCACTTTTAAAGGTTCAACATGTAGAGAGCCTGGCAACAAATGACCCATCAGTCAAATTACCATCTGGCCTCTCTCACATTCAGCATGGATACTAACACATTGAAACCCTGATGTGCAAACTGTCACAAAGCCCCTAATACAATCTTACAACCTCCTTTCTTGTTTACTCTTTCCATAATTCATTCTTGCTAAGAGACTCTGTGCAGATGACATGCCCACAGACTTTTGATGGGCTGCCTGGTTTTATTTGAGGTTTTATTTGAGACACATACAGCAAGTTAACAAAATACTAGATTATACTTAGTGACCCCAAAAAGCATCTATACTTATGCACCTGAATAAAATCCTTGCACATGCACACTTTTTAAGCAAAACATTTGATTAAAATCCATTATTACGGTTTTTCAAAATTAATCCAATAGTCCGTTTCTGGCAATCTGACCTGTGTATTTCCTAGTGTAGTGGATCCCTGTGGAGAGTCTGACTGAAAGCTGTAGGACTGCAGGATACCTGGATCACAGTCGCCGAGAGCAGGCAGGCCATCTCTCCACTCCTGCGCAAACGAACACACATACAATACTGCTTTAAAACAACCAAGAACCACATCCTTCACGGTCTTTCACAAACATCAATACTCAGGTCAAAATAAAGCTGACCCATAATTCCTCTCTCTGTGTGACTATGATGTGCGAGAGTGTTACAGGGTCCTAGTTATTAAAGGTCACATCGAATAGTTCTTTCGGACAGAGGCGAACCACAGGGCTCTAGTGAGTAGTTGGCTGCACAGTGTGGTGCAGTTCACACAGCATTATGAAAAACAGAGACATCTGTACCATATTGTGATGTATAACAGTGAAATGGTGTATGAACAATAAAAAAATGTATGGCGGGAATTGATTGGATTGTTTGATCAGTGTGGTTTGCTACTGCTGTGATCTCATGTGAGTGACAGGTTGTGTTGGGCACATGAATTAAAAAAACAATAATGTGCAATGATAAATCATTTATAATAAACACTGCAACATTCCATAAAAAAGAATGGCCAATTCTGATTTTATGGTGACTTTATACACAGAATACAGCTTGATACTTATTATGAAAAATATTGAGTCAAAACATCCCACATCACAACATTTTCCTCACCAGCTCTTTGTCTATAACTGGCAAGATGGTGAACTGCTCCTCCGTTGTTTGCGGGCTGCCCTGGTCTTGGCTGCTCCTAGTGGGGGGAGGCGGGGGGTTTCCCTCCAGTCTGCGGACCTGCCGCTCTCCCTTGGCCGTTCCAGTCGCCCCGGCACTTAGCTTACGCACCGGATTGGTCAGCCACTTCTTCAGGGTGCTGACAGAGCGACGGGAGCCGGGGGAGTTTGGGGCAGAACTACCCGAAGCCTGGGGCGGCAGAGAGGCCACCGAGGTTGAGATACTGCCCTCACTGCCAGCGGCTGAGTATGAGTCTGTACAGACAGAGAGAGGGAAGAGAGAGAGGGAAGAGGAATTAAGTTGGGAATAACCATCTGAGAAGACGACAGCAAGGGAAAACAAAATAAATCTGCCTTATATATAAACACACTCTACATAAACACACTATAACACTAAATATGGCTCATAGCTGAGACGTTGTGAAGAATTTTTCCCATCTCAGACTTCAGGCCTGTGACTAGTTTCTTCAACTATGGCCACTTTTGACCCTGTGGACTTACACCATATACACTACCATTAAAATGTTTGGGGTGGGTAAGATTATTTAATGTTTTTGAAAGATGTCAAGATGTGAAATATCATTACAGTTTTACAGTTTTCTATTGCAATATATTTTAGAATGTAATTTATTCCTGTGATGGCAAAGCTGAATTTTCAGCGTCATTACTTCAGACTTCAGTGTCACACGATCCTTCGCAAATATGCTGATTTGGTGCTTAAGAAATATTTCTTATTGCTATCCGTGTTAAAAACAATTGTGCTGATTAATATTTTTGTAAAAACTCTAGCCATATTTTTATCTAATTTTTACAATTCACAAATGTAGTATAAATACATGCACCACAGGGAAATTCTTTCTTATTCATGAACATTTTCACTATATTGTCATCTCTACCACATCAAATTATGCTGTTTTTCATATTCTGGTGGAAATGACAGTGGTGGAAACAACAAATTACAGACGTGCTTGCCTTTTTTCTTGCTAAGTTTAATTTCATAGCAAGTTTTAAATATCCCAAAAGCACACACTTAGGGGTGAATTCAGCCTTCTGTATTCAACTCCGGGAAAAAGCGTAACTGACATGACGTAGGATATAGTGTATTGAACTGCAAGAGGCATTACACTTTCTTAAAACGTCTTTCTTTGTAAGGCAGAAGCTAGAGATTGTACTTTGTAAAGTTTTAAACATTTTTCTTACAAAAACCCATCAATTCGCTTCAGAAGGCCTTTATTAACCCCCCGGAGCCGTATGGAGTACATTTATGATGGATGGATGGCTCAAACTCGTGGCTCCTGTTCACTGCCATTATAAAGCTTGGAAGTGTCAGGATCGTTATTAATATAACTCTTATTGTTTTCATCAGAAAGAAGAAAGTCATATACACCTGGGATGGCTTGAGGGTGAGTAAATCATGGGGTAATTATCATTTTAAAGTGAACTAATCCTTTAAGCATAAATTGAGAAAATTACAGCTTGAGGAGAAATGAGTCAAAAACATTCTGTTCTCAAGAAATAATCACCTTAAAATGTATTTCTTCATATACAGTTTTACATATTTGATCTCAAACATGCCACTGTAGTAAATTGTTCCAAACCAAAAACTGGTATTGTAATGGATTATTTCAATTAGATATTGCATTGACACTACAGTTCTTAGTTCAGAGTAACAAAAATCATGTGCATCACATCACATTATAGATTCCATACACCCAAAATAACCAATCACATGTAGTCTAGGCCAACATCCATTGAAAATGACACACCAGACTTTACTCAAAGATCCTTCTGTTTAAGTGCGAGTGAATCTTTAGGAAGAGCAAAGATATGCTAACAGAGTGATGAAAGGCTCTAGTTCAGTAAAAAACTAATTTATTGAGATGCTTTTGGAATGTAATATCCTAATTAAGAACCCTCTCATTTTGAATAATAAATATTCACCAACACTGGTATCAGGGTAAAAACAAATGTGCATATGCGCCTGTTTTAAGTAAAGAAATTTAGTGCAAGAACCTTTAAGTACACTGTCATTGCTGAATGCATTTGTGTTAGTATATGACCGGTGCAGACAGGCCTCGTGCCACACATCCCAGTTAGTGTTAATCACATGAGGACTACTTAAACTGGCAGACTTTGAGAAGCTACATTGGTTAGCCAAGCTGTCGTGTGACCCTGAAGAGCTAAATATAAACCCCGCCCCAAAGTCGAGGCTCAGGCTGAGACTGCGGTGCTGGTGTCAGAGGGACCCTGGGAAAAGAACAGAGGGGGATGTGCACAGGAAGCACACTTTAATCCTCATCCACAGGAAGGTCACCAACTTTTTTTGTTCTCTCTCCACGTTGAGCCTCACGCCCCCCACTACTCTCTTCCTGACCCAGAACAGTGGCTGTCTGAGGTTATCAGCAGCAGAAAGGACAGCCTTCACGTTTCAGTCTCTCACCAGTCTAATCTAGCCCCTGTTTGACCCCCTGATTCAGCCGAACACTGCCTGACAGGATGGCACACACACACAAACAAACATACACAGAGACACACACTGTGTTGTGCCCAATATGTCAGGCTATGTCAGTATCTGCTACATAGCATTAATAAACTGGTATTTTTCAATATGGAATTATGAAATTAAGCTTTATTTTCGCTTAATTTTGACATACTGAAAACGCAGTAAGCAGCTTTAATATAAATCACAAATTAGACATGCCTTTTTCTTCTAGAAATGTGACATGCATTGGTTTTGTTCGGCTTAATAAGAAAATAATCTTATTTTGAGACTTTATTGCTTATTGTGTTTTTTTGTGCAATGCAAGTCAAGCCAATATTTTTGTCCTTCAGAACATTTTGAGTCTCGAACAGACTCTTTTTCGCAACTTTTTTGCAAGCGCTTCAAAGGGTTGTGTGTGTGTGAGTGTGTGTGGGTGTGTGTGTGTGTGTGTGTGTGTGTGTGTGCGTGCATGCATGTCCAATTATTTTGCATGAATTAAAAAGTTTAAGCGCTATGGATGGGGTCAACAAGTGATGATGTATGTTAGATGCTTTGTAATAGTCTGTTACCAAAAAAATAGCAAGCTAAACATTTTCTAACACAAACCAAAACAAATTTTAAAGCAAATAGGGGGAAACATATAGAATTTTCTAATTCACAATAAATGCTAAAAAAAAACTAATAGACAAAAAAAAAAAGTGAATTAGAATAGCCATTATTTGTCTGGGGTGCACCATGAATAATTAACATGTATAATGTAACATCAGCTGTTAATATGGCCTGGGGTCTCTCAGACTCAAACAGAACACGAGGGTTAATGCAGAGGTCCAACTAATTTATTAAGCTAATGTTTTGTGTAGCAGAACTGACCTAGAATTTTTGCTGATACACAGAGAAACAACCCCTGTCGAGAACTAATCCACAAACTTTCCACTTTCATCAGGGAATAATCAGTGAAATAATGGCGCTGACCTCAACCCAAATGGAATTCGGTAGAACCTAAAGTGGAGGGATTATAACTCTTATTGCTGGCTAAACAGCAGGGCAAAGCTGCTTTCCTGATACTGTGCTGCTGTGTGCTCAGAGGGGGGCAGCTCTCTGTGTGAACAACATGCCAGACTTTTTCCTCCTGTCTGCCCACACGGGGTACAAAAGACAGGAATGGTTTCATTCCACACTCAGTATGGATCCGACGGATTAAGAAAGAGTGGCAGTTATGAAAAAGCAAAACCTAATTCATTACCCTGTTTTGTTTTTTAAGCAGGGAACAGAATGTTATCAGGAACTAAAGGCTGTTGGGAACCGGCAGCCACTGCTTACCATATCCTCCACAAATCAGCGGTGACACCCACATAAAACAATACGTTATCCATAACTATATCCCACATGCAGATTAAAAACTGTGTAACGCGATGCAATGCAACAAATAAGAGCTGAACAATCAATCATTTAAAGATCTCAATCTCGATTCAAACACCCACATGTTTTTATTCCTAAATGACAACAATTTGCCTGTCTATTAAACCTTTGACAAAATCACACTGAAAGTGGAAGTTTGAAATTGACATGTGAAGGCCAATAGTAAGCATGGTACCCATACTTGGAATTTGTCCTTTGCATTTAACTCATTCATGTTAGTGAACACATAGTACTGATTAATGAACACACACACACACACACACACACACACACAAGTATTGAGAATCAAACCCACAACCTTCGGGTTACCAGTCTGACTTCCTAACATTAGGCCATGACTGCTCACTGGAACACGTTATTGTTGACTTGGTCTCCGTGGTAAATAATGTAAAAGTTGGGGGTGTTGTTGGACTCCAGCAATTCATATTTTGTCAGAACCTTCTAGTAAGTTACATGTTATTTTGTTTAGTTGCCTGTTCAAAATCTGAAATTTGTCGTGCAGCTCTACAACAAAGCACACAAATGTTTTTTTTAAAAAAACTGTGACATACACCTTGTGCAACAAGACTGAAATTGCAGGAAGAGATGCTCCATTTTGATTGCTGGTAAACAGAGGGGCTGAATTGATTGGAAAGCTGTAAAGCTATGCTTAAGTGCTGATGGTGTACGGAGAGAGATCCTCTTAATATGGCACTGACTGAGTGCTCAACACATTAGAAAGGATTTTCTGAACTCTTAATAGCTATCTGCAGTGAAGGAGAAACTAGAGAGAATACATAATGAGACGTGTTTATGCAATATCCTTTAAACCTGTATCTGTATGCTGTAATTAAACAATTCACCCTGTTAGATTTTTTTCTCTCTCAAGAATATACAGTACATTTTTCATAAGAAAAATGACAAATGATGTCTAAAATATCTCCGTTGTTTCTCCAATAAAGCAATGATATTAAATGGAGAGCATTTCAAAAAGACAAAAAGATCCAAATAATCTCTCTCTACTAGAGAGTCAGAGATGCCAGCAATTTCACAAACTGTTTTCAGAGTTGGCAAGATGTCAATGTCTGCAGAGAAAATGTCTAATTAATTGCTTCCAAAACCAAATTATCCTATTCCTAGGTATGCTACTAACATTAAAGTTCTTTCTACACAATTGTCCTGTTATTGAACATCTGAGACAACTTGATACTTGAAAAAATCAGAGCTGTATTGTTATAGTTAAATAAAACTAAAACTATTAAAATAGGTTTTGGTAAAACAATGAAAAACTTAAATTTATACATTTCATTTAGTTGCCAGGTAATTAAGTTGAAGTACTAAAATGACAGACTATTTCTATTTAGAAATGTTAAAAAATTAATAATAAAATAAAATACAATATACAATAATACAAATGAGAAACTTACTAAACCACTATATATATATCACCATTCCTGATTTCTAACACGCACTCGGCGCGTTCTGCATGGTCTTGCGGCTATTGGAGCAGAATTGAAAGCTGATGCTCTCCGTATTTTTTCCTGTTGTCTCCGGGCGTGTTCAAATGTAAAATGTTGCATCAGAAAGATCTGACAAACCCATACATACCCTTCCCTCGAAGAAATCAGGACAGAAGTGGTTGAAAGTGGACAAAAGAGATGGATTTCAAATACCAGGTGTAAACTATGGAGCCCCGCACATGAAGAAAAAAAAAAGTAAATTGTGTGCACAATTTATTAATTTGTTCCCTCGATTTATAAATCATGCGCAATATTTACTATTTAGGTCCCTCGATTTGCTAAATCCTGTGATGATTTAGTACTTCGTTCCCTTGACTTGCTAAACCATCTCAGTAGTAAACAGTACCTTAGACATTACTGAGAAATCCAGATCTCCTGATCCTGAAAAATAAACTATTAACTGCTTAAATAATCAAATTCGATTTACTGAATAGAAAGTAGACAGTGTGAATTCTGCAACCTGTTAATATGGGCAGAGAAACATGCCTAATGGGTTTTTGGATTTCCCAGACCTCAGGGCTACCGGACGGCCTTTTAGTACACAAAAAGTACCTGCTGTTTTGTGCATGCGGCAGAGAGCCACCGGCGCCTGAAACCGGTCTCCGTCGGAAACCTCTTCAGCAAAATGAGTGCCTACACAACACATTAGCTGTGCGAGACGGAAACGAGAGAGTGCAGTGAAAACAACCCTGCACGAAACAACCCAGACTGAATGGTTATCTAAGGTTGGCTCAGTTGGACGGAAGAAAACAGAATTCCCCGCTGCCCCCCGCTGGCAGGCCCGACCATCATTTCTGGAGAGCATGTGTTTCAGCTCAGAGCGGCCGGTGGGCTGTTTCATCGGCACTCAGCAACAAAGTCAACATGAAAGCATGAGTGGGGGGTGAGTGTAAGGGGATCTGAGATGGAGAGATGAATGGACAGAGGAGAGCAGGGGCTCAAAATAGGAGGGAAGGGAAAAGGTCTTGAACAAACAAGCTTAAGGCACAGTGGATACAGGAAGAGACTGAGAAAGAAAAAACAACTATGTCGTATCGCTTGAAAACAGGCTGTAAACAGTACAGCAAAAATAATTCTATGTAACTTCGTGCCATTGTTGCAGGGATCTGTATGTTATGGAAAGGACATGCTGTTTGCAAGAGTCTGATTTCATGCGGCATGTGTCTGAATCCAGGCCTGCCACACTCAGTCCAACAAACCAGAGTTGAACACCATTAACCGATCAGAGAATGCCTTTTAAATGTAATTTCTGAATGAGAGAGAAAACAGAATACAGAATAGTAATTTTCAATCGGAAATGAACAAATTAGAATTGAATTCCGTTTCAGTATGAATTACTCTAAATGTTATTTAAATAATCAATGTTTCAAATGCAACACAAATTGTATTCATATTAATATTTCACCATTTTATAAATCAAGTGAGATTAATCAATATATGCTATGAAGTATACAATGAAATATATACAATATATTATACAATGCTAATAAATTAAAATGATTAAATTTTTTTTAATTTTTTATCTGTATGCAGTAGGGCTGATTATTATCGATTAATACATCATTCATATGAAATATATACTATTATTTTAGATGAATCATGTAATAATTTATTTTTGGTTGGTCACAAAGCATTAATGTTTTTTAAGTAAACTGTTTCTTTAGTGCTAAATGAAGACAACCCAGCGTTTCACCAGCGGTGGGATCCAGGGAATTAACCTAATACCCATCCGGCACTGCAAAGGCCTTCTAGATTTGTTTCTGACAGGGTTAAGTGTGTCTCTCTCCATCACTCTGACATTGGTTGACAGGGAGAGGAGGGGATGTAATTTTGAAATGAAAAACCGTTCTCCTGTCAGTCTGAAGAGTGTGTATGAACTCATTCCTGTAATGGTGTGTCTGAGAGCCAGGAGATTACAAAGAGGCATTATGATAATGCTGCAACTGCACTGTTCAACAAAATAGATAATTAAAAGCTGAATTAAGCAAAATATTAAGCCCGAGCGCCACTTGTCCCCAGTGATCAGCTAATGCTGTGCTGTGCATTTCTTCCAAGTCTGCCATCTCTCTTTCTCTCCGCAATCCTTTTCAATCCTTAAAAAACTCTATTCCTTCTTCTCTCTCACTCTCGTTTGAGCCCCGTCTTTATAATAAGTCTGGTGCAACAGAAGGGATTGTTCCCTTTTCTGAGCTTCACAATCTCTATGCTCTGGGATAGAGTCTGAGAAGTTTTTAGAAAGTGACTTAGAATCTGCACTATTATCTGAGGAGGAGGAGGCATAAAACTTACTCCTTAATGATGATCAAAGCAAAAACATGGAATTCCAAATTTAACTTCAAAATATTTTGTAGTTTTATTAAAGCAAAATATAATTAATATAATATAATATAATATAATATAATATAATAATATAATATAATATAATATAATATAATATAATATAATATATTATATTATATTATATTATATTAATATAATATAATATAATATAATATAATATAATATAATATAATATAATATAATATAATTATAATATAATATAATATAATATAATATAATATAATATAATATAATATAATATAATATAATATAATATAATATAATATAATAAATTGCTACTCAAAACCTGCCCAATCATAACAAACAAACCTAATCGCGATCCGGGAGTAAAAATCACATTCCGGGGGGTAAAAATCGAGGTCTTTGGTCACTTCAACCCACACACTAAAAAAACAACCCGCAGCAACGGCGTAAAAGTAGCCCAATTCCGTGAGAAAGCCGCGGAATCGGCAACACTGAAGATATTAAAATTTGTTTTTAGAGAATGTATCCTGAGTTTTAATTAAAAGCATAAACCTTACTCAATTAGTGAAGATTGTGTTTATAACAAGTGAGAATGTGAGTGGTAATGTGAATGATCTTTACTGCTGAAAATATACTGATAATGTCATTTTGTTCAATATATTTGTCTTGTGTAACACATTTTTAAGCTCAAGAAATGAAAGAATCTCATTAGCCATAAGTACGTCACAGCTTGAAATCATGTAGAAATGTTTGTGATAATGTGTGCATGTGAAGACCAATGTGTTTTGGTGTGCAGTGTCCACCTTTCCAGGAATTTGGGCTCCATTTCCACTTATTGATTGGCCGTGATAGAGTGCTGAGGCAGCAGCGCTGCAGGAGGGAGTGTGTTGGCTCTAATGGGCGGCAATTTTCAGAGAGGCTTAGGCCTCAAGAGACCTGCAGATCTTTAGTCAGCTTTTGTTTGGCACAGCCAGTCACTGCGTTTGGTTGAGTCACTGCATCTGCACCTGATGCTTTCTTCATATAAGAAGGGAAAAGACATTGATCCACATACATAAATATTGTTTACAATCCTAGGTGGACATAGACTGTAATATAAACACTGACTGCAATTTATAGGTAACTAGATGCCATCTGAAAGTTTGGAGGCTTCAATGGAAAAGGCTTTGGAAAATGTGATGTTATGTAGTGAGGAATATTTGGGGAAAAAACTACTTTAGCTAAATATGTGTCATGAACAATTTGGTTTTCCATTAACTTCCTCTTTGCAGCTATCAAATATAGCTATAATGCAATTTCTGGAGATTGCACCTAACCCAGGCTCTCTCATTTCTACCCACACAGAGGAAGCAAGTTTGCTCCTGTATGGATGATGTATCCTCCCCTAACCTTCAGTAAAAATACACCTACAACAGTTGTTCTCAAACAGGGACCATGACCCACTAGGGGACCTCAGCAAACTTGGAAGGGGGCCTTATGATGACTTAAAGGAATAGTTCACCAAAAAATGTTAATTCTGTCATTATCACGCACACTTATCACCAGCGTTTTTCAACGTGTCTGTGTTCTTACCAAAGCGGTTTTCACTGGCGATGCGCCGAATGAACGTGCAAAATCACTCCCTGATAGTAGATGGCGCTTATTGAAAAACACAAATACCCCGGTACACAAGGTGGCGCTGCACAACTTTACGCTTCTGACACACACTTGTCACACAGACAAAGAAGATTTTATTGAGATTTTTGTAGTCGCTGTGGCGTTTGTCATAAAGCTCTGTGTTCAGACACCGAAGAGACCAGCAGCTCTAATTTCATCTTGCCTCGTTGCCTCATCTTCTTCTTCGTCTACTTACTTCCTCTTGGTCGTCTTCTTCTTAGGTATCAATGTGTGCTCGGAAAGACCATTTTGTGTTTGAGCGCCACCAAGTCATGTTTTAATGTAACTTCAGCAGCTCCAGGCACGTGAACAAAAACAGCAATCTCTTTGGTCGGCCAGTTTTTAACATGGCATGTCAAGCTAAAAAAAAACTAACTGGAGGCTTTTTTTTAATTACCCTTTTACGCCTGCCGTTTTGCACGTTGCTATGTCACATTGATGGTGCGATTATCACATGTGCTCACAAGCCGTTAAACGTCGCCGATAAGAGCACGCGATAAGTGTGCACAAGGTTTCAAGTTGTTTCAGACAAGTTTGGAATAACTTGACGGTGAGTAAATTATGACAAAACGTTCATTTCTGTGAACCATCCCATTGAAATGGTTTAAAATAAGAGAAAACAAGCTTTGAAATAAGCAACTAAAAATCAAGATATTCCTTATTTTAATATTTGAAGAACATGGGTTACCAGTCTTGAAGGATTTAAGCTTATTTGCCCTATATTCATTTCAAACCTCTGGCTTTCTTTTAACTCTTTCCCTGTCAGCATTTTTGATAATTTTCACATAATTTTCCTGGACCCCAGAATATTTTGTTGTATGAAAATCTGAGCATGCAATATATCAACAACAAAATAAGGACAGAGCCTCTGTTTTTAAACAAAAAAACTATTTTTATTCTAGCTTAATGCATTCTTTTTTATCAACACTTGATTGCGGGTACGTTTCATAAAAAAAGAAACATTTTGTTTCTGAGAAAAACATTTAGTCTGAGAAAAAGACTACATCTGGGTCAAATTCAGAATGATGATCAAAGCATAGATGGAGTAGATAGAGTCCATTAACACCCCCAAAACTTGCAGTCCTATAGCTTGTCTTGGGTCGACATTTCAGTGACATTAAGCAGTTTCAATTTATATGCTGTTTAATGTTGATGATCAAGTTATTTTACATATGCATGCTTACATACGTTATCACTCGTTTTACGTTATCACTCTTCTTCACATGTCTTTTAATCAGGAGATTCATTACAGAAGATGTGTAGTAATGCCCCCTTATAACAGTGAAAACATGGAAATCTGGAAATTTCTGTCAATAGAGGGAAAGCGATGTCTCATAAATGATGGAAGTTTCAGAGAATGGCGGGAGAAGAGTTAAAGGGACTACAAAAGGAGATTATTTCTCTGAAGATTATTTTAGCTATTTTTGTCCAACAATGAAAGTCAGTTGGATCGAAAATAACACTGAATCCAACTGAATTTCATTGTAAAGACAGACGTTTTTTCAGAAAGGCATGAGTTTTGGAAAGACATGAGATAAGTACATATTCATTTTTGAGTGAACTAGTCATCTAATGTGTCAAGACTGCTTGGTAAGTGTTATTGTAGTGTCCTCTCACTCTACAATTAAAGCATCATTCAACCGTGAATGAAAGTGGAATGCGAGAGGAGCCAAAAAATGCATAATCATTTAGTTTCTATTTTTCTCTGTTGTCCTGAAGTATGTAGTTCCTGCTCTTTGTCTCGCTCTCAATCTAGACCACTTGTTTTCAACCCAGGCCTGGTCTTTAGATTGTATTTCACCTACGCAGAGGAAATGGAACAGTTTGAGTGTCTGACAGGTCTATGTGAGTAGTGGCACTGAAGGACGGCCTATCCTGAGCAGACACGTAACACGCCATTACGGATCGGACCGTACTGTACTGCACTGCACTGCACCATTAACATCATTTGCTCTGAGCTCGTAGCCACACACTCCATCTCCCGCCCTCGATCAAAGTGTTGGTTTCCAGGCTGGCTGTGATTACAGCCATTTCCTGGCTTAGTTTTTCCTTGCAATGCAGCAAGACTTTTAAATGTGGCCTGATGTTTATGGTCACAGCCTTATTTGGGGGTTTAATCCTTTTTCCCTTTTATGTGCTTCTTTAGTTAAAAAGACAATTCTAAACTTGAGCAAGTTTTTTTTTCTTTTTCTGGGGACTAATGCTTTCAAACTTCAAAAAGAACATGATGAAAGTATCATAGAAAAAATAGTTCAAAAGACTATATTTTAAGACTTCCGAAGAAATAGATTTCTGTGAGAAACAGACTCACTGAAAAGATTTTCACATTCATGAAAGTAGTGATTCATGAAGGATTCACAAGGATTCACATAGTGACAACAGCCGATCACATTACTCTTCCAGTGTTTCATGACCGCAATTGGCAAGTGTCAGTGCTAGGGTATTTGCATCAAAACTGATTGGCTGATGCCTAACATTGGCACTTAAAAAGATAAGAATTGTTCAACTTCTGCCACAAGCAACTCCAGTGAGGAAACGCAACGGAATCCACAATTCAGTAAGGCAACACATGACATCAAGTCAAGAGCGCACACACAGAGTGGAACATTGAGCAGAGCAAACTGGGTGCTGGTACAGAGTTACCGAAGTTGTGCGTCTTCAGAAGCGGAGGTACACGTAAAGTTACAAGAGTGCGTGAGAGTGAAACCTGATTGCTGAGGTGCAGGACGGGGCGGGGCTTTTTTCTCTTTCAGCCAAAAACTGTAAATGCCATTTTCGGACGATACTTTTGATAGAAATTTCGGTGCACCCCTAGTACAATGGATGGCAACATTATCATTAAACAACTACTTAAATTTCAGTTGGTTTCTCACCAAAAATTATTGTACAGTTTGAATTACTAATGCAGCACATGAGTCAAATAGAGCATTTTTTATGATTTCCTACTTTTAGGATGCTTTTAGGTCATTTTAGAAGCTTGAAAGCATTGCAATTGCAAGGGGAAAAACACCAATATAATCTTTAAAATACTTTTTTTTTGTATTCTGGAAGAAAGCCAAATAGTTTTTGAAGATTATAAGGGTGAGTGAACGATGAAAGCATTTTTTGTTATGGGTGAACTGTCCCTTTAATCGCTTGTTTTCATGTATGTTTGTTTAATTGATGAGAACTGGCACTTGGCTGTTTCATCCTTTGCTCTTCCACCCTCCCAGTCTTTCTCCTTTGCATTTTCACTGCCACATGCTTTTTTGCTCTCCTCCACTCCCCCCATCCTGCAGCACTGTACAGTCGCTGTCGGCCTCTTCAACCACCAATGCCCTGCACTGCCCCCAACCAGCCAAATCACAGAGAAATTTCCCTTTTTCCCCATTTAAGTAGATCAGAGCTGTACGTTTACGCCACCTACCTACCTTATGATTCCCAATCTATCAAACCAGACAGACATGCTGCATCCTACAACACTGTTTTAGTGCAAAAAAATGCACTGTTCTGAGAATAAAATCATAACATTATGACATTAAAGTAGTAATGTTTTAAGTCAAAATTATGAGAAAAAAGTACAGCACTATTTCTATTGTAATAATCACTCTTTTTCTCATAATGAAAAATACTTCTAATTCATTTACACAATATTATGCTTTTCTTTTTATAATTTTAAGACTGCTTGATATCTTAGAATTTTTTGTACATTTGGATGTGGCTTTAAAACGCTGTTGTAGCTTCCTGATCCGTCATCAGTCCTCCACAAGTATGAAGAACAGTTTTGTGGTTATGGCATAAGCAAATAGAAGCAACCATCCATGAGTGACCAATATGAATACTGTGAAGCCACAGGCCCATAAATGAAGAACCGTGTACACATAAATAATCCTTTGTGTTCCCTGGATTTGTTGTTCTTTTGTTCCTGAGTACAGAAAAGGAATTGCCACATCTTAAGAAGCTGCCAATGCAAGACCTGAACACTTAGCCACACTATAACACGCAGAAAAACACAAAAGAGTCCGGATAATATGGAAGTACAAGTATGCACATATAGCAAACTCAGACACACAGTCAGGCTGACAAAGTATAATTACTGCCTCACTTGCACACGTATGCCGCAAAACATCCAGTCTGAACACCGGTAAGTGAACTTCAGTCCTCTCAACAGAGTCATGACAGTAGACTTTCACCTCCTCCGCCACAGCATCAGAGACACCCTCCCATTTCGGCATATCAGATGCTTTCTCAGGCTGATATCAGGCTGAATGAGAAACGTTGAACCGTCACACAGCTAACTATTTTAAGCATGCGCACATGCTGAGGTCACAGGACCTGCCCTAAATGCCACTCCATAATCTGATGAAATGACCGGATTTGATGCATTTTGATGACTATAAAAAGTGAAACTGAGCATTAAAAATGCAAAATGCACTAGCGATAGCAGTCTCACGCTTCAGAGAGCCTGGGTAAGAGGCTTACCACTCTATTAATGCTGTCTGTATGATGGTGTAGAAATTGAGTGGCATGACATAAGCGCCAGAGTTATGAACTACTGGTCTGTGGAAGAAACCACAGAATTCCTGCCCGGCTGCTCCCAAAAGTCTTCCTACCACAACCCCAGACTCTCTCCCTCGTCCTCTTGCCATGTTCCACCACAGGCGCAAAACCGCTGCGCAAGACCAAGACTGTGGCTATCTGCTTTCCTGGCACAGGCCCTGCTGACACTACAAATAAGAGGTAAAAGAGATGTAAATTACACCCCAGACTAGAGACCTGAGTCAACCCCGACATCACCCCTCACTGCTGACGCACTCATCCAGACGGGCCCTGCTGTTATAAAGTGGAAGAGAGGAGGGGTTCACTAACGGAGTGAATGATGAGCTTGGCGGTTCCTGATGACTCAGATTTATCTTTTCGCTGTCAGCTTTAAACAGCACCACTGAATGTCAATAATACAAGAGAGAGATGTGTGAATGAGCCAAAGCGTGTGCCGAGTTACTCGACAGAGGGTCAGTAACTTTATTAGGAACTGTAACATAAAACCTTGATTAAATCAAATTGTAAGAACGATATTTGACCCTTGCTGATGTAAACTATGTGAGCGAATCAAATCAAACATGTAGAAAGCATTGAGTACTGAAAATATCTGCCATGACTAAACAAAATAACATTTAACTTGGAAAAAAAGGACAAACAGAGAGACCCAGCCTCAAAAAAAATGATATGTTTTTCAAAGAATGATTTCAAGGAGGACATTCGGGAACATCTTGTATCACAAACAGCAACAAAACCTGCTGCCAATCGACCAATGAATCAATCAATTCATCTAATGTTTACACACACTCAACCTAGTGAAACTTTAGCATGTTATTACTGTAGTATTTGAATAAGTAGTTAGATAGAATCTTTATAAATCTATGGTATATGAATCTATATACATTGTAAAGAAGAGATCTGTTGTGTTTATCTGAGTCCATTATAAAGAGCCATATGCTGTAATAGTGAGCAATCTGCATGTTTTTCCAATCGCCGCACTGGGCAACAAAAACATCCCGATCACATGGGCACACAGGCGGAGAAAACCAACAGCACCTGTTCCCTATATGGCATAATTAAGTAAGAGAATAACAGAAGAACTGCCATTCCAAAAAGATGAGCACACTCTCCATACGTTCATCTGAAGTTATTCTACCTTGTGTCAGCACCTCATATTCCATCACAAAACATAGCAATTATGCATGTGACAATGTGTGTGTAGGTGGACCTCCCTGTGTGTAAGCTTTGATCTGCCTACAGCAGCTTTTGGTTCATGTGGCAGGATTTTTGGGCAGATGCCACTGATTGGACGGCTCATGGAGATTGCTCTAGAAGAGAAGCCCTGCAGTACGAGGGTGTCCACGTGGCACAGCCTGTGTGTGCACGGATCTCCAAAATTATGATCATTAGAAGCAAAAAACATCTCCCTGAAGATGCCTGCTCATCCACCTCCCTGTTACAGTACCCACACATTACCACAGCAGAGCATCATGCATTGCAGAGTGCACAGAAAATCATTTTTTCTTTACAGTCTAAGTCGATACAATCGATAACTTGAGGCAACAATATATAAACATCCTTAAAAGTTACATTTACTTGAGAAACAAAAGAGCTATATATATATATATATATATATATATATATATATATATATATATATATATATATATATATATATATATATATATATATATATATATATATATATATATATATACCAGAGAACAGGAGGGGGGGAAAATTATATATTAAAAAAAAGCTATAATCTGTATACAGACAGACAGACGGATGGATAGTGGGATGGCCACTCATTCCAGTCTAATGAATTTGTATTTTGTCTTGATTCTCAGTTATGTTGACGTAGTTTAACGGGTGTCACTATCTGCGTGGGAAGATCTCTGCTTTGTGTAATACTTAAAAATGACTATGCGTCCAGTGACTCATAGGTACATCATAGTTAACATGACTGATTGCACACTGTATACAGTATGAGCAGACCAATAATAGTTGTTAAGCCTCCAGCGCATATTTTCATTCCTTCCCATGTCTCTCTGTTTCTTCTAAGTCACATTGCCATGGCAACTAAACCCCAAGGGAAGAGAGTTAGGGACAACCACACAAAAGAAAAACTGTCAGAGAGACACATTATGGGCATCGACTGACATATGCATGCACGCACACGTCTGAAAGTTCACTTTGCACAGTGAGCTTGTTATCACTCACATAAAAGTCACACTCAAGCCAATCACTGTCATGTTCGGTGCAAGAGATTGACTGACTGTGAAAATACAGAGCACCATCAAATGAGGTGTTTAGCCATATGGTAAACCAGGATACTTCCAAGAATACCATAGTACCATGGAACATTTCCAAAACACTATAATAGTACCGTGGCAAGTGTTGCTTTTGTCTGTCAGCCAGTCAGTCAGAAAGGAAAAAACAAAAAGAAAGATCTATCTATCATAAATAGTATTAGATATGGACACACATTAATAATGATAGATTAATAGATATGATTTACATTTTACGATAGATCTATTGTATATATCCATAGAAACAGAAAATTGTGAAATTAGCATTCTTTTTGGAAATGTTCAATTATGTTACCAAGGTATCTTTGAAGTACCTAGGAGTACAACATAAATACCACTCATAAAGCCATCAACATTAGTAACATGGTAAATTTCAATGTATCATGGTTTTACCATACCATATTGGATCATGGTACATTCTAAAATATTTTTTGCAAGGTTTCTTACTTTCTTTCTTTCTTTCACAAAATACCATGGTATTAAAAAAAATTGGGACATGGTACCGTTTAAATACCCAGTTTTTAAACACGTACCATGATTTTTTGAAGCAAGGTATACAACATAAATACTATGATATCTGAATGTCAGAGTCATCAATCATCAGTACCATGGTATATATCAAAGTACAACCAATGGAACATGGTACTTCTAACCTGTAAGCGTTCTTTCTCTCCGTGTTTCTTTTTCTAATTAAACCATCATTGGGCCTCATATGGCACTTAGATCAGCAGTTTAAGCTGAAAACCACAGGAGCGACTTAACTAACAAAGTATGACGTTAAAGCAGCACACTTTCCGTTCTAAGATGAAAGTACATAATGTCTGCTTAAAAAGTACTGTCCGTTATATGCATTTCATTTCCGCCCAAGGTCAGAAGTAACTGTATACAGACATGCATTTCTTAGTAAGTCGCTGGCTTGTTGCATAAGAGGATAACACGCTGGATTTCATAAACAAGCTATTATTCTCATGCTCGCTCTGAGCCTTAGCAAAGAGCATCTGTCCTTTTTTTGTATTCTGTGTACACGGAGTCAAGCTGCTGTTGGTCCAAGAGGTTAAAGAACTGTTTCTACTCCACCACAATTTGTTTGTTCACTACAAGAAAATATGTCTACCAATGCTGTCTGTGGAGAACCCTCAAGGGAAACAACTTCAAGAGACTGCCAGCAGTGACAGAAAGACCTTTGTGTTGAAAAACAGTTCAATAATGCACCACTAAAATACACATCAACGGAAAATGAAAACACTCCTCTTTCTACTAAAAAAACCCACCAGAAGCGTGTTGCTCATTCTGGCATTTGTAATGTTGTGAATCACAGCATAATTCAGAGCAGAGATTATGTTCAAAGAACAGCAGAATGTGGAATTTAGAAGACGTCCTCCCTCTTTCTTTTTTTTCTAAACAAGGCATGGAATGCACTTCTGCGTCTAAAAACTTCCCCTCATTCTCCTTGTCTTTACACTGATGCAAACAGCAAACACAATGCTGCTCGAGCACCTCGTGGAGAAAACAAGGCGGGATATGTCTGTGGGGGTTCCGAGAGGTCAAGGTTGAGCTGGTAGGTGCCATTACTATACCGTCCGATTAGCCAAATGACATTTACAGCTTCAAAAGATCTGCGGTCAGATGAGCAAAGATGGCATATTTCAAATCACACACTTCCAAGGATGACAACTGAGCAGCGCCCTTTAAGATGAATGGGAATGTTAACAGAGGATTTTCTCCACATAGTGTAGACCTTCTTGGGGAGTTCAGGGTCAGAGATGGAAAGAGAGAGAGGTGAGCAAAAGCAAAGGTGAATATAGTATAGGAGATTATTGCATCCAGTTGTGGACAGAAGCTTAATTTAGCCTGGTTCAAGGGGAGAGAGACAAAGAGAGAGAATCAGAATGTGAGATTTGCCCCTGGAATGATCTTAACGCTCCACTTGACATTCACATTCCTCACAGGCATATCATACAACTTTCTGCCCAATATTCAGCTGAGGCTATTTCTTCATTCTGCTGGAGGAGCTGCATGTGTGTCAGAGACTGAATAAGAAATGGAAAGAGTGAGAAATGAAAGGAAAATATATCAGGGAGATTTACAGTGATAGAGAGGGAGAGCAAAGAAGGGAAGGAAGGAAAGAAAGACCGATAGAAAGAAAGGGGATGGGGTGCAGTGTTAAAAATATCTCCTACTACTTAGTGAAGAGCAGTCTCAAGTACCTCAGTTGGCTTTCGTTTTTTGCTATTTTTGCAGCTTTTTCCATAATGCATGGAGGAATGAGACCTTATAAGTGGATGTCCAAAAAAGATGCCTGCCAAGTCAAAAAAGAACATCATCTATAAACGTCAGGGGTCTAGTGGGATTTGAACATTCATCCATCCATCATAAATCATATGGCTGGACGGACGGACAGATAGTTTCGTGCTAAAGAGCTCATCCCATTTGGGCTTTAGTACCACTGCACCCTTGAAATTGGCACTTAAACCCAGGTTGTTCAAGAATAGAGGCTGTGGTAAGTGGCCTTGCATAAAAAAATGCCCGCTAAATAGCAGCTAATAACCAGTCCAATCAGAAAACCTCTTGAACAGCCACTTATCAGTGTTCATTTGCAATGGGAGCAGATCAGTCTTTTTTGTATGAGATAATTATTATTGCTGTAGTTGTGAAGCCCTCTCTCCCTCTCTTGGTTGAGTAGCTGCCAAGCATTGTGAGTGCCAGCTCATTACAAGGCTGAGTCAAGATTGTTCAGAGACACTGGTCTCAGGTGGGCTAGTCATGGCCCTGGATGTGCATGCTCAACAAATCCAGCAGGAACCTAGGGATACTGAGACCAAGACGAAGCAAAGGAGTGAAGGGGCAGCTCACCTTAAAATGAAGCTCACCAGCTTAAGTTGAAATAGACCTTACATTGGAAGCTGATGCTTCTGGGTCTCCAAATGGCTGTATTATATCTAGTGCACACAACAAAACCAAAGCGTGTTTCCTTAAAGACTCCCTGTTTCTGCTTTTCGGTCTTGTGTATGCACACCTCATACAACTAATCGCAGACAAAGTATATAAAATATAATAAATTTGTTCCTAGATTGTAGTTCATATCTAAAAACTAGTTTTCACACTAACTCTTACATAACAGATAATTGTTGACCATGGCTGTATATCCCATAATAAATGACAGTTGTAAAATTGGTGTAGAAATGTCAAGATGCGCATTAATTAAAATTAAAAAGCACTCATTTGAGACAGATATTTTATCCAATAAGAAATTTGCATAAACTATGAAACACATTTACTCAGTGTATCCCTCGATGCACAACAAAAAACGCTTGACTTGACAGTGGATGTGATTGGATAACTGGACTAACCAGCGGACCGATTTAATTGCACAGCATCACAAATATTTGTTTGATCAATCGGAAATGCCTGAGCCAAAGTCTGTCATGAAAATGATTTGATTTGGATTAATTCCCTCCCAAAAATGTCTTTCATGATTGCATTCCCCAAACACCAGGCACCCCGAACGCAAGATAACATGTCAGCGTTTATTGTGTTTTGTCTGTGCACTCTGAGACACAAGTCATATATAATTTAGGATAAATGAGCCAGTGGCTTCCCCGAATGCAGTAACTTCCTTTTTTTAAAGATATTTTAAAGATAAAGATATTTCGTACCAGTTTCCCAGAAAGAGGTGATTTTGTTTTCTTGAATACATGGGATCCTTATTCGCAAATGTTTTATGCAACAATCCAATTTTGCGTTGAATTCACAACTTAGGATGGAAACATAGCTAGTATCCGAATTTGCTCTCTCGTTTCATTTACTCCTTTAAGTGGACCATCTTTGTGGAGTAACACAGGAAATAACGAATGACGGTACAGGGGGTGATTTCAGATACAGCTAATATGTCAACAATCAGTAAGAAACAAAGAGTTTTTACAATTGTTTACATGGAACAAGAAAAAATAAAATGTACGTACACATCAAAATAGAGATCTGCATTCCTGCGGCTCTCTGACTAAAACACAGTAGCGGTCAGTAACTCTGGTGTAATTTGAACGGGAGCGGTCATTCAATATCACGTTCCCGACGTCCTTTCAGAACGGCATATCTTCGCTTTAATTAATCTTATCGAGCACCTGGTATACAGCCTGCGGTCAGGACCGTTATGCACGCGCTGCACGCTGCCCTGCACGGTGGTAAATATACGGCCATCAGAAAGAACAGGCAGGTTGTCGATGACTGACAGAGCAGAATATGGCAGAGCAAAGTGTGGATGCGCTGTGCTTGATGGACGTTTAACCTGTCAGTTTACTGCTAAGAAACCCACGTCAGGCAAGTCTGATGTATGGGGGTCTTTTTCGTGTGTCATAGACGCAGATGGAAAAAAATACCCTTTGCGCAATGTGATAAATACCTAAAAGTGTTCCCGTTCAACAGTCAAAATGTAACATTTTGTACCTTGACAAGGCGAATAAAATTATAAATACAATTTTTGTGCAGACAAAAAATTTTTTTTTCTCTGTGGAAATTTAAATGTGAAATTCTGGAAACGAGATCTAAATTTAGCGGGATGTGGTCGGGTTTGGAGGAAAATTATTCTAAGCAGACAGCGGGTGAACAAAGAGAATATCGGGAACGGGTGGGTGTGGAATATAACCCCAGCGGGAGCGGGACTTAAAAAACAGTCCCGCGCAGACCTCTACATCAAAACGCAACAAGTTTCTGTCTTGTAGTATGCACTTTTAGAGACACAGATGTACTGTATGTGTACATGAGAGAGCGAGAGACAAACAATTGGTGTTGTGACCAGTTCTCCACCCCTAATTGCCCTTTATCATGCCTTTCAGGCGTCACCCCAGTCTGCTTTTGAAATGAGCTTGGGGTGAAAAAGAAATGAAACCAGCAGGTGAAAATGAAGCCATAGGGAGGCAGAAAGCATGGAGCCAAAGGTTTCTATATACGCTACGGCCAAAGAAAATAAAGGCTTGGAAAGAAGAACAACCTCTTGGCAGAGCAATGGCACTAAGGTCCTTCTTACTCGATTCGCTCCCTTGTTTCCTGCCACTGGAGCCTGTCTGATTCACTCACATACGTTATGACTGCCTGTATTCTGGGAAAGTATATATAGAAGCAAGATTACCTGTAGGTTTGCAACATACCACTGGAGGTGTAGGGGGCTTTGCAGTGGTAGAAATGCAATATAGCAGCAGATGTTGTGACTTACTGCAGAGTGGTACTGTCTCCCTCCTAATCACTACCATGACAAGAAGCACATGCTCATACCCGGGCTTCATTAAATCGTCTTTCTTCACCACCACAGATGGGTTTACAAGCCTCTGAAGATCATGTAGTTTTGTAAAGTAAAGCTGTTTTTGGGACGGCCATTTTGTTTTCTTGATATACATGATATATCATGCTGAGGATAAGGCTAGAGCTTCAAAAATCTCACATATATCACAAAATACTTCCAGGGACAGCAAGGAGATAAAGTAATCATTTATCAATTAACAATTGAACATTAAAGAGAGCAGAAACTTTTCAAAATCTTTGCAGGTGCAGGATTTCGAATAAAGTTAAAGGGGTCATGATGACACGCATCTTCATCAGAAGCACCACAGACTAAAGCAAACAGAACCACTGATGCTGTCTACACCGAATACAGTATACAGATGCCCATTCAATTTCTGACACACGAACATGATTAAGTCGGCTGACAACAGGGCAAATGGAAGAGTAAAAGAAGGAGCCCAGCATCAGGAACAAGTGGATGGTTTATTTTTAATAGCATCGAATCATGAATCGATACACTGATTCATAAAACTCAGAAGCTTTGTGAAGCCGTGTTTTAAAATCGGCCCATTACTATACAAGTCGTTATTTAGTTTTTTTAGCGCACAAAAACAATAAAATGATTGTAGAACCACTGTAGTGAGATAATTAATGACAGGATTTTCATTTTTGGGTAACCCTTTAAGGTTCAAAATAATAATTTTGGTGGAAATATGGCTGCTTTTCTGGCCAAAAAAAACTTATTAACATTATAAGTTAACCTCAAGAAACATATTAAAATAAGCAAATTTGTTCACTTTATTATTTCAGAGCAAAAACAAAAAGTCTTGTTCACTGACTAATATTCGTGCGGGACTTGCAATTTCTAATTTCTTGCATGCTAAAATAAGTCAGACAGTGCATGTTAATAAACAACATAACCATGCTAAGTACAATTCCTTTTGCATGGGACATCAGAAATGGTTTTCATTCTGTATGGCATGTTCTTCTCAATGAACACAGCTGCAAAAATCTACAACAAGCTCCTTTGTCCAGCTCATTTTAGGCAAAGACATGTTTTTTCCTGAGGTAAAAACTCAGCTTCCTGATTCTGTCAGAGCCAAGCGAGTTTCAAAAAAGATAACACAAAGCCATAGCTCGGCTCAGAAACAATTCTTGAATTCAGACTGTTTGCTTCCATCCTTTACTTCCTCCCTCTCTATTTTTCTATCCTTTTTCTCTTATTTTTCTAAATTCTAAGTCTTTCTAGCTGCAAGTTCAGTATGATGCTAATAGCAATCACAAATATGCTGTCTCCGCTGTAAGCTCTGCTGATGCTTGATTTTATAAAAATCAATGCATGGTGCCATTACGTCCAAGATTTCAGTTTTAAGTTTATTGATTCTCTAAGTGACTCTATGAATGATACATACGCACACATGTAGACACCTTATTTAGCAACCCAGTGTTTTCATTCAGATATCAGCGGGGAACTTGTTTCCAGCTACATAGTCATGGTCACCTTAATAGTGTCTGAGCAGATGATTGTCATGTGTCTCAAAACTTGGTACTCATTAGGAAGGAGAAGAGACGTCATATGGTGGATTCCTGCTGTGCTTGCAAATAATAGCCATCTACAGCTGCAGTGTGGAAAAGAAATAGCTTTCACTGCTGTGCAATTACCAGAATGATGGTTTGGCTAAAAAAGCAATGTGATTGCATTCTGCTGGTCATTGGAAAGATGCTACACCACTAGAGTTTAGTTTTTGTAATACTGATGCATATAAATATAAAAAAAGAAAAAAGGGTAACGCTTTAGATTACAGCCTGGAAAGTACTGCGTAAGTAAAGCCGATTTATAGCATTACTTTCTGTAGTGTAACTATAAAGTACGTACGTGTAGGTATAAGGGAACAATATGTAATATTTGGGGAATAAAGGGGTAACTATAAGGCAGGCACATTTAAAAATAATTTATACTGTACATTTCTTTTAATTAAGGGTTAATTATAAGCTACAGGGTAAGTGGTGCTTGTTATTCCATGTAGTTACAGGGTAAGTATGAATCTGCAGGCTGTACATTAAAAAGTGGTGTACTTTCCGGGCTGTAATCTAAAGCGTTACCAAAAAAGTAACAGTTATGCATGCAGATTATGCATGAATTTTAAAATATTTCAAAAGTGTTAATAATATTTCACAATATTACTGTATTTTTTATCAAATAAATGCAGCCATGGTGAACATAAGTGATTTCTTTCAAAAAATTAAAAAAAAAAATCGTACTGAAACCAAACTAATCATATGATATCATATGAGAAGATGCTCTATAACCTATATTTCTAAGTGAAATCTATGACTTTGACAACAAAACAAAAAACACAGAAAGTACCATGGTAATCATTCCGTATCATTGTACACATCAAAAACCTCTGGTACTACCATACAAGACCATGAAAGTACCATAGTATCACTTTTTAAGGAAGAGTGACAAAGTCAAATCACTACAGGTTGTAGAAGTTGGTTCCTGGATGTGCAAGTTCTGGACTTTTCCATCCATTACACCTTCACGGACAGGAAAAACCTTTGGAGAACAATTATTATGTGAATATGATTATCTCTGCACAATCTAGATAGTTTTTCCTAATATAAACATCAAAACAAAAAGGGTGTATGCAAGTGTTTGCATTGCACTCTGGATGTGAGACGTGTCTGTGTGTTTTCAACACAGAGAGACAACTGTAGGGTCACGAAAGGGGTGTGCGTGACACAGTGAACCAGGCCGATAGCTCTTTCCGCACATGCAATCACGTCTGCCCCTTTAACCCTGCAGAAAACATCACGTCAACACCCCTCCTGCTCTGTGAGCATTCAGGTTGTGTACTTTATTCCCAGGGTTGAATAAACATTTAGCCCTCATCCGAGCGTGATTAAACGCTCTTACATAAACCAGCCATTTATACTCCCTTCTATCATAGAGAATAGAGCTTAGGTGTCAGAAAGAGGCATATAATCTTCAAGGCAGGAGAGTCAGGCTTGGAAAGTGAAAGAGAGGGAGATGGTGGGAGGAAGTCACATATGGGTTTAAGCGTCTCCATCTGCCTACATCTTTCTCCTAATGTGATTTATATTTAAGGAGGAGAGCCTGATGCTAATGCCCAACATTAAAATAATATTTGCTGACTTAGAGCAGCACTTGAAATCGACTACACGGAACCACAGGATACCGTCACTTCGAGATGGTCATCGTTGCTATAATGAAAGGAAGTGCACTGCCATTTTCCACTTAAGAGGTGTTATTTACTCTCTATATGCATGCTTTAAGGTGCACTTAGTCATTTTTGTTTGGCCAATACAGCAGTTTCCTAGTATCATGCAAAAGAAAAAAAATTCTACATTGTAGAAATGCACTATTCACAGTCAGCCATGATTAACTTATTCTGTGAGCGATAATAGTGTGGTTTCTGAGATCAAATTAATAGTATTAATCTGGTCAAGTGATCTAAACATGATGGCCCTTATGATGCCACCTACTTTATGCAAAATAAAATAATGTTTTAATAAAGGCACGCACGGTTTGGCACAGCTTCAGAATAGTGTTGTCAACAGTAGCATTACTGCAGCGTTGAGCATTTTAGACAATCACAGCAAGTTTGTTGAGAGTGTGAACGCAATGTTTAATCAGAGGCGTTTAAGTAAGTCAGAATCCACTCAATACACCACTCAATAGTTTGTTCAGCGTGAGCTTTTTTTCTTTTATTTTATAGAACTTCATTGGTTATAAAGGGAACGCTCTTTGCTCGGTTTCTATATTCAACTTTTCTCGCTATCTGTATATTAGTTCATAAATTATTAAGTTTCGACACTGACAGCCTGAAGTTACAATGTTAATCTGTGTGTTAGTTTTTTGGCTGTATGAGAGTAGCAGTAACAAAGCTACATCAGCATTATAACATCATACTGATGCTATTCTAATATTTCATCGTGTTGAGCTACATAAAATTGATTCATTGATACATTTGCTCTCCTGTCTAATAAAGCACATGCAAGAACGACATCTCTGTCAAGTTCGAAGTTTGTTGTGAAACTCTCGCCATCTCGAAACTGGCCCTCTTTTGATTTCTCATTTTGTTCCAAAGTCTGCTTGCCATGGTCCATAATGTTTGAACGAAACTACAACAGCGTGCCCCTAGATGTTACACAGTTGTCCACTTCTGTTGCCATGTCTGTTTCTATGGCAGCAAAAGTGGAAACCGAGGGTAACAAAGATATGACGTGGAATGCGACTCCCTCACACGTCCCAGTTCCTTGGTCAAAATCGCGATTTTCAAATGATTTACAAATAGTTGGAAACATTAGGGATCTTGTAGGTACTCAACTGAACAAAATATATAACACTGGGCTAGTGGTTTTTGGATATTTCACAGCAAAAATCCTTCATATTGCACCTTAAATAGAGAACTGTGAAATTATACGGGTATTGGTAACAATTACTGAAATTTTTGTATTGTAACTATATTTCAGTATGATGTCATAGGTTAACTTAGATGATCCTAAGTAAAGGTAGAAAGCACATACTCTGGCTCAGAGGAAGAATATCCATTACATAAGCACTGGAGATTAAACTAGAGGCATCTGAACTATGCCAGAGCCCCGCAGAGTCGAAACAATGATAAAAGAGCACGCGAAGAAAGCTTTAAAGCAGTGTATTTTACATAAATTATACAATTTTAGACTCAAAACAGATGGAATATAGTAAGAAGCAACTGTGTAGATGTAATCGCAAGGTATTTTGCTCTAGAGCTACCATTAACATGCAACCTTAATGGAATAGTTTACCCAAAATGAAAATTGTATCATTTACTCATTCCATGTCATTCCAAACCTGTATGACTTACTTTTTTTCTGTGTAGGCTAACACAAGAGAAGATATTTTGAAGAATGTTCCAAAACTTTTTTGTCCATACAATGAAGGCAAATGGGATCTTTCATTGTATAAACAAAAAAGAAAGGTTTGGAATGACACGAGGGTAAGTAAATTATGACATAATTGTAATTTTATTGATAATCAAAATAGAAACCTCAGTGACTGTCTGAAAATCCTGAGAGGCAAACCAAAAAAGATAGGAAAGAGAGACAGGAGCTTTACTTAGTCAAAGTCTCAGTGTTAAATAGGGGAAGGAATGTTTCTGTGCAGCCCTCAGAGTTTCATCCACCCACGTGCTCCTCCAAAACCCCCCCTGGACACATGGCACCCTGTCCTACATGCAAACACGCTGCATCTAATGCATGAACATAAACATGCACACACGCCTTTCTTGCCACTTGATAACTGTGTGCACGCCTTTGAGAGGGGGAGTGAAATGAAAAGTGTGATTGGAAGCCGTAACCAGAAGAAGTGACAGACATCTGTTGCTCCAGCTGAGCGCGAGCAGAAGAAAAAAAAGGCACAGATGAATCCCCCCGACACACATGCAATGCAATACATTCACACTCAGAGAGTAGAGATAAGAAAAAGATGGGTAAGCATCTGCCAATGCAGATTTGGAAGGCGAGACACATTAGAAGAGGATCATAGACCAAATACAACAAAGCACACACAAACAAGAAGTTGCAAACTAGTAGTAGTAGTTTTCTAATCCTTCACCTCTTTGTAATCAAGTCAACTGTGACAACATTAAAGTCACTGACCTCTGACCCGGGCATAACAGCAGCCGCACTTGGCCAGGACTTTCCGAAACAAGTGGTGGCAGGCGCAGCCCCGATGGTGGTGGCCCCCCTTCATGGTCTACCCCAGTCACTGACCACAAGATTAGCAGGCATGGGCATGGCACATCACACACGTTCACGCCGGGGATATCCCTGTTGAGGTAATTCCAAAGAGGTGTGGAGGAAAACCTCAAAACAAATCCCAAGAGGAGAAAAAGTCCAGCTAGTCTGCTAGGGAATCGTACACTGTCCGGATATCCAGCCTCAGGTTGTCACTGCACAAGCGAGAAGACAAGTCAACAGCAGGCAAAAGCACAGCTCAGTCTCCCTGTTTTTCCTCCCTCCTGCTCTCACTGTCTGCTCAAATGACAGACTGTAAGACTGCCAGAGAGAGAGAGAGAAAGAGAGAGGAGGGGGGTGAGGGGGCGGAGTTAGCAGCTTGACTTGCTGGCTATTCCAGGATACAGCTCCCACTCCCCCTTTTATCCCCTTCATCATGTGTTTACTCTTCTCATAATTTCTCTCTGCTCTCAAGTCTATTCAACCATCTGTCTTGGACTTTTTTAGCACATAACAATTTGAGATGATCTCAGATGGCTGGTCCAAATTCAAGCCCCTCATGAGTCAGATCCAAGATAAACAAGGTGGAAAATAAAAATCTGCTCGTGAGCTTAATAGCATGAAGTAATTATTTCAGGAGTACCAGGCTAATCTCTACAACTAACTCCCCTCAGAGGAGTGTTCACAGAAATGCTGGGACGAGGTATGGGTGTGTCGTGTTTACTGTACACAGGGTTTACAGAATGTGAGGGCAAAGGGATGAAGGTAGCTGTCTTTTGAGTAGTTCTGAACGTTATACAGGCCTAGGAAGAAACACTTTGCTGTGTTGAATCCAGAATATCGCATTTCAACTATGTTTGCACGTTTTGATCACGTGTCTGTGTTCATAATTCACATAGGCTGGAAGCAAGATGGTGAGTGTGTTGGATGTTCTGTTGCAGCATTGGTGATTTACAATGACATTTCATCACAAGAAATGTGGGATTGTTATTGAGGTAAAGCTGACATAAGGGCTTATCCCTCCAGACATAACCAGCAGTAAAGGCTGGTTTAAACCCCATGCAGGTTTAGCAATGTCTTCCATTTTTTTGTTATATATTATATTATACATGGTATAGTATATATAATAAATAGCTATGATAATTAGCTCTGTTAGAATATATTTTTCCCCTCAAACCTTCACATGCTATTAGATTTTAGCAGCTAAAAAAATTAGTAACTAAATTGTTGAATGACAAATATGTTAAGTATGTCAAGTGACTAAGCAGTTATTAAATAAATAGTTCACCCAAAAACAAAAATTATCCCATAACTTACTCACCCTCAAGCCATCCAAGGTATATAATGACATTTTTCTTTCACCCGAACACAATCGGAGTTATATTAAATAATATCCTGGCTCTTCCCAGCTTTGTAATGGCATTGAATAGAGTTTTTGAGAATAAGCTCATGCATCCATAATAAAAGTAATCCATAAGACTCCAGTGGGTTAATAAATGCCTTCTGAAGTGAAGTGATGGGTTTTTATGAGTAAAATATCCATATTAAAAACTTTATAAACTATAATCACTGGCTTCCGGCAATGGCCGTTACGCGTGTTCACAAGAGAGTCAAGTTACTGTAGAAGAGTGACTCGACGTATGACATAGGACATAGCTCCTCTTCTCATATATCATATCCTCAGACATTTTTCTATAAAATGTCTCGTTCTAGACTTCTAGTTTTAATTAGTGACCAGCTTTTTGTTTAGCTCTATCCTCTGTGCTTCCGTGTTCGTCAATTCACACCTAAGCTTACGCTACAAGTTTTACGTCATACATCGGGTCAGAGGTCACCCTTCCTCTGATTGTGTTCAGCTGAAAAGAAGAAAGTGATATACACCTAGGATGGCTTGAGGGATTATGGGATAATTTTCATTTTTGGATGAACTATTTCTTTAAAGTTGATGCTGTATTTGTCTAATCAATAGCTATGTTTCCATCCAAGTTGCAAATTTATGTTAAATGAAAAAAACAACAACAACAACAAATCAGAATGTTGAAAATGCAACTGCCAAAAAAAAGAATAAATAGATTTTACCCAAGATTAAACAACAATGATAATAAATCTGCAAAACCTGGTTACCATTGATCTCATATGTTCATGTATAAAAGAAAAAACTTAACCCAGTATTTACAGATGTGCCATGTAAAATCTCTTAACTTGACTACCCAGGATTAATGAACAAAACAAGATAAAAGTAAGAATGATATAACATATGGAACTAGATAACCCAGGGTTAAGAATTACCCTGGGTCAAAGGCATAGTCTTTTAACACTAGAACCGCCAGAGGTCGTTGTATACCTAAAACTGCCAGAGGGTAAAATTTACCCCTGCACATGATTACTGTTTTGATACGGCTAAACCACGTATTATGTCACTGTGTTTATGGCACTGTCTTCACACAGTAATGTCATTAGGGTCATTAAATTATTATTTTTAGTCATCAATTATGTTTTAGTCCTGTTGTTATATTTTAAGCAGGCTACACTAATCACTGTTCTTTATGGTGAATGTAGGCTAAACCCTTCAGAATTAGAAGCAAATAAGTAAATATTTGGGTGGTGTAATATTATAATAAAATGTCAATCACATATTAAGATAAATACCCTAAATAGCAACAACGAGCAATAATAATAATAATTCACAGCACTGCATAGGATGCAATGACAAATTCAAGTGCACAGTTTTCCCTAATTCATTATTAATTTGTTTAATTATATCATTAATTATTTGAATATGAGAACAACACCAATACATTTAGGGGACTCATGACATTGTTTTCATTAGCCTATATCATAGATCGGAAATATTCTTTTTCACGAAACTGGTAAACTTCAATAAATCAACAGAGTAGCAAACAATACACATTAGAAATTGCAAAACAAAAATTAATAATAAATCCAAAGTTTGAACATTTATGAATAGGCTAAAACATCTTCATGTAACTGTGCGTTGTGTGACTATTTACAGTAGCCTTAGCCGACATGTTGCTCAAACACATCGTGAAAATAAAGGAATTAAATAGGGGTAAATTTGACCTACTGGCGGGTTTAGGTATAAATGCCCTTTTTTTAAATTCTGGATTAATCAAATTTTTAACAACAAGGGATTATAAATAACACAATTTTAATAAAAGTCATTGGATATTTTATTCGAAATCTGTTATGTACATTTGAAAAAAAAATTACCCCGTGGCGATTCTAGTGTTAAGCAGAAGAAAGCTGGAAGAAATGTGATGACAATTGTTATTTTTTGGTAAACTATCCCTTTAACAGTTTCAAGTGTGAAAAAACGTTAAAAGAGACAAGGCTCATGTAAGAAGTGTGTTTCGGAATGTGATGCTAATGGTAAAGAGGAGCAGGAAATGGAGTGCAGGCCTCTTCTCGAGTACATGAGCAGCTGGGGATTTTGCTGAGTTTGTGTGTGTGTTGATGGAATTAGTCTCTCTCTAGAGCCCAATTACCCGGTGTCTATTGCGGAAAAGCCGAGAGGCTCCATATAAGTACGATACAGCCAATGAGAATGGAGAATTCACTGAAGTAGCCAACAAACAATTCCCCAATCAGGCCCTGTTTAAAAGATAAAAAACATCAGGACTGAGACTACCACATGCTGAATATGCAACGCATTAAAGTCAAAAATAATGATGAATTGAAGCGGTCTTTACGGGTACTTCTAAATGTCTAAAAACTGTGTGAATTATATAACATACAAATCTAGAAAGTAAGTGCACTTTCAATGCAATTTAACAGTTCGGTTTCAGCCAGATTAAAGCAATAATATATCTTTGTAAGACATTTTAGTCAAACTGAAATTACCAGATAATGTAATGGCTTCGTTTAGCATTATACTTGTTAATTAGACTATAATTGGCCTCGTTGTGTGCGTGCTCTGAAAGAGAGATGGCATGACATTTTGAATTCTTCAAATATTTGTTTACGCATTGTGTCATACTTGGCAAGAGAGATGGAAAATGTAGCTTGATTATGCAAAAAACCTGCTGTGGCTCTATTATAACCTATACTGCTAGTTGGCCTATCACTGTCACTCATGTCACCTAAAATCGGCAACTCTCACGGAAAACAAATGATGCTACTTTGTTACTGCAAATTGCTGTCATCCCCTTAACACCTCCACCAGGTTGCAGTGTTGTAAACAGCAACCCATCATGCTGCAGTGCCTGCCTGCCTGTGATGTGAATGGCAGAGGATTTTACTTGCAAGAACAAAGGAGAGCTGCATTTTCTCTCTTATAATCTATAATCCAAGTACACAGACAAACAGAACAAACAGTATTTTGATTTAGTTAAAAAGAAGACGAATTAAATTGAAACTGAAAAGGCAATTTTAAAGCACACCGTCAGATTCAAAGACTAACGCTGCACATCAAAAAAGCCGTGCTGTCCTGTTTCTGTTCCTTCTCATTTCAAGTGTACACTGCGAACTACAGCAAAAGAAAGGGAGTTGCACGGCTATGACAACAATTAGCTCTTATGGTGATGTTTGTATATCGCTCTAACCTCTCTTTAATCTCGCCATCCTCTTTCCCTAACCAGTTTGCTTTTTTTTTCTCTTTGCGATACTTAATGAAATTAGCCGTGACAGGAGTGCACATTTTCATAAGTTGTTCAGAGCGCTTGTTGTGTTTGCTTTTCCAGTTAATTTCAGAGGCAGATACCTCCCTCAAAACCAACATACTGTACATTATCTGCCAAAACTGGTTAAGGGAGAATGTAACATGAACATCCATGTGATCTTGTGATAAATAAGCCTCACACGCGTGCTGTACGGAGTGCATTAACATTTCTGATCAGTAGAGGGAGTGTATACAAAGTGCCTGGGCATTGTACCCCGCTCATGAACCTTCTACTCTGATTTGATCACACTCAAACTTCTGGGAAATATTAAGATAAGGTGTCTAGTCTTTTATTGAAAAGTACATGTATTGTCCCATTAAATATACAATTTCTAACTAAATAATGCATTTCTGTGCTGAACAAGTGAGTTTTCAGAAATAAATAATATCTGGCATTTGAATATTGTATTCCATCAGCACATACACATTTTAGAATTCCATGACAACAGGGCAAAAGAACCAAAGAAGGAATGTAAGGTGAATAGCACATTTAAACCCATACCCCTCTTCTCTGTCTCTTACCATTCCCCGGTTCTTCCCTCACCCTTTCCTGTTTATTCACTCATTCTCTCCACTTCATTGCCTCCATTTATGTGTCTACCCAGGCACGCACATATTCAACACACATAAACTCACCCTCATACATACTGTATTGCACTAGGCTGCGTGATAAATCGTTAAAAGATTGCATTTGTAAGGCAGCATATCTCGGATGCCATGTCATTTAGCATTCCTAGTTTCTTGTCCTTCAATCAGCTCATTTTGAAGGATGCATCAAGTGAATCCTTCACGTCCTCCAATCACCCACAATCCTTTGCACACATTCCGATTCCCAAAAAAAACTGATGAAAAACGAGTCTGTACAGAGCTTATCTGAGTTCATTATGAAATGTAAAAAAAAAATTGTGTTTTAGGATATGAAGGCATAGGACTATACATGTTATCTTTTGTTTTGGTGTAAATTATGGTGTTTTCCAATTTGGTCCTTTTCAGGAGTCTGAGCACGGTTCGCGTGATTTTTGGCCCATATGTGAACACTCCATACGATCTCAGACCCCTTTAAAGCAAACCGAGCTGAGACCATCTAGGGAGGTGGTCTGGGTATGATTCGATCTCATCTTATGGTACGGTTCGCTAAAAAAACGCAATCTGAACACAGACTGCTCTGGGCTTAGATTTTTCTGTTCGCGAATTCCAATGTAGTTTGGTCATAAGATGTCTCCGTACAATTCGGCTGTTTATCATGGCTGCTTCTTCTGCAAATCGCTACAAATTATTTGTTCACAATTTACACTTGTTTATTGCAATTTCAACTTCCGAACTGAGATGCGGCTGTGCACTTTGACAGTTTAAAATGGTTTGACGAGCACACACACACCTAAAGCGCATGCATGCAGTAAAAGACTGTGGTCACAGCGTGTGTACTAAACAGAATCTTAAGCGTCTTATTGCATTTATTTTCAAATGAATAGGTGTTATCTTTATCAAATGTTAAAGGCCGTAGGGTCAGCCTTTAAACACTGAACTGGACTACATCCAAAAAGCAACAGTCTGAACACAAAGGGATCTGAGACCACATTCCTACTCAAGTGGACCAAAAAAGGATCTGAGTCCTCTTTCAGGTACAGGGACAGTGTGAACATAAAGAGAACTGGGTCCTTTTTCACTTGGTTCCCCTCTTGGACCACTTAAAGGAGTTTGAGTTTGGTTCTTTTAAAGAGGACCCAAGTGTGAAAACACCCTTAATCACTTAACACTAAACTGCCGATAATGTAAGCAACGTGGAGACTATGGATGGCTGTCATTCACTGTATTGCATTAAAGGGTAAGTTCACCCAAAAATGAAAATTAGCCCATGCCTCTCACACTGACAAACGCGTAACTTGTGTGCAATGTTGAGAGGCGGGCGCTACACTTTTTCCGTAAGTTCAATACGGAATGCGATTCGCCGGAAGCTAAATCATTTACTTTATATAATTTATCATTTATTTTAAGTTTTAAATATGGATATTTTTCTTACACAAACGCATCACTTCAGAAGGCCTTTATTAACCCCCCGGAGCCATGTGGAGCAGTTTTTGATGGATATAGATGCACTTTTATAAACTTCAAAAATAGAGCCACAGTCACTGCCATCATAAAGCTTAGAAAAGACAGGATTTTTAATATAACTCCCAGTCCTATACACCCAGGATGACTTGAGGGTGAGTAAATCATGTGATATTTTTTTGGGGTGAACTAACCCTTTATTAGAAAACCAGTTAATATAGAGATGTATGTATGTATGTATATGCTAGCATCCAAAACTGCAAATATATTTTTCAAAACTACTTTTCCCATCATTCATTCATCAGCCAAACAGATTTGCCCCAAATGTACACCATGGAGCACAACATTATTGTGTTGGGACAGTCAATATTATCAATGTCCACTCATGTTTGTGTACATAAATACATAGACATAACTGAATGGACAAAAAGCTTCATGTAAAGTTGGCTCTGTTTTCCCACTCCCCTCTGACTTGTTTTTACACATACTGATAATAATGATGGATTCTGGCAGTGCTCACTGCATGCTAATTACACAAACAATGATTCAAGCTTTGACTAACAGTTTTGACAATGATAAGAACAATGAAAATACTTGTAGGCGTGAGTTCAAGGTCAGCAAGCTTTAATTTACCTTGATGTGTGAATTGAAATGAAGTAAAAACGTACTTAATTCACTACCCCTCTCTCCGCTTCTGCAGACCATTCTAAATCATACTACTCAATGCCTTCACCATACTGTGGTTTTATTGGGATGATTAGACCTCTTCAATTCTAAAAGCAGGAGCTCCAATTAAGGCCTGCATGAATAGGCAGCAGCGTGTGAGAACAGAGAGACAGCTGGCAGAAAGCCGGCTGGCTGCAGTGAGCTGGTGTTGTATGCTCTGCACTTTGTTTGCTGGTCTGTCTCCCAACCTAGGCCAAGAGATTGGCCAGGACTTACAAAAATATATACAAAAATGTGCACGCACACACACACTCACATATTCAGACACAAGGGATGTGCAACTGAATCAAGAATTTAAATTCCAATTTATTTGGAATTAAATTTGAAATGAGGTATTCATGTTCTATTTCATATTCACGAGTTCACACTTACATATAATTCATGGAGTAAATTTAATGCGTATTTGGCGTGCTGTCCGGGGGGAGGGCTTCGAGCTCGGACTTTGGCCCGAACCCAGAGTACCCCCCGTATGTAAGTGGTTAGAACTAAAAGAGCAGAAACGTGGAAGGGGTGGTGGAGGATGCTGATGAACTGTCAACAAAATGGAGGTGAGACGGCTGCGTATATATACACCTCTTTGTTGATTAGCTGAGTACTCTCCACCTGTGTCAATTATCTGAACATGCTCCTCCACCTGTGTCAATTATCTGAACGTGCTCCTCCCGAACTTTGTTAATAAAACATCATTTAAATTCAGCCCAATTTTCATGATTAATTATCTATAAAATATTACCCCATATGGGGTATTTTCAGAAACCTATGAAAACAATAAATGTTTGAAATGTCACTTACAGAAATTTGGGGTCAGTAAGAGTAATTTTTAAGATTTTTATTTTAAATAAATTCTGTTCTTTTAAACTTTCTATTCATCAAAGAATTCTGAAAAAAAAGCTACAATTTCCCAAAAAATATTAAGCAGCAGAAAATTCTGCTTTTTTGTCACAGGAATCACATTGGTTCCACTTTATTTTATAGTACATTTTACAGTAATGAGTAATGTAATGTAACTTCATATATATGGCATTGATTCAACACAGTGCTGAAAGCATTCTTTAGAAATGTTGGCCCATATTGATAGGATACCATCTTGCAGTTGATGGAGATTTGTGGGATGCACAACCAGGGCACGAAGCTCCCGTTCCACCACATCCCGAAGATGCTCTATTGGGTTGAGATCTGGTTGAGATCTGGTGACTGTGGGGGCCATTTTAGTACAGTGAACTCATTGTCATGTTCAAGAAACCAATTAGAAATGATTGGAGCTTTGTGACATGGTGCATTATCCTGCTGGAAGTAGCCATCAGAAGATGGGTACATGGTGGTCATAAAGGGATGGACATGGTCAGAAACAATGCTCAGGGAGGCCGTGGCATTTAAACAATGCCCAATTGGCACTAAGGGGCCTAAAGTGTGCCAAGAAAACATCCCCCACACCATTACACCACCACCACCAGCCTGCACAGTGGTAACAAGGCATGATGGATCCATGTTCTCAATCTGTTTACGCCAAATTCTGACTCTACCATCTGAATGTCTCAACAGAAAACGAGACTCATCAGGCAACATTTTTCCAGTCTTCAACTGTCCAATTTTGGTGAGCTCCTGCAAATTGTAGCCTCTTTTTCCTATTTGTAGTGGAGATGAGTGGTACCCGGTGGGGTCTTCTGCTGTTGTAGCCCATCCGCCTCAAGGTTGTGCGTGTTGTGGCTTCACAAATACTTTGCTGCTTACCTCGGTTGTAACGAGTGGTTATTTCAGTCAAAGTTGCTCTTCTATCAGCTTGAATCAGTCGGCCCATTCTCCTCTGACCTCTAGCATCAACAAGGCATTTTCGCCCACAGGACTGCCGCATACTTGATGTTTTTCCCTTTTCACACCATTCTTTGTAAACCCTAGAAATGGTTATGCGTGAAAATCCCAGTAACTGAGCAGATTGTGAAATACCTGCATGAAAAAAAACTTATCCCAAAATCCCTCTCACCAGAACTCCCCATTCCTTGCATACTGTATTTAAACAGATGCATCTCAGCTGAGTACTCTCCCTAGATCCTATAAATCCAGTCGCTAAGATGTCCCGAAGAGGATTTTCAGGATTTTTAAAGATTAGTGTTGAGATATTTAAACATGCAGGTTTATCTAAGGTAAACACAATCCTTCTTACCATCTAGACATGCAATAAAGTTCATTCAACCACAAATGAAGGCAGAGATTATGTAAAGCAAATCTGTTTTAAATACTATATACAGACACCAAACGTCTGCTTCCATTTCCATATAAAGTCTCCTCTTACATCTTATTCTGATGTCTAGAGCAGCATGCATTTCCTCTGTCCTTTATCTCATCCTGGGATTTCTGTTCATAAAACATCACAGTGTGGAAATGCCATCTGTGGACCAGTTTTGTTCCCTGATACATAATGAAGCAGATCATTAATTCTGATCTCTGCAGATGCAGACTGCGGTCTCTGTCTGCATGAATGTCTGAACACTGTAGCCAAAGAGACAATGACTAAACATTGTCAGGCTAGCCTTTTCTCATCTTCAGATCAAAGACTACCTCCCCAGAGCACTGTTCTTCATGAGAACTTGGCTAAGGCATTTGGAGGAAAGTGTAGCAACCTCTGCTCTGATTAATGACCAACAAGGCAACAGTTAGCACCAAAGAGCCCAAACAAAACAGACCAACGTCCACCACATGACCCCTCCAATTCCCAAGCTTCAACCTAAACCAGAGACCTTATAATAACGGGACGCATCACACCCAACAGTCACCATATATCAACATCCAGTGGATAAACACAACACAGAGAAATATACAAACAGCCCTACAGCTTTACGACGAGGCTGAAACAAGCTCAAACTGTTCTAGGAGCTGATTGAGAGGATGATGTCTGATGGTTGTTGGGTGTGAAGGTTTGGCTTCCGGCCTAGAGCCTCAGTGCAGAGGCCAGCAGTTTATCAATGTGTCAGCCGCTTTGGAGCATTAACTCGAGAGGATGTCTTTGCTCCTTAACAACTCTGGTTTATTTTCATATGCTTTGACCTAATTTAGATTTAGACTTGCATCTATTATTTCTATAGTGACATCTATTTAGCTTCCTTTTAAAAAATTGTGGTCATGATGTGCGTAGATTATACCCGCATATTTTCACCATTGCATTGAATTGAGGATGCAATTTAAATCCAATTGTATTCCTGAATCTGAACTGAGATAGCAAAATGATGCAGTGAAATGAACTGAAATTCATGTAAATAATTTTTAACGGGAAAAGATACATTTGTCAAGACAAACACTGAATGACAAAGCTTGGATTAAAGGTTTCAAAAAATGTTTAAAGGGTTACTTCAGCGATTAGCATTAAGCTTTGTATCAGTAGAAACCCGGGAGTGTATTCAAATTATCATACTTCCCCCCCTCATATGACCCTGAGACGAGATAATTATGTATTTTATTTCTGGAAAAATTCTTCCAATGATGCAAATATCGTCATTTTGCGTCATCGGAGGAGTGTTTGCCAAATGAGTACAGACTACAGCCAGCAGTGGGCGCTATTTCCACATGTTTTCAACATCACACTCACAGGACTCGGCTCGCGGAGCTGCGGAGATTCATGTAAACGGAGCGGTGGAGATCAAAGCGAGTGTTTTAACTTTTAAAATGAACTTCCTATGAAAGTTAAGCTTCCAAAGACATGAGCTGAACACGCGCCAAACTGAACACGCGCTGTGAATGCAGCCGCAGCCGCAGCCGCGAATCCCGCGCTTACCTCAGTTCATGTGATGAAAGTAATCCGATCCTGCTGCATTTGTGCCGTGACGCTCAATCGGCTCACTCACATTATATCGAACAGACACGTTCAGTTTTTAATTGTAGTGTCTCTAACTGAACTGATTTTCTGAAAATGAACGTGGTAGGCAAGTGATCCAGTAATCATGTAGCTGACTAGCCGCGCCTAGAGTAGGGCAGTGAAGCAGTGCGTTCTGGGAATTGTTGTCTTTGATCCCCATGAGACAAAAATACATTTTCTGTGTTTTCTCAGTCTAGAAGGCACCAAATTCAAAAATAATTTCACATTTCTACTACATTAATGACCCAGTTTAAATACAGATTCATCTTCCCAGCGCTGAAGTACCCCTTTAAAATTCATAGGCCTCAGAACAATAGAATTGATAGATTGAGTGGTAGAATGGCAGATAAAATGATTAATAGGTAGATTGAACGATAAATCTATAGCCAGAAATATATGTATAAGTTTCAAAAGATTTTAAATGTTTTTGAAAGACATCTCTTATGCTCACCAAGGCTGCATTTACTTGATCAAAAATACAGTAAAAACAGTGCTATTGTGAAACATTACTACAATTTAAAATAACTCTTTTCAATTTGAATACATTCTAAAATAATCAATTCCATGTGCCCTTGCTGAATAGAAGTTTTCATTTCTTTCAGAAAAAAAAAAAAACTGACCCCAAGCTTTTGAAAAGTAAAACGCTAGACAGAATGATATAATACTAGAATGAAAGATTGACGAAAGAATTATAGACAGAACAAAAGAATGAAAGATAGACAAATGATAGAATGACAGACAGAACAGTAGATAGAATGTTATTAGAGAGAATGATAGAATGAGAGATAAAACAAAATAACAGATGGAACGAAAAACAGATAACTTTTTTGGACCAGGGTGGAAGAACACATAATTTCCCATGCAGAACGCACTACCTCTGATGAATTGCATTTCCGTAAATGTCTAATTCCATCATTTCCATTCAGCTATATAGGGAACTTTCTCTCATGAATTAAAAAAAAAGCTAATTCTTCAATTCTGGAAGTTGGATAACACAACACATAGTAGCAGCTATAACGGTCAGTGTTTATGTTCTAATAAAGTCTTGACATACATTAAACATATGCAATAAAACATACAGATGTGAAAACACACACACACACACACACACACACACTGCGAAACCCTGAGGCAACCAGCACCAATTTTCCCTAGTGTGGCATGTGCAGCTCCAAATCTGTGGTAACAGAGGACCTTTTAAGGTCGGGGCTCGCTTAGCCTATGGGTCTCTTGGGAATTCTGACTCCACATTCCCCTAGCTGTGTGTTTTTGTTTTTTAGTCTAAGGAATATGTGGAAAGGAGGCCTTTATAATGCGCCAACTTATGAAAGGATGAACATTTCTTGCAGATCAAACCATATATAGAGTTTTTTTGAGATACACTGCCACATAATGCTTTATGTCAAATATAAGCATCTCAAAAAAATCTTATTTGCACAGCAGGCATCTTCTACTGATGATTGCATGATTACTCTGACTGTAAGAGAACAATACATTACAGAGCAACACATGACAGAGCCAAGCAGCTTTGCTGTAACTGAATAATGAATGAAGAATTATGAATGAAATAATTATGAACAAAAATAATGCAGTAGACTGAGCTTTGCACGCACATGACTATATTTACGTTCAAAATGAATAATACAAAAATGATAAACAACAAATATTTCCCAGTGCTCAATAAACATTAAAAGATTAAGTATTTCACCACATAAAACATTTAAAGCAAATATATCTCATATCTGATTATGTCACTCTCACTATCTGCGGTCATATTCCTAGGAAACTGTATCAGCCATTCACCTACGAAAGCAGCACTTGCTGCTTCCTGTTGTTTGTAAGCATTTAACCAGACAAAAGATAAGAGGTGAAGGGCATACGTGTTGTTTTGAACGTTTGTGCAGTCATCCTATTACGAAAGAGCTACTTGATGTGCTTCAAGGTTTGTCCGCCTAAAATAATTACTCCTAGGGTGGACAGTGAAGCTTGGGGATTTGCGGAAGACATAAGAGCTTCTATCCAAGAAAATGTCATGAATGGACAGCCGGACATAAGGAAGAGAAGAAAAAATTTACTTAAAAAAAAAAAGGGTGAATGTGTGCACGCTACACATCTGCATGTGATTTAGTGAATGTTGGCACAGTCTCGTGATTCCACTGAAGCCACTAAACGGCATCTTGTTTCTAATCTTTAACAGATGGGTGATCTCCAGTGCCTCTAGCTCCTCTAGTAATGCAGCGGCCTCTTTAGCCATAGACAAAGCAAGGAATGGAAATTCCACTCTGAGCCCTTCAGATCTTATTGATGGGGAACTGAAAAGTATTAGCTTGAAAAGACATGGATCTTGCAAAACGGCTAAAGCTTATTTGGTTAAAAAGGCCGTCAGTGAAGCAACAGTTCTCTCAAGAATAAGAACTGTGTCATTGTTAACCCACCTTCATGTTGTTCTAAATCTATATTTTTCTGTGAAACACAAAAGGGGAACATTTGAATATTCTCCAAGCTATTTTCAGAGGAAATAGCTTTCAAGCTTCAGACAGGACGCAAAGGCAATATTTTAAAGTGTTTCTCATGTGCTATATTCTGAAACCATTCATAAGTTTTGAGTGAGAAATGCCTCAAATATTGAATGTCTCCTTGGTGTGTTCATGAAAGAAGCAGTGATGCCTAATTTGTGAACAAATCCTTCTTTTGAGTCAAATCTTCTCAGTTAATTAGTTTATTCAGTGCACAAAACCACTCTGAATAATTCATTGATTCAATTGGACTTGGACTGGATCGATTTGCATCTAAAGCTGATCGCAGAGACCAAACATTTCCACAATCTCCATGCATTTCGATGATCGAGTCGCAGTGGTGAACAACTCACTGGAGGGCAAGACTGTCAGTGAAGAGTGTGTATTTCCACACAAAAAGCTTTAGTACACCTTTAGAAGACTTGGAATTTAGCACCGCTTTTGGTGCTTATGACATTGCCTGTATAGTTCTTTTGCATCCTTTATTGAATCTTGAAAACTTTATTCCTCATTTATTGTTATTGCAAATGCTACAATCTCTTCAGAACGTTTATTGCGCTTCATAAAAGAGAGTCATCCAGCTTTGGAATGGCATGATTGTCAGTAAATAAAACACAGTTTTCATTTTTGAGTGAACTATCCTTTTGTAGAGTAATCATTTGGATCATCGCTTGGGCATGAAAAACTAATATGTAACCCAAATTCAAATTGCATAAAAAATTCACAGCATAAAAGTAAACAAAATAAGTAAACTTATATAGGGAAGCGACCCTGATTAAATGGGCAATGATGCTTGTGCCTGGTATGGCTTAAACTAATATTTAGAAGCAACAGTCTGACACTGCAATTCTAAGCAGACTCATTTGCGACAAACATCCTAGGGCTCCTTGCTTTCCTATACACCACGTCCTGAACAGTTTGGGCTACATCATGACACATACCTCAGGATTCAGTACCCATCCCACGACAAACCTTTCTGTTCTGATGGGCTACATTTAATCAATTTAAATCTAGCTAATAATCACATTTTTTTCCAGACACTGGACAAAGACAGGCGAGTGCCTCCCATCTGGAAACTGTTCAGGGCAGCTTTTCATCAAGTTTTCGTCATGGAAGATTAGCAAAGACTGTTTCCCCACTACAACTTGATTAAGAGAGTATGATTATCAGTTCAGGCAGTATAGCTACAGGGTGTGGTTCATTAACCACCTGTTTAGACCTGTGACAAAGCCGATCTGATAAGAGCTCATTTACCTCCACTTATCTGCACCCAACAGAGTCACTCACTGGCAACCAAAACACAGCATTAGCCATATTTACCCCTTCAGACTTTCATTGTTGGACTGCGGTTGAAATAATTAAAAAAAAATGTCATTTTTCCTTTGTAATTGCATCCAGCCATCAACAAACACTGGAGAAGCCGAATTGATGTTCACTAAGAGTAAGAACATGAGCGTGATATCCAGTTTACACAAAATGTCAATAAACAAGAAATGAATGATGAGTAACTTACATTTTAGACATAATATTGTCAGTGAATGTGTCTAGTTTTTCTGCACCAACAATAGTATTTCCAAACAAAGCCAAAGCAGGAGCAGGTTATGTTCCAGGGTTAGTTTGCTTACGAGGTATTCAGATGCATGATATGTACATTTACATTTAGGCATTTAGCAGACGCTTTTATCCAAAGCGACTTACAACATAGGAGTACAGGAAGGAGGAAGCGATCGGTCATGAATAGGCGAAAAACGCAAAAAGTGCCTTAAATACCAGGTTTTGGATTACATAGAATAAGCTTAAACTAGAATAAGGAATGAATAAAAGAGAAGAGTTTTTTTTTTTTTTTTTTTTTATGATAAGGTTAAGTGCATTAATATGTAATTAATTTACTTATATTAATATAACAAAATTTGTTATATAGTTACAGTTACATAACATACTAAACCTACATAATAAACCGAGAGTTCAAGGTATATGTGACGGTAAATGAATCTTGCTTTCTGGATTACCCACCAGGTCTCAGACTGGAGGAGCGAGGAAACCTCAATAGTCCCTTTTCACATTTCCGTGTTTCTCCGAGCGGAAGTCATCATAGTTGGGTGAATGAGACATTAAAGTAGTATACATTAAATATATTTTTTGTGTCCCCATTTGCTCAAACAGCAACAATAGTGATTTCACAACTTTCAAAAAGAGGGCAAAAATAGAGTGAAATTGATAACGGCAGTAAAAAGAGAGAAAGATGTTCATTTTTACCATCACTCCCATAGACGCTGTATTAGAAACACCCTCACAGCAGCGGTAACTTGTTTTTTGTAACTTGATTTACGATATTGATGACCGTTAAAGCATCACAGTCTGTGAAAAGGGTCTATTGGAGAAGCATTTTCTAACAGGCTTCTTCTAAAGGCCATTCCATTGGTCAGCCAAACAGGTAGTCCAACCCCAAACTCATGCCATTGGTTCAGCTACTGTTATTAATGTCCTGCTGGATGGAATGGTCAAACAAACAGTACAATGTTTTGATAGCACCACAGTGTTTACACCTTTCAGGGAAATCGAACTGCGGCTTTAAATCTTAGGTGAATTTATTTTCAGCCCATGCTGAAACTATTATAATTCTATGTAAGCACCCAAAACATGATGTTAACTGCATTTGTAAATATTTGGCAAACACTAAACACTGTAGGCCAGAATGTTTGTTTGTATTGTGGGTTGAGTCCAGCAGAAAGACGCCTTTTTCATACGGTTTCAGACCATAATAAGGATATCACTCTGTCATTAAATATATTGTGCACATGAAAACAACTCCTGATATCACATGTGGCAGGAGAGAGGGGTAGTTAAAACAGAAATGATAGCTGCTTTAAACAGGAACATGGCCTTACATCAACATCAACACTGGCATGTACTCCCTTGTTACTGAAGGTCAAGACTGTGCCAAGTTTTCAGAATCCTTTTTTTTTCAAATGTGCCTTGGCTCCATATCCCTCATGTTGGAGTTGATCACTACCAACTCTTGTTGTGTATGTTTAACCTGCTAATGCATTTGACCAAATATGGTTGTTGTCTTACTTGCTCTATCTCTTCTTCTGACTCTTTCCAGGCTGTCCCGGGACATATCATCCCAGTTCAGTCCCTCTGTGTCCCAAGGGGGTGGTTGTCCTGTCTTCCGTTGCTGTTCCACACTCAGGTGGTCAATACTCTCCGAATTCTAAGACCAAAGATGGACAGTCACAAATTATGGACAGTCACATGTGTATTTTTTGTTAGAACAACAACAAAAAAGAAGTCTTTATATATAATTTACATTTTATTTTCTAAAAAAAACTTTTGCTAATATTTGTTTTAATTTAAAATTTTAAAGATTTAATTCATTATTGGCTTTTCATCAAAACTCTTCCAATACCTAGGGAAACCCTGACGTAATGTAATGTTTAAATGCAGTTCATGTTGTTGATAATGAAACATTTTATATTTTTTCTTTGGTACAGTTGGTACAAGATCATACTATTCATATCAATGTTATAAACAAGTTGTCAAAAGTAAACTAAAAGTAATCTAAATGTGTAATTGTAATAGATTATATTACTAACCAAAATTTTTTCATGCAATTTGTATTCAGTATTACTGAATACAAATTGCATGAAAAATTGTAAAACAGAACAGCAATGAGGACATACCAAATTTATGATGACTGAAAAAGGAAATAAAGAGCAATAATATATTATATACATATAATAATTTATAATATATACAATTATATACAAAAATGTAGTCTATTACTGAATACAAATTGCATGAAAAATTGAAAAACAGAACAGCAATGAGGACATACCAAATTTATGATGACTCAAAAGGGAATAAAGAGCAAAAATATGGTTACCGTTATATTATAATCTATACGTGTATATATTATAATTAGTAATGGGCATAGATTAATCTAGATTAATCTCATCCAAAATAAAAGTTTGTGTTTACATAATATATGTGTGTGTTATGTGTATAATTATTATGTATATATAAATACACAACCATGCATGTATATATTTAAGACATATTTGCATGTACATACTGTATATATATTTATATAGTTTATCTTATATATAAATATAATTATTTTATATTTAAATATAACATTTTTCTTAAATTTATACATGCATGTGTGTGTATTTATATATACATAATAATTATACACAGAACACACATATATTATGTTAACACAAACTTTTATTTTGGATGAGATTAATCTAGATTAATCTATGCCCTCCACTAATTATAATATAATATAATCACATTTTTGCTCTTTATTTCCTTTTTGAGTCGTCATAAATTTGGTATGTCCTCATTGCAGTTCTGTTTGCCCATCTACGTTGACCCATAACAAATTCGACTGCCAATAAAGATTAAAGGGTTATTTTAACGTTACCAGAAAAAATTTAAATCCTGTCATGAATTACTCACCCTTATGTCATTCCAAATCCATAAGATATTCTTTGATCTATCTTCAGAACACAAATGAAGATAATTTTAATGAAATCTGAGAGCTTTCTGTCCCTCCATTGACAGCCTATGCAACTACCACTTTCAAGCCCCAGAAAAAGGTAACTTAGTAAAGACATTAAAGTAATTTATGTGACTACTGTGGTTTAACCTCAGTTTATGAAGTGCGTTGCTCGACATTAATGCTGCCTTCACGTGCTATCGGAAGTAAATACCAGTTTCCGAGGTAAAAATTGCACATGAACCCTCTCTGATGTCGTGTTTACCACTGGAAAGTTCGGAAATAATTTTGATACACAAATTCCCGAGATGGGTGTGCCATAAACTTTAAACATAGAACTACTGCTGTGTGACAGGTAGGCCTATGATTCATTTTTTCTCTCTCTTCTGTCTTGTCTTGAGTAATCATTTGAAGCATACACAGCGAAAATGGCCTGTATTTAACCACAATTACAGAAATCTGGCATCGTAAATGTTTATATTGTTGTCAGTGCATGTGACACTACATATAATTTGGGTTTTAATAAGATTTTACCAATAAATAGGCAAGAATAAACCATGATTCCTATCCATTCCGACAACAAAGCACTTGAATGCAACATGCAACAAGCTCATAAGTTACTTCTGAAGTGGGAAGAAGTGGGAAGTGGGAAGTAGGAGGACATTTCCGATAGCACGTGAAGGCATAACGCTTGTCCGTGACAAGTGGATTTTATGAAGGGGCAACAGTTTAATTAAAAAATTAAATAACTTGGGAATCATTAAGAAGATGCAAGAATGATTCTGCTTTCATTTCGTGTAAATGGCGAGCGATAGTGGATAATATTATGTAACGTTAGCCTTTAATGAACTGAACTGACGGTAACAAACCTTGCGCTGTTGACGCTTACATTTAAAAGAAATCAAAACATATGTAACGTTAAGCCGCTCACACAGTGAAACTCAGTTTACATACTGCGGTAAAAATTTCGAAATGTGGAGTTTTTCTTTTATTTATAACATATGATACACACAGTCGCAACGTCACACTACCAAGAGTGCTGTTTTCCGGAATACCATCGCGATTAAAAATGTGACTGATTTCATATGACAGTTCCATAAACAATGAATTAATATTAACTCACTTACGTTTTAGATTCAATGTTTACTATTTTTGTTCTATTTCAGCAGTGAAAATAGTTCCAAACAAAGATCACGGCAGAACCATGACACATCTCACAGCAGCAGTGTGCTATTGAATGATTCAGCGTTTAGAATGAATCGGTTGAATCAAAGATTCAATTACCTATTCGTAAACGACTGCCTCGTTTTTAATCAGCCGTTTCAACGAATCGACTCAATGATTCACTCATTAAGAGGGTCCCCTACCGCCTCCTACTGGCAGTTTAGTTTCATGCTTAAACATCTTTTCCAAGATTTCTTATTTGTATAAAAAAATATTTAAAACAATCTAATAACATTATTTAATGCAGTTGTAATTATACAGTATAAAATCTTTAATTTGTTTGGTAACAGCCCTATAGTGTCTTATTCTAATTTTATTTATTGATCGAATTTAATCATATAAAAGCTGAAGCACAGCCTATATTTAATATGATTAGGGGGGAAATGCACCTTATAAAAGGCAAAAATATAAAAAATATGCAGATTTAAATATGTCAAGCTTATTGAACACTGGTGAGAATATTTCTTCATAATAAATTATATTTACAACACACACACACACACACACACACACAAAAGCTTTTGTTTTTACTCAAGTGATAGACAGATTTACTTGTCAGAAGGATAAGCACGTGGACAGACTTAATGTCGAGCCCTGAAGAAAGTGTTTTGTTTAGCCACAAATATACCTTGAACTCTCGGTTGATTAACCCAAACCTTGCTAGTGGTTTGCTGGTTCCAAAAACCAGACCAGGTTAAAGTCACATGGATTACATTTACACTCCTTTTACTTTTACACTTCATTTGTGTTCCAAAGATGAACAAAGGTCTTACGTGTTTAAAATGACATGAGGGTGAGTAAATGATTATAGAATTTTAAGATTTTACAGAGAAATGTTTTAGAGATTCAAAGGTTGACTGTAACTGCAAGATTTAACAATATTTGAGGTTGTTTTTATTACTCAATAGACTGAAATTGAAATGTTATATTTTATGTCACATTAACTTTTATGTTATTAGCAGACGGTTTTCTACAAACCAGTCTTAACATTCCTTACGCAAAAGTTTTTTTCTCCTCAGACTTTATTTTGGCAAGCGCAGTGGAACTGAAAACACAAAAGAGTGGTATTTTAAACCCTCTTATTTGAACTGCTTTATATATATATATATATATATATATATATATATATATATATATATATATATAGTTCAGATAAGAGAGTATATAAAATGGGTTAATTTTAAACAATTATTATTTCCAAAGACAAAATACTATTTTGCCTGTCAATCATTCCCTTGTTTGTTTGTCTTAGTTTGAGTGACAGGCTCAGAGTGGTTTTGAAAAAAGGTTATATGATTGAGGAAAAAAAAATTCTAACTTTTTTGAATGCCATAAAGAACAGTAAACAGCCATTTAGGCCTACAGCTTGACAGCTGTTTTAAGAAGATGGCATGCGCGTGTTTGTTTATGAGGAAATGTCTTAATCAGTGCTAGTTTCCTGCGCCTGGAAGTGCTCTGAATTCACGCAGGAGAGTGTCTTTCATGTCACTGCAAACTGGTCACGGTGTTCTTTATGTGTAGTTTCCCCCCAAAATGTTTCTCTGTCATTCTTTGACTGACTTCATTGTTTATCCGTCCTATCTTTGTGTTCTTCATTTGACAGACATTTAATCTTTATATCAATTGTTGTTTTCTGAAGCTTTACACATACAGGAAAAGGACACACTTCACATTTTAAGTTTTATTGTTCAATCTGTCATTTCTTATCCTCAAATACACATTCTTGAGCATGTTTGCAAATAGTTTTCAGTAAGATTGGATAACTTACAATAAGCTTATCCTTATGTCTATCAAGCATTTCTGTTTGTTTATTTTTTTCTGACTTTACTGCCTGTTAATATTTATATAATCCCTGAAAAATAACACCAACTGACTCGTTCTGCTCCGTGAATTATGACTATGACCACGCCAAGTTCAATTTCAAATACATGTGGATTATTCTACAAACACCATTTTGAGTTATATGTGAATACATATCAGAACAAGCTTCGCTTAAAACTTAAAAGTCTCAGAGCACAAAATACACAATTATTACAGATATCAGTTGTGCAATGGTCACATGTGTTGCATAAATATTGTGCACAAAGTGAACAACTTAGTACAAAGGTGAAAGGCCAAACAAGTCACTCACCCACTTCTGATTGGGCATCGCCAGAGATGTCAGCATATCCGCCATAGCACCCAAAATCTGATCGGTTCGTCCCTGGTTCTTTGGAAGAGCCTTCATATTCCAGCAGCCTCTGTCAATGTGTCTCTCCTTGTCGATATTCCCTCCCTTCTTCAAAATCCCTCTATTTCTTGTGTTTTTTTTTTTGTGCCAGAGCTTTGATTCGCAGCCAGTCTCCAATTTTGTATGATCCTCTGGAATGCTCTTGCACATAAATAATAAATTGTGGAGGAGGATGGTCTGTTTTTGTCTCGTTTAAAGTGGACTTTAGCAGACGTGAGAGTGCTGTTGTCCAGACTAAAGCGTCTTCACTGGCTTCTGTCCTTCACATAGGTGGGAAGGTCTTGCTGTGGGTCTCAGTCAGGCCTCTCTTTCCCTCCCCTAAAACCGGGTAGTTCCTGTGATAAGGCTAACCACGCCACAGAAAAACAGTAAAGATAGCTTTCTGTTCTTTCTCCTTTCCTTTGACAAAAGTAGCTTGTTTTTTGCAAGCTCCTTGGCTTTTGGGACCTTTTGTGAACAGAACATCTAACCAGTCATGAGTCAGCCTTTACTGGCTTGTCATTGGCTGCGTGAATCTTCCACCCCTTAGGCCGACTCCTCTCCACCCTCTCTACATCAATTTCATCTTCTATTGTGCCTCCCTTGCACAACACCACACTGTTTCTTAGAAAAAGTTTCTGTTCTGTCCATCTCCTACTTCTTCGTCCTCCTCCTTTTCTTCTTATACTTTCACCGTCATTCACTCTTGTTGTTTCCTATCCAGTTTGACTGGATGACACATGGCATTTGGCATGGTGCAAGCATAAAAAGCAGCAAATAACCCAAATAAGGCAGCTGTGTTGGGCTCGGGGCACCGACACAGAAGCTGTCAGATATAATTCATAATGGCTGCCTACTTTAAAACTTACAACAAAGGCTAGAGGAGGAGGAGGCTGTAGAGTCTTCCAGTAATCTCTGAACATGTTCATCTAATTTAGCATTTCTCAACTTTGTTTTTGTCCTACATACAGTATGTACCCTTGGTGTAATCATACACTACCATTTTTATTTGTTGAAAGAAATTAATACTTTTATTCAGCAAGGATGCATTAAATTAATTAATGACTTATGAATTGTTACCAAAAAGTTTTATTTCAAATAAATGCTATTATTTTTAACTTTCTATTAATCAAAGAACAAAAAATTAAAATAAAAAAATAGTTTGGCATGGTTTCCACAAACAATTTAAGCAGCTGACTGTTGCTGAATTTTAAGCAAAACTGTTTTTAACATTAATAATAACTAGAAAATGTTTCTTGAGCAGCAAATCAGCATATTAGAATGATTTCTGAAGAATCATGTGACACTGAAAAGACTGGAGTAATGATGCTGAAAACTCAGCTTTGCCATCACAGACATAAATTACATTTTAAAATACAATAAAAACTGTAACTTGTAATATTCCACAATACTGTTTTTACTGTATTTTGAGATCAAATTACTTTTAAACCAAAAACATGCAATATCGAGGGTAAAAACTAAAACGAAAACATTAATCATTAACTGAAACAAAAAAAAAATTAAGCAACATAGACAACAAAAATTTAAAACATTAAACAAGCCACTAAATAAATAAAATTTGACCATAAATCATTTTTAGGAACACAGTACATTTTAATCATTAGAATAGACAAGCATCACTAGAATAGTAATAATACTAGACTTTTCACATAACTTTAACACCTTTAAACATATGATTAATTAACTTTGGCAGCCCTAAAATACCTACTAAGTTATACCTAACCTATTTGGGAAAACTAAAACTAAACTGAAACTTGACACTAAACAAACTTGTTTTAATCAAGTAGCATGATACTGCGTGAAAGCTAGCATGCTTGCTAATCACTGATCTAATTGACCCACCACAAACTAGGCACCACAAAAGCCTTTTTGTTTACTGGTCTAGAACCTGCGCAAGTTCCATGCTTATTTTAGCCTCAATATTTTCCAGGTTAAATGAATGACCGTGTCATGATACGCATACTTGGGTGGCCCACAATATAAATGTGTGCTTTTCTGAGCAGAGCAGAGTAGACATACACATTCCTGAGTCTACTGCTCATTCCCTCTTCACCTGGCCTGGAGTCAAGACACACGTTTATACAATTACAAATGTTAGTCCATTCTTTTTCTCTCTCTCTCTCTCTCTCTCTCTCTCTCTCTCTGCAGCCTAAACCACACACAAATTTGGGTCGGATTTTCCTCTAGACGGATTCCTCTGTGATGGTGTATGTTCGTGGACAGGGAGGGTGAAAGAAGAGAAGGACTGCGGAAAGTGGAATGTGATCCGGCTGAGCCCCTCCGAACTGAAGCCAAGCCGTGTAAAGATGGGCTGTGGAAACACTGCCAAGACTCTAATAATAACTCTGCACATGGCTGTCTTTAGCACTGCTTTTGTGACTAAACTTAGAGCTCAGCAGCCCATCGTCCTGCAAACATACCTCATACACACACACACACACACACACACACACACACACATGTTTGTTTTTGTGAAATGTGGGGACATTCCATAGGCGTAATGCATTTTATACTGTACAAACCGTATTTTCTATCCCCCTACACTGCCCCTGCCCCTAAACCTACCCATCACAGGAGACTGCAGTTTACGTTCTGTGAAAAAACCTCATCCTGTGTGATTTATAAGCATTTTGAAAAGTGAGGACATTGGGAACGTCCTCATATTTCACCCTCTTTTTGTAATACCTATGTCATACCCATGTCATTATACACATTTGTGTCCTGATATTTCACAAAACATGCCCACACACACACACACACACACACATCATATGGTACGAATAAAAAGAGCTAGAATTACAAATTCTGACTAGATTTTGCTGGTCTATCTGGTACAAAGATATCAGATCTTTAAAGTAAAGTTTCCTAGAACATATAATTAAGGAAATTCAGTACTTTTAACATAATTACAGTACTCTATAATTGTGCTAATTGTACATAATTACAGTAGGGTATGTGTATGCATGTAAACAGTTTTTTACTGTGACTACTACAACACTGGCTTCTTGCACAGTAAGCCCAATTTATTTAGTGGCTTGCACTATATGTTCCAAAATGACAAGTCACACATCCCTCATTAATTATAGTTATTTCCATGTGTATGTTGACCTGGCGAGCTCTTATTCATGATGGCAAGCTGCATTTTCAGCATCATTACTCCAGTCTTCATTGTCACATGATCCTTTAGAAATCATTTTAATATGCTGATTTAGTTTTCCACTATAATTTTTTCATTAAAATGTGTTACACAAAAAAAGTGCACTTTAATTAAGTATGTCAAAAATAAGCAGATGAATTGAGCTGAGGTAGATTTTGTGATGGTACAGAGAGTCTCCTGAAAACCGCATAACACCCAATAGTAACATATGCAGTAGTGGTGCAGTTTGCTGTCCTCTCCTGGCGCAATGAGGAATAGACACTCAGTGTAAAACAGTTAACACTGCGATATATAATTTGTTTGGGATTTATATAACCAGACACATTTTAAACAACACATATCAGTTTTCTTTTCTAATAAATCTCTCTCTCCCCTTGTGGAGAGAGTCTGTGCAAAAGCACCCCACTTGAATGATCTCTAAGGCCAACTCCGCTTCCTCTTTCTCGGTCTCATTTCCTGAGTCTTTGCACTGTAATAACTCTTGTGCTTCAGGTCAACAGTCTGAGAAAATAACTGTGGCCGCACGTCACCTCTCCTCCTGCTCTTCAAATCCAACTCATCCAGCCAACCTGACCTGATCCAACCTACCACAACAAGGTTTGGCTGGCTTTGCTTTGCACTGAACAAACACTTCACACATAGATTTTATATTGGGTTACTATCACACTCAGGGTTATGTGGATTTATAAAGGCTAACATTATTGTTACTCATAAGTGAGATTTTGCATGTGCAAAGAATTTAAGTTGTGATCTATGTTTTTAGCGTGTGTCTGATTTTAGCCTCCCTCTTCATCTCTGAATTAGTTTCTGCCTACAGAAGACATTTGAAATGATTGTTCGATGATCAGTTGTTGTAACCGGACTACTAATAAAAGAGAAACCATGAATTTCACACAAACTTAATTATTCCCATCTGGAATACACCATTCCAGTCACTCGTGTTTGTTTTGTTCAGATATTTAATTCCATGGCCCTGATGAAATGGGCCAAATTGTTTTTTGTGGCTAACCAACAAATGTGTCAGCTCCTTATGCTTAATCGAATTTGAAATACTTGAACAGAGTCTGCTGTGGTTGTTCACAATGCCATGATGTCATGCATAAGATTTATGAATATGATGAGCTTTTTTTAAAAAAAGTGAACACAAAGCACTTTGTGCCTCATTCACGAATCATTACTTGCATTTTGCATATTTATATGTCAGGAAAGGTTCTCAGACAAAACCTCAGTGGGATTCACCGTGGATTTAGAAGGCCACTGGGATGTGAGTTATCTATACCTGATTTTCAGATAGTTCTAAATATCTTACATTTAGAATACATTCTAGTGCAAATGTATACCATTTCCGTGCAAAATATTTGTATGCAGATTTTAAGCTCAAATATGTATGTGAATGAAATCCATTGTTTTGAGTGAATGAATCACACTTCTAAGTTCCTCAAAACGTGCTCTAATAGAAAGTGAATTACAATTGTCCATTCAAGTCAAGTCAGGAAAGCCGTATTTACGAGCTATTAAAGTTCCATGTACAAAATACCATTGTATTTAACAATTATGATGACAGCCAACAGGCCTATAATGATAGCCTATCATTTAAAGGCTCAATATGTAAGATTTTTGGATTCAAATATTAAAAAACCCCACTAAAACAAAGTTATATATTTTATTTACTTGTGTACTTACATTATCCCAAATGTTTCCAAGAATGTTTAAATCCAGAGAAATAAGCAATTTTAATCAGGACACGGATCGTGAGTCGCCTATCAATGACATCATACCCGCGTTACCCTCAATTTTTTTTGTTTTGTAGAAACCATGGAAACACCAATGAGACTTTAATATATTGTGTGTTTTGTTAAACAGGTGAGCAACTCTATGGATACATTCATGGACAGAAAACTAATAATTGTTATATAGCTCAACACAGTTAGTCTTATTGTTTGAATCTTGTTTCTTGTTTTTTATTTTATTTACTGTGAGTATGTTTTACCATGCAAATCTAGCTTACTGCAGTGTGAAACAAGTGTCTCATGGTAGCCGCAGAACGAACACACAGTGTAGCATTATAACATAACTTGCAACACACTCAAATGTATCTAATATGATAAAACAGCGCTGTGTTACCCCACATACACATGACCGGAAGAAGTAGAAACGGTCATCTGCAGCATAATAAAGCTCTGCGAAAACAAGGCGTCATCAAGCTATGCCTTTGCTTTGAATACGCGACCTCTAGCGGCAAAAAATGACATACTGTGGCTTTAACACACCTGACGTTATGATTCCGACTTCCCAATTCGTAAATGTAAACTTCCTAGCAGGGCTTGAATGCACCATTAATTACAGATGTCATCACATTCATGAAAATGATTAGCCTAGATTTTTATTTAATTAGTTACAGATTCATTAGGCCTAAAATAATAGGTTTCTTAGCTGGTCGGCCAAGAAGCGGTATTGTAACAGATTAATCACAGATGGTAAGATTACTTTCGGTTTCAGTCCCTCTGATTTTTCATGTGACTGCTGCCAGATGAGCGGCCTGGCTGTAAAATGTGTGGCACGAGGTGTTACCTGGGCTTATCTAATATGCTTAAGCATGTTTTAATTGGCTAAACTCGCCCATATTCTGATCCATAGCTATTTCAGGGCATGTAAGACATGGGTGTTTTGAAGACATGGCAGACACAAGCAGGCAAAGAACAATCCAATTCAACTCGCTTGAAAATCAGTTAGTGGCAATGTTATTTTAATAACTGCAACAAAGTTTATACTTAATGCAATTCCTAGCACACACATTATCTGTAAGGTTTACTGTTATATCATTTTACAAGTGTGTGTATCATTCATTTAATTAGTTAATTGAAAAAAGTTTACTCTCAGTAGAAAAGGACCTTTTTTGAGTCAGTCAAAGAGCACGGAAAAATGCCAGCCCCAACCACAGAAAGTGCCACAGCAGTGACAGTCTCACTGGCAGCTGCCATTTCTGAATGTTAATCCACAAATCTCCTGTAATCAGGATGAGTGGACATGCCTGTCTTAACAGAGCACCTGTGTCAAGATTTAGAGGGATTCCTCAGTGATCGGAGGCCTAAGTGTCCAAGCAGACTTGGAGGACTGGGAGGAGGGGAGAGGCAGGGACACGGCTCTGTCCGGCGGGATCACACAGTCTACAGTAAGAATCCATACTGAGAGGACTACACAGACACAGCAGGAGCAATGATCTGATCACCCAGCGGGACGTGGACAACATTAAACCTCCTTATGAGCACTTTTAATGGTGAGATACAATGGATGTGTTTATTGATTTGGTGCATATAGATTCTGGAAAAACAACTGGGGAAACAAACAGAATTGCTAAAAGGGCACATAAAGTGGTACAACAGAAAATAACTGACAAGTGTGTGTAGAAACAAGTTTCTAGCATATAATGTTTTTGTGCTTTTGCTCCAAATGATGACGTTATATTACTTGATGAGTATATATCGGCAGTGAACATGACATTTAATTATATTGTCCTTGTACAAATACAAATATTATTTGAACATTTTGTTTATAAAACATTAAATTATCTTCTAATGTTTAGATTTCAGAATGTATTTATTTATTTGTATATATTTTATTTGTATTGTGATGCGAGTGTTCACATAATAAGCACAAAATGTCAATTTGAACAATGTGAAATAGAAATATAATTAAAAAATAATACTGGCATTATATATTTGGAAGTCTGCTTTAAAAAATATATATTGCCCTCTACATACTATATTGTAACCAATTATTGACTGAATCACTTACAAAATCATTTTCTAATTGGGCAATATCTTGGGGATCCTTAAAATTTTTTGCTATGACCCAAAAGGGAAGTTAATAAACATGTTTAAACTTGTAAATTAGGAAGACAAAGTGTTTTACCACCTACTGCCAATTCAAATAGTAATGTTTATGTGGAACTACCTCCCAAAGTTCATTTATTTAGTCCTGCTGTTGGATGGATTATATAGTGAATAAAATAAGTTAAATACAGAATAAAATAAGTTAAACTGGACAAATACATAAAATGTACTTATTTTAGATATATATTTATATTGCAACTCTGCCAAGTCGCTTATAATATCTGACTTTGGGCTTCTTTTTGCTTTCGTGTAATTTTTTTTTTTTAAATTTGCGTTGCTTATTAAGAAAATTTGACCAGCAACATAATTTCTTTAAATTTATGGTCGCTGTTTTCTCCAATACATTGATTGACTCTCTGATCACAGCTAATAGCCAATCAGTGCAATAATAAAAGTGCTATAACGAAATTTGTCATTAGACGTATGTACATTTTCAAAAACATTGCCACCAACAGAGATGTACAGAGATGGAGAGGAAACATGGGTTCAGGGAAGGAGGGACCTAATTTAATTTGAAAAACATTTTATAATGTATTAATAATTACAAGCAATAATAAAAAAAAAACAAGTATACTAATACTAAAAGTAGATACATATAGTTTGAATGTGTTATATTATAAATATGGCTAAATAAGTGCCTTAGTGCTCTTGTCATTTTCTCCTTTTCAATCTCTAAACCTATTCTGCTCACAGGTGATTGGAGGATAGTGTGGGCATTCCCGCTTTATTGCATTTTTTTTTTTTTTTGCGTTTCAAATTGCAGGGGGATGCAGTTTAATATGTTGCGGGCTAATTTATTGATAAAAAATAATTGTTGATAAATAATATTGATGACAATAAATAATATAATAATTTTGGGCTTGATTTTGAAGCTGCGGTTGCTTGTTTGCCTTGTGAGAGTTAGCAACTGCGTGCTGTGCGGATGAACATGACCCTTCTCAATAGATAATAATTAACAGTCAACTCCATTAGAAAGCTACGGCCATTTATCTTGTAAATAAAATACCTCACTCACCTGTTGAGTAATAAAAAAAGCCATCTCCGCAACGCATTTCAAATGCATTTTTTTGTCAAATGCATTTATTTTAACTGGGTATTTCACCGGTGGTTCGTGATTTGGCGTGCTCCATGTCAACCTTTCTCACTCGATGTGGCAACAAACCTATGTCACTCCGCACTCCCACACCAAATACGCTTCAAAGTAGCCGGAGAAACTTTTCTATATTACGGACAAGACACGCACGGGCGAGTGACCTATGTAGGCCAATGCAATTTCCCGCGAAAACCATCCCATCTAGTCTAAAACACTTATAATAGGCTTACAATAGTGAATGAAGGTAAGACAAAAACACGGTTTGAAATAAGTATTGATTATGTATTAACTCGTTATTTAATGTAACGTCAAAAGTTAGGCTACATAATGTAGCTACATTTAAATTTAAGCTTTAAAGTATATATTTTTTGTATTTTAAATTAATTCAAGATATATTCTCTAATCGAATGATTCATATATTCATTCTACATTCATGTCTGTCAAAAAGTCAGGAAATCAGTATTTTTTTTTGATCAATAAACTATAGATTATTTGGCAAGCTTAAGCTCTAATGACTTTTTATGTTAGTGGAAATTAACATTTGATTAATTATTTTGTTTACTGTGTTATGGACAAATGCTGTGTCACCATTGACAGAACAGTGAAAACTCGAAAAAGTGAAAACTCTCTTTAAAATGATAACTTTATTTTTATTCAACGAATATAAGTACAAGCAATTAGTTCAATTTAAATTGAATTGTCAACCATGTGAATCCTTGTCAACTGTTACAGTTGATGGGTATAACACAGTTAACAGGTAACAGTTGCATTTCGGCCATTTTAGGGTCTTGTGCAAACTGCTGGCCTTGGACTAGTTAGTAGCTGACCTTGATTAACTTATGTTTTTATATTCTTTCTCTAAACATTTATAAATATAACATATGAAGCAAGTTCCCCAGAACATGTTGATAACACAGTTGACGGCCAATTAATCTACTATACTAATATAGATCATATATATTGAAGAGGAGAAGTTATAATTTACCACACTTTGTCTTCAAATTTACCTCAAAAAAAAAAAAATCACGTGATGTTGGACATGTGACTTTGGAACAAACCATTGCTGATTTATTTATAGAGAGTAACACAGTTGACACTGATTTCTCGGACACACACAAAATGGATGATTTAATGTAGATAGCAAAATATTTTTTTAAACACCTTTCTCATAATTTAATGATTATTTTGGACAAATATTTATACGAAATACTCAGAAACATGCATTTTAGAGCTAATCTGAAGATCAACACCTCACATTTATCAAATCGGACAGCACAAAAACAGCAAATTCCAGTATAGAATATGCCATTTTTGCAAGATAAATAGGTTTCTGTTGGATTTTTGTATTAAATGAATAAGAAATGTCCCCTGATATAAAAGCGATCATTGCTTGAAATGAAAAGTTAATGAAAAATTTGTCAAATTGATAATTGAGTCCACGGACATGACATGTACCCCTATAGAATGACTCATATATTTTTGCTCATCAATTAAATTTAAGTTGCCCTGATGTTTAGATACTTTTACTGAATAATGTGACAAAAACACTAGTTTTGGTAATAATGTTTGCTCCCACAACTAAATAAGAAATGTTTAATTTTTAAGTAATTTTAAGATAGCAGGCTAACAAACAGAACAGTTTTTTACTATGCAAAGTAAGTCTTGTCATAAAAGGGGAAAAAGCCCATATGTTGGCCAGTATGTTTTGTTGTGCGATGAAAGTGGGGTTTCAGCTTCACCGTTACCTATATATTTTTTCATCATAGATTCCAGGGAGGGAGCAGCGAGGATACAGATGATGATGAAGTGCCTGCTGAGCGTGTGAGTCCTGGCTCGTGCTGGCCAGATGGCTAAGGTTAAAGTCACGGTGCAGGAGGATCCAAATCTGGGCTCTGGTCCAGATGAGGATGCCTCTGAGTTGTCGGTTTCTGAGAATGATTCAGATTCTGGGAGTGTGCTGTCAGATGACTCTGTGCTCCCTAACTATGAGCGGGAAGATGCCAGTGGAGGCCCTGCCAACACCTTGTACCAAGCCTGTGCCAAGAACAATGCATCAGCCCTCCGCAGAGTTCTGGAGAGGGGTGCTACAAGAGACGAAGTCACGGAACTGGACATAAACGGCAGGGTAAGGAGTGAGATAACCTCATTACTCATAAAACATCATCCGCATTACAGAAATTTGGCAGAAGAGATGGTTTACATCTTTTTATATGCTGACAAATCCTCTTCTTGCTCTCTGACAGAACGGTCTGATGTTGGCCGTCTCAAAAGGCTTTGTGGATATTGTGTATGGACTCAACCAGTGCCCATTTCTGGATATCAATCATCAGGATAATGATGGCAACACTGCACTCATGATCGCTGCACAGGCTGGTAGGATCTTTTAATGATGTTTTTATAAATAAAGTTCGGGAGGAACAGGTTCAAATTGCCTATCCAATCAGTACGAGATGAGGCCTAAAGCCTATGTATACACATAGCCGACTCCCCTATGTTCCTTGACTGTTTCCTGCATCCCACCACCCAGTCTCCTCACACTTGCTTGGATAACTATTCTAATTAGAGATACAGGGTGTACTCTGGGTTCGGGCCAAAATTCCGAGCTCAAAGCCCTCCCCTTGGACAGCACGCCAAATACGCATACATTTTATCTGATTGTTTGTAAGTGTGTTAAATTAGTATTTCTACTTCAAAATTGAATATTTTATTGAATGTGTTACTTGCCGATCCTTTGATATTATTTGTGAAATGTACTAATGTGTTTAGATACGTAATATCTAAATGTAAAATGTTTCTACACTAAACTTATTTAATCAAATCCATAAATATTGCAGGTTTCGTAACCATCCTCACCTACATCCTAAATTACTTCTCTGAGGTGGACATGGAGCTCCGGGACAACCGAGGCTTCACCGCACTCCTCAAGGCAGTCATGCAGGGCAGCGATGACTGTGTGGCCTCACTGCTCATGGCTGGTACGTTATTTTAGGATTGTAATAATTAGTTTACAGACTGACCAGTTCATATAGGGTGAGTTCCTAGCAGCTTTCTTTAGGCAGCTTGGATGACGTGAACTGGTGCATAATATTGGAAACCATGGGATGCTGTTTCTGTTTCATTCAGAAGAGCAATATCTATAAAAAATAAGTGTAGAATAGCATGAGATAATTGCATACTGTTGTCATATTTGCAATGGTTAAAATTTCTTAGTATAATGGTTAAATCATTTCTTAGTATACCAGATCATTTTAATCTGGACTTTTTTAACATTTTAACATTTTACTTTTTGTATAACCAAGATGCTAGGAATATGTTGTCAAAATGCCACAATACATAGGCATATATATATACTGTAGTTAGACATGTGCCAACAGAAAATGATGTGCACAGAGTATTAAGTTGATGTAGAAAAAATAACTTTTGAAGCACAGTGATTTGGTGACACATGGCATAAGCGTGAGCAGGTTTAAAAGACAAACCTGGGGACATTTTCTTTTCTGATCCCTTGGATTATTAGCCCTGACGGCGAACAACAGATTAGCCATGTGTGCTCTTAACAGTGATTATTTAGACGAGTTACAATCCAGTACAGTGCACGTAATCAGTTGTCAAAATGTCAGTGTATTTCAGTTATCTAAATACAACCAATTTAACAATCTTTACTATAAGAAATGTTATTGTGTTTGACACGTGGTTATTTAACCCAAGTAGGACAAGTTAATTATACATTATATTGTGTTTAATTATTGTACATCATTAGTCAAAAATCTTGTAAATGTTTTGCTCTGCTTGATCAGAGATATGTGAGAGTTAACAATGACTTTTTCATTTCATCTGATTGGTTCAGATAATTAAAATAATTTTTCAAAGTTTAAATGCAAAGTTTATCAAGACAAGATATTGATGTTATACCCTAAGTGGCCACTCGGTGGGGTAATATCAACTGCATTTCTTATCAGAGCAACACTATAGCCACAGATTAAACTCAGCTCAACTTGTACTACCATCAAACATTAAAACACTTTACTTAGACTAGACTTTCTAAGAGTTTTTTTTTGTAAACCAAAATGACCATGATCAGAGTAACTTAAATTCGCAAGATAACCTAATTACACCTAATTACAAAAAACGAAATATACTTATGTGTTATAAAATGCTGAATTTGTGTTTTATAAAGGCTTTAAAAAAATAATAATAATTTGTCTTTTGGATGTTTGACTAAAAAAATGCCTTTCAGTGTCTAAGCAATGATGAACAATTTTAATATCATCCTTTATGTCTCTCTTTTGCTAGGGGCCGACATAAATGTTGTGGACGCCACGAGGGGGAAGGATATACGAGAATGGGCTCTGAAGACAGGTCGCTTTGAGACATTAAACAAGCTTAGACGATTGAACAGCAGACCTCAGGCTGAACAGTTCTGTGAAAAATATGCCCCAGAGTGGCCAGACCTGAAGGAGCTGGTGGCCAAGGCCACAGCCACAAAAAGCACAGGACAGAAGGTCGCACATCGCCTGAAGTCCACCTTCACCTTTAGTTTTCCACATGACCCCCAGGACAATGGCATCATGGACCACATGGTGCGTATGACCACAAGCATCCACAGTCCCTTGGTGGTCACCGGATGCCGTCCATTGTGTCCCTTGAGCCCGCCGGAGATCGGCAAGAGACGCCTGGCCGTGCCGGAACTGATGCAGATGCACCCAGGTGAAAAGCTTGAGGAACACGCGATACGGCACAGCACCGGTTCCCTCTCTGTCGCGTCTACCTCTGCCTCTTCTGTCTCGCTGGCCTCATGCTGCTCCAACTCGGAGCGGAGAGGCAGCGTGCTCTCGATGGCTTCCAATGGCGTCCGCAAGTTCGTTCCGCGCAGCATGGCCCGGCGCAATAGCGTGTTCCCCGCCGGCTGCATCCCCCAAATCAAAGTGACCAAATCTGGAGAGCCAACCCCCAAAAAGGAGAAGAAGAAGAAGCGAACCAGTGGTTACTTAGAGCCACCGATATGGAAGTACAAGGAAGCTAAAGAGGAGAAGAAAAAAGAGAAGAAAAAAGTAGAACAAGAGAAAGCAGATAAAGAAGCCAAGAAAAAAGTTAAAAAATGAGTAAACTGCCAACAGATTGCCACAATGCTCTCAGATTTGTCTGCCATCATTCTAGATCTTTCATATCTCCTCCTTAGAGGTAAAAGGGAAGTGGATCATGTTTCTATGGATGGATATCATGCTCGCGGTTGTTTTAAATGAATGTATGGCAGGACAATGCAGTCTGAAGACATTTGAATCATCTATAAAACCTCAATATGATTAATACCTCTCCAACAACCAGTAGGCCTATTTTACGTCCATTTTTATGATTTTAACCTCTGCTTTTCATTTCTTATGTATTCAGGTCTTCTTTTCTAAGCCCATTCTACTCAATGAGTTTGCTATGGCATACAAATATATTATTTATTTTAATAGACGATTTTACAAAAGACGTTTAAAGCTACACTACTGTTCAAAAGTTTGGGGTCGGAAAGATTTAATGTTTTAATGTTTTTTAAAAAGATGTCTCTTTTGTTCATAAGGTTGCATGTATCTGATCCAATATGCATTGAAATAATCTTACAATTTAAGATAACTGTTTTCTATATTAATATATTTTAAAATGTTATTTATTCCCTTAATGGCAACGCTGAATTTTCAACATCATTACTCCAGTCTTTAGAGTCACATGATCCTTCAGAAATTATTTTAATATTCTAATTTGTAACATTTCTTATTATCAATGTTAAAAACAGTTGTGCCGCTTAATATTTTTTTGGAATTTTTATAAATAAAGAGTTCAAAAGAACAGAATTGAAATAGAAATATTTTGTTACATTATAAATATCTTTAATGTCACTTTTGATCAATTTAATGCATCCTCGCTGAATTAAAGTATTAATTTCATACAAAAAAATCTTACCATAAACTTTTGAACTGAGGAATATTTGTCTCTTTACTGTTATTTTCAGTTGTCTGAATTGCACTCCAGTATTCTACAAGTGACTTTTAAAGTCACAGCATAGCAGATCAACTATGTTTACTTTGACAGCACTTTAATAGTTTGTGTTTTATCATACTGACAAAAGGACACAATATTTATCATTACTCTTTGCCTCTATCCAATAGTTTGAAAAACATTTTTATGGATTTATTCATTTCTTTATCTTTTTGTATCTCAGGAAAAGCACTTATTGTGTACTTTATCAAACCAGGCATATGGCAAGCCGTTTTGACGTTTATTCATTCACAGGTTATGAATTTTTGATATCAACAATTCCATTTGTTATAGTAAAAATGTAAATTTTTGATATCAACAATTCAGTTGCCACTAGTGACAATGTTAATTTCTGATATCATGAATGTGATTGTTACTATAGTGAGAAAGCCGTTTTAGATATCTGAAATTATATTGATATCAAGAATTTAATTGTTGAATTCTTGATATCAGAAATACTAATTGTTCATATCATCAATTTAATTGTTGATATCAAGAATTAAATTCCTGAAACCAACAATTAAATTTGAATGGCAGCCTATGGTGACATTTCACTAGTGAAAATACAATTACTGATATCAAGAATTAGAGCTTTTACTAGTTGAAGTTCAGTTGTTGATATCAAGAATTAGCATTTTTACTAGTAAAAATTGAATTATTGAAATCAAGAATTTATATCCTGTAAATGAATAAAAGTCAAAACGGCTTGCCATACAAGGCACTAAACTGACCCTATATGAAAAGTAAAATCTATGCAACACCCTGCATTTATTTATTATTGTTATTACTGATCTGTGCATGATGATCCTTCATACTGCAAGATGGAATTTGTTCTGTACATTGCACCAGACAATATTTGTTTGTTTGTTTTGACTGAATATATGTTGTGATATTCTAGTTGCATATAAATCAAAAACATGTTATTTTATGAAACAAAAAATGTCTAATTCAATAAAGTCTAAACACACCTATTTATGACGCATCTTATTGAACACTTATTTAGTTCTGTGGTATCACTGGAGGTTTTAAACCAATCACTGAGCTTAAGGCAAGGCTATAATTGGAGCAGTAAGGTCAAAACACAAAGGAGGACAAGTGGACTTGGAAATTAATCCACTCATTGTGCCATCCCATACGTAACTGATGAGATCTTTGCCTTGGCGTCAAGTAAGGTAAAAACATGTAACCCAAAATAACAGTCTGGGTGAAATTTTTTAAGAACATATTTTGAGACATTTACTTTTTTTTTTTTTATGTCCTGCGGTTCCTTTTCTGAATCGCTGAAGACGATTTGTTCTTCAATATGTTCAAGGTGAAAATATATCAGTGACATGAGGGCCTATTGAACCTTATTTGGGGTATAAACTCTATTTAATTTAATGTGAATAAAGTGAGGAATATACGTTTTTAAAAGCAATGCAGAACATTTCAGACCTGTAGGTTTCTAATTCCTGTATTTGTTGAGATATTTTAACAAACATTAAACCCTCTGGTCCACTTCGTTTAGGTGTCACACTTGGCTCCTTTGTGGTCAAACGTGACTGAAGCCTTGAAAGGTAACTTTCTTTTTTTTTCAGGAAAACCAATGTAATATATTTTTGTTCAATAATATTTCTTGATTATTATTTAGAATTTTGAGGGGATTTTATGATACTATGCAATATTTATAAAAAAAATAATTAGCTATTTTCCCCATTGAATATAATACTCATTTATTTCTAATATATTTTAAAATTATTTTTCAATTTTTTTCTGCACAATGGCTGATTTGTTGTATGTGTACCACCAAAAGATTCTCTTAGTTTTCATATTTCCCATTCATTACCTACTGTAAATCAGTATTTTTTGACCGTGAAGGAGCAAAGTGTGACTTTTTTTCCCAACCCTTTAACATATCCGAATCATGTCCATTATTTTTTTGTGTGTGTTCACATAGCTAATGCGACAACAGTCACCAAGTGTCCTCCCATTCCGATGAAGAAAAAAAATTCTGTCCAAGGGTTAATAGAGAACCAGTTGCTCAAGTGATAAAAAAATGTTTCCTCTGATCGAAAATAATTGCTCATCAATCATTGGGAAACGCGTGTTGTGAGTGTCTGTTGCCGTTAATAGAAGTCTGGGAAAAGACAGGTCTCACAAATCACACATATCATGGGAACAGGAAAAAATAAATACATGCATACTCGTCAAAATAACAGCCGTACTTCTCCTCTGCTCAGATCTGAGGAGTGCCAGCTGTGTCTAGAAACACCAGCCAAGAAAGCAGATTGAAAAGGTCTCCAAAGGAAAAAAACTGCATGAACATTTTCTCGTCTTATACAACTGATATTCAAGTTAATATTATTCTTGGAACATATTTCTTGATTATATTAGATATTTGTTTCCATCATATCAGTAAGAGCTGTCATCTACCGCTAACTGAGATTCTTCTCTGTCTCATTGGAGCATATGGGAGGCTTCAAGCTGGGAGATGTCACCGTAACCTCAGGCCGCCCTTGCCTTCAGCAGTGTCCCATCAAATAAACCAACTGTCCATCTGGGACCAATCTCCTTAAAAGCATATCATGGCCCCAGGATCACCAGTTTTGCTCAGCACTGAAACTTTTATATGTTTCTATTTGATCATTTTCAGATTATGATCTATTCTAGTCTTTATGTAAATGTATTACTTATATTTTCATGTAGGCTATAAATGTTTTAAATAAACTAAGGCATGCATATTCTGTTTGAAATAAATATTCTGTTTTGGAACTCACTTTTGACATGTTATGCTGCAATTTTGTCATTTTGACAAAAACTTAGTTATTTGCTGAATGTACACTAGTTTGTACACGTCTTTAACATTGATAATAATAAGAAATGTTTCTTCAGCAACAAATCAGCATATCAGAATGATTTCTGGGGGATCAAGTGACACTGAATGATGCTGAAAATTCAGCTTTGCCATCTCAGGAATAAATAACATTTTAACATGTATTAAAATAGAACAGATATTTGAATTGACAATAATATTTCACAATATTACTGTTTTTGATCGAATAATAGCAGCCTTGGTCAGAATAAGATTCAAAGGTCAAAACAAAAATAAAAAGGAAAGAAGTGTCAATTATTTTATTTCTAAGTGTGAACTGTTACAGTCAAATATTACAAAATGCTCCATAATAAATGGCAAAAGGAAAAGAAAGGACAGTTCATTAGCCTATATAATGGCTTCCAATCTACAACCTTTCAGTTACCGGGGCAACACCACCCAAAAAATAAACAAACAAAAAAACACTGCATGGCCATATTGACAACTTTAATGACAAACAAACATTTTATTTGAAATGAATCCACTTATTTTAAATACAATACATGGTTAATTTTCAAGTGAAAAGCACAATTTATTGGAGATCACTTTTGAGATGTGACTTGTTCAGAAGGCACACTATGAAGTTCTATTCATAAGCAACCAGCTATGAGGGAGGGGGGGGAAAAACAGACGTGGAAAAAATGAAAGGTCTTGCAGCAACAGGAAAACAGCTATGAGAGCGCATTCCTAGTGAACCCCGGCTTAGACAATGAGGGGTGGGACAAAACTGTATATTTTAAAATCTGTAATCTAACTCCAAAATCAGGAACATTGCTCAAAGTTTGCTTTACACTAATCGAGATGTAGTCGTCAGGAGTCGATCTGGGAATGTTTATTTCCAAGCGGAAGAAGACCGTTCCTTCTCCGAGAAGCAGTTTCTTGTTTTCAGTTTATCAGCTCGAGATTTGACTGGAGATATAACTTATGCCACGGCTCGGTATGTTCTGCGTTACGGCGATCTATGCAATATTTCGCTCGAGGAAATAGGACCGATCGGTTTGCGATTGAATTAAAACTGAATTGTAAAGAGTTTTAGAGTTTACTCCGAGAATGTCAGGATGTGGCAAAAGTTAAGGATCCAGCACATCTGGATATGACTTGCGCTGCAGATTTCACTCTTTTCGTCGTTACGAGACAATAGTTTTATGTTTTAAAGAAATGAGGGTCGTGTTTCATGAACAGATCAAGTTTGATAAGCTTGATTCGTGAGTGAGCGAAAGACGAAAATCAGGTAAATCACCCATAATGTTTTCTAATCTCTTTTTTTCTCTCTCTCTGAAATTGATCATATGGTGAATGTGGCGTAATGCATGAATATATAGCTATTTCATGAATATGAAAAGGATACTATTTAGAGAGTAATGTCAATAACGTTTTTAAGGAAAGGGTCGTGATAAATGCTTGGTCATAGCTTTTCCATTGTGAAGGAGCTGAACTAGGATTTTTAAGGGACTTTTTTTTTCTTTCTTAATCCTCTTTTTGAGGAAATGTCTTTTTGTGGAATGTGAAGTTCACAGGTGAGGTGATAGCATATATATATATATATATATATATATATATATATATATATATATATATATATATATATATATATATATATATAGTTTATTCAGTATAGTTTCAAAATGGTAATAAAATATGACAGTTAAAATGTCAAAACAAATTCATCTTGATAATGTCAGATAACTTTGATAAAAAGATATGTAATGGATTACAATCAACCAATCAGCTGTCGGCTGTTAACTTTAAGTACAATTAGATAATACCAGTTTAGGTGAAGTAATGCTTCATTTTGTTGAGTCTGTGGTGTAAAAGGTGCATTAGCAATTAAATAAAAAACACTGGACCAAAAAACATGGTCAGGTCAAAGTGTCTGAATAATTTTGGTCCCAAATTTGTATACATTTTACTGGTATAGTCCACTGTATGAAGAATTTTTGGGTATAATATGTCACAGTTTACTTTATTTTGCTATCCTCACTTACATAAATGAACTATAGTGTCCTGCACTCACTAGTAAAAAAAAGAATAGTTTTTGGTTTGACAGTCTGTATATATAGGCTAGTGATATAATGCAATATCTGAGGCCATGGATGATGCTTTCATACTACATTATGTCATTTTAGATAGATGCATTTTTTACAAGAATCCATGTTTCGGTCTACAACACGAACAGAGCCCTAAATGAAACCCACATCTAGTTTGCATGAACCATGAGGTCAGTTCATTTATCTCTGTAACTGTGAAATGCTGGCGCTTTACAAATACATTGAGGCGTACCAGTTCTTTTTAACTGCAGTCAAAACAGGCAAGTTCCTACAACTGTAAGATTGAGCCAGAGATATGCTGCTGAAAGCTGAATTTCCCCTTTACTAATTCTTAATTTATGTCTTCATGAAAACAATATGGGCTATGACTGGCAGATGACATGAAATATGTTTGGGAAGTTGGCATGTCCTGAAGATTAACATGCTATAATTGGTCTAGAACTATTTTAAACATAATTTTGAATTATTCATAATTATTTTATTACATTTTCTATCAAATGTGAAGGCAAAATGTGAGTTGTGAGTTACAGGGTAGTTGTAAGTCACTTTATAAGAAATAACTGTAACATAAATACATGTAAATATAAAGGTCAAAACAAAGCTGTGATCAGCAAAGGGTTTTTTTCTATTTCAAAGGATCAGTCCTGAGAAAAGTGGAAGGAGAATAAGAAAGTTCACTGTTAGTTCCCATGGGTCTTTTGACTGCTCTCAGAGAGAATGCTGACAAGCAGGTCATCGAAACAGGAATCGCATTTCATCATGTTCACTTAAGGCTTTGATTCAAGACGGCCACTATCTGATTGAGAAACATCCTGGCAGCTTGAAAATAAAGATCAGAATGCCCAGCAGAGAAAGGGGCATTTCCAAAAGGGTGGGGTTGTCTTAAATGTGGCCCAGGGGACCCAGCAATTACCCATTTTCTGTGCACTGAGCGTACGTGACAAAGTTGTTTACACTGACCCACCTGTGCTTACATTGTTGGGATTAAATGGAGAATTTAAAAGATTCCACAGACAAAGTGGCTCCTGTTGGAATCTCGCTGCATGTGTTTCTACATCAGGCAATAGCCATCAACATTTCTAGTTACCCAGTATGTTTCTGTGTGGATATGCATCTCTATTATGCAGATCATGCATCTATCAAACGTAACGCAGATTATCACATATTATATACACTCTAATCCCAAATAAATTGGCAAAACTAAAAAAAAATTGAAGTTTAAGTAAGCAGAAATTGCAGATTTTTATTTTGTAATCATACATTTGATTGCTCAGAATTTATTAGAGTAAACTAATTCATACATTTAACTTAAAAATATCATGTTATCTCAAATTCATTCTGCTATTTACTCTCCCTTTGGAGTGTCAAAGCATGCTGGGAAATAGAAATCCCAGGCCAGTTTCGTTTAAGTTTAAGTTAGTCTAAATTAAAAGAAATAAAAGTTCATAAAACTCCAACCAATTAAACAATTCAGATTACTTATAATGTGTCAGTTTTGAGAACTCAAAAGAAAAAGAAAACTCTAAATAATCACAAAAGTTAGTTTGTTTGAACAAATTTGTTTAATTTGAGTTGGCTCTACTCAAACCAATTAATTTTAAGCGTTAGGGCTTACATATACAAATGCATTAGGAAACTTCTCATACAGTCAAATCGCCCAAGGCAAATGTATGTGTTTTAAGGAAAAACTCTGGCTCTAATTACTGATCTGTTTCAAAACGTCATGCTCACTCTGTTTTTCCATGACACCACATAAGTATATAGTATGCCTACTTTAATAACAGTGTTAAAGCAACACGAAAATAGTCTGTTGTTTTCAGCATGCTTCTGTTATACAGTGACCTATATGAATATGGACAGTTTAGGACACTTAAAAATGTTCACCTATTGTTGAAAGCAGCCTGCAACATGCAGCATGCAGGTTTTCCATCATCTTCATATAATGCATTTTCACCCAGTCATTTTGCTTGCGTGACCAGTCGACTTCCAGACCTTGAGGAACAAGCAATCCGGAGTATCTGGACGGCTAGCCGGGTGCGGCCTCTGAATGGCAGGAAGTATAGCCATCAATATTTACTCTGCGCATGCAGCAGCCAGAGTGTCTGCAAGGACCAGCGGCACAGAGGAGAGCATGGCCTCTACTAAAGTCCTCTCCCACCCACTCTCACTATAATTGCAACACAGACAGACTGACTGGACCCTCTCCATCTGTCGTTCTTTAATTCATGACTTTCTTTGGTGTGGACAGGGTTTATTGAGCTTTTTCCATTTAAGAGATTCCAACACTTCATGTCATTGTATGATTAGTGCCATTATATGATTCCTGCATGGAGCGATGCCATGTAAATACCAGATCAGTTGAAGATGATGCAAGGGCGCATAGGATATGTTTAAATGAAAGGATCTCTTTTCTGTGTCAAAGTGCTCCCTCCCAAGGCTCGCTTTCATCCTGTATCCTGTATTCCCTCTTTCTTAGACATGAAGGTTTCTGAGATGCTAGCAGCACTGTTTGTTTTGGTGTATTCAGGGAGCTACGCAACTCTCGCAGGTGAGGTTACATAATTACGGTCATAAAAGTGTTTATGTGTGCATATGTCTGAGTGTTGTAAAACCAACAGGGTGATGTAGATTGTTGCTTTAGTGAGTAGAAAATAAGCCAGAGGAAGTATGTATATTCCTGCTCTGTTGTGAAATCTTTTCATTTGCAAACAAACACATTTCTTTTTTCAGATAATGTATTGGCAGCCTCTCCCCCAAGGAATGGTGAATTAGGCATCATATCAACTGAAATACTTTAATTCATTTTTACTTACACTTTCTTGTCCATAGATGATATACAGTGCACATGTGACAACCCATCGGCCTGTAAAGGCAACTCCTGCTGGGGCCATGTTTGCTTCTACAGTTGGAACCATGGGCGGGAAGTCAAGGGCTGTTTTCCCGACAGCAATCAGTGCCACGTGCCTGATATACCGGAACTGTATTCCAAGTGCTGCTTCACACACTTCTGCAATGCAAACATCAGTAAGCCGGAAACAACAGGTCAGTAATTGACCCTTTTTTTCTTTTTAGCTCAGAAATCAGTTGCATTTTAGAGTTGGTAATACAGATTCATTACTAAAATCAAAGAGTCGTTTACCTCGGTAGAATATTACTCTCTGCTGCCTCCTAGTGTTAAATTGGTGTTTCACAGGTTGAAGCTTTTTATAGGTCTTTAAACTTGTTTAAGCTTATGTTGCTGTTGCTCAACAAGAAACTGAAAATATTCCCATATTTTGATGATTTTTAGTTATATTTCCTCATATATATTTGGGCCATTTTTAATTTATTTTAAATCTAATTATATTTATAGTCTCCAAAATACATTTAAAAAATATATCCATTTTGCATTGACCCAAAATGTATTTTGAGGTTAGAAATGTATTTTCCTGCCTTTTGAAATGCATTTTACAATATATTTTGGCATTTATGAAATCTTTTCAGCTGGTAAAGTAAACAAATCGTTACAGTTACTCACTGTTGTCTCTCTTTCCAGTAGAAAAGCACACCAGAGTGATTCTACTGGTGGGAGTGCCATTGTTGGTGCTGTTGGTGATGTCCATGGCAGCCTGTGGGCTCGTGTTGTGGCTGCGTACAAGGCGACAGCACCACCAGCTGGTGGAACACAACACCTCTATGCTCAAAGTCCCCAGTGGAGGGGACCCCACATACGGGGTAAAACGTTACTGCTGCTGGGTGACATTCACAGCTTTTTGGCTAATCTCAGTATCCTCAATTCATTACACACAGGCACAAGTCTTATTTGTAATGAGCGAGTCAATGAAATAGAACTGTAAAACTTCAGTCTCTTGAGCAACTTCTGAGCAAAATGTTCCTTTGTGTTGTGACTCAAATTCCCATAATTTGACAGTAAGTACGTGTAATTCTCCTTTTTAGGATATCTTTGATGAGTTTTGTACGTCGGGCAGTGGGACCGGCCTGCCTTATCTGGTGCAAAGGACCATGGCCCGGCAGATCTCTCTGGTTCAGTGTGTTGGTGAGTGAAACTTTCATATCTCATTACACAATGCTGCATAGGCGGAGGGTGAAACAACTGCAGGACGAAGCTATGAAGTCTAGGAGGTGGAGATGTATTCTGCTCCATAGCTTTTTTCTTTTAAAGAGATTTTTTCTTTTTACTATTATACATTTATATACATAATGTAGCCTACTTTATACATATATACATATTGTACAACATTGTGTTCGATAAATGTAGCCTATTCTAAACTTGTTTTGTTACCAAATTTAAATAATACACATAATTTAATCCATAGATTGCATTTATTTAAATTATATTTAAATAAATAAAAAAGCAATAAATGATGTTGATGATAATAAATATTATTATTTAGGCTATTTATTATTATTATTATTATTATTATTATTATTATTATTATTATTATTAAATATAATTATATACATGTAATATTTATTTGTAATACTTTCTTGTAAAGAGGTTTCTTTCTTTTACTACATACTGTTCTACATGGAGTTTGATTGAAAGGGTGGTCACATATTGATTTAAATGTACTGTATGTATTACTGTATGTATTGTGCAATGTATTTTTTTTTACATTACCATAATTAAATAAATATATTTTAACCCATTACACTTATTTTAAAATGTATTTTAATTATAATGCACCAGTGCAACATTTTCTAGATATCCTAATCATTTGTTAATAACATGTATTCCTTACTTCAATGGGCTCATTGTTTCTGCCTTAAATTAATACATTGTTACATAACTGCGTGATTTGTATATGCACATATCTGAAATCCATAACTTGGGTACAGTCACCTCTGATAACAGATCACTCTAAATTATAATGTAGACACATACATTTTCTGTAAAGCTGCTTTGAAATTATATGTATTGAAAAAATCGCTATACAAATAAATATGAATTGAATTGAATTATTATATATATATAATTATATATAATTTAAATCTGTGTAATAAGTGTACACATTTAAATTAGGATCTAATAATAAAAACAATAAAGAAATAAAATACAATTTAAACAAGTGTAATCTTTGGATTAAATTATATATATATATATATATATATATATATATATATATATATATATATATATATATATATATATATATATATATATATATATTATAATTAAATTTGTTTAAACATTTGAAAGAGCACTGATTATGGCTATACCTTACTATAATAATATGCATCTAATTTAATTTGCTCATTTCCCTCTGAATGTTTCTGGTAGGTAAAGGGCGTTATGGAGAAGTATGGAGAGGAACCTGGATGGGAGAGAATGTGGCTGTCAAAATTTTCTCCTCTCGTGATGAACAGTCCTGGTTTAGAGAGACTGAAATCTACAACACGGTCCAACTGAGGCATGAAAACATCTTGGGTAGGTTCCACCCACACTGCATTTTTCATTGCTTGTGTGGGAAGGGATCATTCTGCTGCAGCCATAATATGTTCTGGCTTACCCAAACATCACTTATCAAATGAAGAAATAACACAACTGTTGATTTAAAATGTAATATTTCTCTCTTACACATGTTCTCTGTCCATCAGGCTTCATAGCATCAGACATGACGTCTAAAAACTCCAGTACTCAGCTGTGGCTGATCACGCACTTCCATGAGTTGGGCTCCCTCTATGACTTCCTGCAGGAGGGCACACTAGACCCGGAGGGCTGTCTGCGCATGTGCCTTTCCATCGCCAGCGGCCTTGTGCACCTCCACACGGAGATCCTCAGTACGCAGGGCAAACCAGCCATCGCACATAGAGACCTGAAGAGCCGAAACATTCTGGTGAAAAGAAATGGGCAGTGCTGCATTGCAGACCTGGGTGAGAAAGTAGAACAGAAACTGCTGAGTAGGAAACTTTGACACCTATATCATTCCATGATTTTGGTTATATCTTAAAAATATAATTTTCTCAAACATGTCTCAGGCTTGGCTGTCATTCACTCTCAGTCTAATGACTATCTGGATGTGGGCAACAACCCGAGAGTGGGCACCAAGCGTTATATGGCACCAGAGGTTTTGGACGAGAGTATTCGCGTTGATGTGTTTGAGTCCTATAAACAAACTGACATCTGGGCCTTGGGTCTCGTCCTGTGGGAGATAACTCGCCGGACTACTGTAAATGGTAAGACGGAATAGTTATTAACTTTATTTCATGGCACGATGCTATTCTCTGCTCTTGTGACTTGGAATTAATTTGAATTATATTTCAAATTGTCACATAAAATTTTGATACCAAAAACTTTGATACGCTGAGACTTAATCAAAGAAATATGTTCACAGAAAGAATGAATTAGTTAACGTTTCATTGCACATTACAACTTTCAGTGAAAAGTTCTGTGACAGGATCTCAATGTGCTAACTCATTTTCGGTTTTCTGTTACTAAGCAATGATTTACACCATGCTGATAGATGTGATAGACATTTTTATATTTATTTTAGATATAATTATTTTTTCTCACAAGTTTTTTCATCTTACTTCCCTTGCTTTAGTTTTTTTTTCTCAATGTCTCCGTCTGTCTCTATCCACCCGCGATTAGTGGCCCAATAATTATAAACAATCTTATCTGCTGTCAACACTCCTGCTCATGTAGTCCAGATGCGCTTGTTCACTCTCGCTCACACACACACACACACACACACACACATGTTGTGTTTCCATGTTTTATGGGGACATTCCAAAGGCGTAATGGTTTTTATACCGTATAAACTATATATTCTATCCCGCTAAACTGCCCCTGCCCCTAAACCTACCCATCACAGGAGACATGCTGCATTTTTACATTTTCAAAAAACATCACTTAGTGTGATTTATAAGATGTTTTCCTCATGGGGACCAAAAAATGTCCCCACAAGGACAAGGATTTTGGATATTGCCATCTTTGTGGGGACATCCACACACACACACACACACACACACACACACACACACACACACACACACACACACACACACGTTGTGTTTCCATGTTTTATGGGGACATTCCATAGGCGTAATGCATTTTATACTGTACAAACCGTATTTTCTATCCCCTACACTGCCCCTGCCCCTAAACCTACCCATCACAGGAGACATGCTGCATTTTTACATTTTCAAAAAACATCACTTAGTGTGATTTATAAGATGTTTTCCTCATGGGGACCAAAAAATGGATTTTGGATATTGCCATCTTTGTGGGGACATTTTGTCCCAATAACGTAGGGATTACCAGTCCACACACACACACACACACACACTTACTTTCTAAGAAGCACAGACAACCCTTTATATAAAATGTACATGTAGTATTTATTACATTATGGGGCTCAGAATAGCTGTAAAACATTAGTCTATTTTTACTGTCCCTATACACTTCGGGGTATTCTCTTATGCTGCCTTTATTTGTTTCTAAAATGTTGTTTTCTATTATTCGTTTTTTAAAAAGGGATTTATTCTTGTGATGGCACCGAACTTCAGTGTCACATGATTCTTTAGAAATCATTATATGATCATTTCTCAAGAAACATTTCTTATTATTACCGATGTTAAAACAGTTTGTTTCAGTGGTATTTAATATTTTTGTGTAAACCATGATGCATTTTTTTCAGGATTCGTTGACGTATAGAAAGACATTTTTTAATTGAAATCTTTTGCAACATTATAATCTTTACTGTCACACACCGGCGATGAGCCAAAACATTATGACTAATGTTGGTCCTTCACGTGCTGCCAAAACAGTGTTGACCTGCTGAGGTCTGGACTCTACAAGACCCCTGAAGGTGTCCAGTGGTATCTGGCACCATGAAGTTAGCAGCATATCCTTCAAGTCCTGTAGGATTCGAGGTGAAACACATTGTAAACAATTTAACGCACCAAAAAAACTGCCCAATGAGATTGGTTTAGAAAGAAACTAAGTTAAAAAGATGCGTTTTCAGCGAAAATCTGTTTATCTAAAGCTAAGGGACGAGTCGATTATGACCAAGATTCCTCATACTGTGCTCCACAGATATTGCTAAGGAGCTATGTTGTCTTTAAATATTGGTGGGCCAAATATTATAATTACTTTCTTTCTTTCATTAAGTTGGAGAGCATTTTTAGACAGCCAAACTTTGACCTCATTCAAACAGGGACTTTAAATATATCTGTGTCATCTGCATACATATGATAAGAAATGTCATAGCGACGGCAGATGGATCCCAGAGGGCACATATACAATGAAAACAACGTAGGACCCAATATAGAGCCTTGAGGGAGACCATATTTAAGGGGACCACAGAGGATGAAGTATTTGCCATACTAACAGAGAATGTTCTATCATGTAGACATGAGTGAAACCATTTTAGAGCTGTCCCACGAATGCCAACCTTACACTCCAAACAATCTAAGAGAATCGAATGATCAACAGTGTCGAATGCAGCACTGAGATCCAACATGATTAAAACAACTGCCAGCCCAGAATCAACCGCTATTAATAAATCTATGTACTGTGACCAGCTCTGAATCCAGATTGGAATTTATCCAGGATATCATTCTATCAGTCTATGAGATAAACAACCAACCTTCTCTAAAACTTTGAATATAAGTGGTCATTTAGAAATTGGTCAAAAATGATTCAACTCAAAATCAAGGTCACTGCTTAAGAAAGAGTGGAGCAACACAAACAATTAAATAACTATTCACAATAGATAGTATACTAGTTGCAAACACATTTTTTGAAAATCAAGGCGAAATAGGATCCAATAGATTAGCCTAGATGGCAATTTAATGTTCTTAATCTGCTAAAACTGGAAGAGAGACCAGATCAATGCAGTCAAATCTGCTCGAACAATATTAGAAGGCACAATATCTTCCCTAATCAGTTCAATCTTTTTTCAATCTTTTTTTTTTACAAAAAACTACATGCTGTATCTACTGAAAGTATCCTTTAGTGTTTCATTAGAATCATGCAGTTTTTCTCTCTTCCATCTGTGTTCAGCTTTCCTACAAACGTGTTTAAGAGCATGTAATTCATTGTTATACCATGGCTGAGAATGAAGTTTAGGCAGTGGAGCAACATCATTCATAATATCCAGACTACACATACTGAAAATGGCAGTCAGCTCCTGTGTCTGCTTCAATAATAGAAGGAACTGGGCTTACAGCATATGCTTCAACAAAACACTTTGCTGTGACCTCATTTACAGGTAAAAAAATAATGATCAGTAGGTCGGCTTTTAGATATAAAAGCAAACAGATCAAGATAAAAAAAAAAAATGGTTTATGGTCAGATATATAATTGTCCTGTAGCCACATTACTAATAGACAAACTCATGTGTATAACTAGGTATATAACTGTGACCATACCTGTGTGTAACATCACAAACTGCTGAGTTAAACTGTGTTAAGTTAAAAGAGTCAACAAGATCAAAGAACTGCTTTACCAATGGTTTAGACGGGCAGCATACATTAATGTTATAAATCCTGAATAAAGTCCTTATCATATTTGGGAGGGCAGTAGATAAGTGCACAAGGAACAGTGTAGGTCAGTTTCAGTTTATCCAGCTGTAATTCAAAACTTAAGTATTTCTCCACTGATAGTAGGCTACATTTAAAACTGTCCTTAAAGAGTGTGGCCGCACCCCGACCTCGAACAGGGGAGTTGGGAGTATTTAAATCACTGTAGTTCGTAGGCAACAGTTCATAAAGAAAACAGGTATCCACCAGGTCTCAGAAACATAAAATCTAAATTTTACAATACAAAAAAATTGTTAGGTATATACATTTTATTTCCCACTGTCCTTATATTCAGAAGTGTAGCTTTAACTGTGATAAGGTCCAAGGACTGTGATTGTGCTTGTGCTGAATACTTCAGATCCAGAGGAAGTAATGATTATCTGTCCGTCCACTCCGTCTGTGCAATTTTATTAGACATCGAAATACTGCCGCAGGCTGGTCAGGATGCACGGCGAGAACCACGTCTGTAGAAACGGATAGCAGTTTCCCCAGTACACGGATGTTCCAGCACATCCCATAGATACTCAGTTGGATTGAGATCTGGGGAATTTGAACTCTTCATCATGTTTCTCAAACCATTCCTGAACAATGTGTGCAGTGTGTTATCCACTGTTAGCCACAAGAGGCCACTTCCACCAGAGAACACCATTGTCATGAAGGGGTGTACCTGGTCTGCAACAGTGTTTAGGTAGGTGGCACCGCATGTGTCAAATTTATGTCCACATGAATAACAGACTTCCAGCAACTCAGTGTTTCCCAGCAGAACACTTCCCAGAGCATCACACTCCTTCCACCTGCTCGACTGCTCCAAAGTCCACTTCCGATGCTCGCGTGGCCATTGTAGGTGCGTTTGACGGTGGACAGGGGTCATCATAGGCACTCTGTTTGGTCTGCAGCTATACAAAGCCCCATACACAGCAGAATGTGATGCACTGTGTTGTGACACATTCCTCCCATAACCATCATTAAAACTTTGCGCAACTTGTGCCACAGTAGATCCTTTGTTGGCTCGGACTAGACGGGATAGCTGCCGTTGCCCTCATGCATCAATGAGCCGTGGGCGCCCAACACCCTGTCGCTGGTTTGTAGTTTGTCCCTCCTCGGACCACTGTTGGTAACTTTTCAGAACTGCTGAACAGGAGCAACTCACAAGCCTTGCCGTTTCAGAGATACTCTGAACCTTGCCATAACAATTTGGCCCTTGTCAAAGTTTCTCAGCTCTTTATTCCTGCCCAGTTGTCCTGCATCCAACAAATTGATTACGAGAACTGATTGTTTGCTTACCATCTACTCTACCCAGACCTTAATAAGTGGCCTTGTTAGGAGATGATCAACAATATTCACATCACCTGTGACTGGTCATAATGTTTTGGCTCATCAGTATATAACTATAAAAATGCAAAATAGAAGCTTTTTTAATTGTTCCACTGTAGATTTTTCCCCCATAATATCAGCTGCCATATGCTATTGGGCTGCCTGGATAATTTCCAGCAATCCTCCCACAGTATTAGTACTGCCAACCACCCTCAACGCCCAAACCACTGTTTTATAGATATGGTCAGAACAGACTTTCAGTCTCGGCACACATCTGCATTTTTATCAGTAAAAATTCAAAATGCTGTGTAGTCAGCAATTCTTGACAAAACCTCCAATAGAAATCCCTTTAAATCTGTGGTTTTCTCAGGGATCGTGGAGGAGTACAGACCGCCATTCTTTGACGTGGTGCCCTCTGACCCCAGTTTCGAGGAGATGAAGAAAGTGGTGTGTGTTGACCAGCACAGGCCCAGTCTCCACAATCGGCTACATTCACATCCGGTAAGATACTCAAACATACCAGAGATACAGACTTAATGACTCGGAAGACTTAGACTTGAGTCAGACCCAACACAAGGATTTGTTTTGACAGCTGCAATCTGGAGCAATTTGTTAGGAGAGCATTATATGGTTGTGGGACAAAATATCCTATTTGTCTATGATGTCAATGAAAATATCTTGTAGGCTTTCATTTTAGGTTTTGCTTTGCAACACAGAGAATGGATGGAAATTTTAATTTATCCTGCTTAATTCCAAAAGCAGCTGCAGCAGCCTGGAAACAAGTGTTTAGGAGTAATAGACTTCCAGGCTAGTCGCTAGATTCGTTGTTACGCTCTTAAAAATGAAGGTTCCAAAAGGAGAGTTCGTGTTTTCCCCTGGCAGGGGTGTCCAAACTCTGTCCTGGAGGGCTGCTGTCCTGCAGAGTTTAGCTCCAGCTTGCCTCAACACACCTGCTAGAAGTTTCTAGTATGCCTAGTAAGACCTTGATTAGCTGGTTCAGCTGTGTTTAATTGGGGTTGGAGCTCAACTCTGCTGGACAGTGACCCTCCAGGAGCAGAATTAGACACCCATGGGTTAGGGCAGGGCTGGGGAACTCTCTTGCAGAGTTTAGCTCCAACCCTGAAAAAAAAAAATCACCTGCCTGTAACATCAGTAATCCTGAAGACCTTGATTAGCTTCAGGTGTGTTTGATTAGGGTTGGAGCTAAACTCTGCAAGAGAGTTGCCCTTCTGGATCAACGTTCCCCACCCCTGGGTTAGGGTGTGGTTGGATAATCTAGCTCCACCCACTAGACACATATTTAATTCTATCCTTGCTGGACGTTTGGCGAGGGGGAGCTAGACGTAAGCTCCACCCATTTGCTCTGCAGTAAGCAGCCTCTCATAGCAACGGCAGACACCATGGGTGCTTTCGAGCGCTTTTGGTAAGAGGAGAAAGTTGCGCAGCCATGCGTTTTTAGACACGACATGTGAACGACCCCTAAATAAGCTTTTCCACTATAAAAGACAGTTTTGTGCAATGGAAAAGTTCCTTGGATGTTAAAGGTTCTTCATGGAATCATAGATGCCAATAAAATACCTTTATTTTTAAGTGTTGTTGCATTTGAAAAGAATTCCGCCTTTGAGTCCATATATCTTGCTGAAACTGTTTTATCATATTAGACTGTTTTATGTCTGCCACATACACACACTCCCTCCTACAATGTATCTGTTCAGAGCAGAATGCCAAAAAACAGGGGAAAAAACAACAAAAGCTAACAGTTTTGAAGGACAAATTAGATTTTTCGACACCTATTTCAAAGCTAGCATGACATCGACACAGTTCTCACAAAATCTCATTGTTTTGTTTGGATTTGCAATTGAAGTTGAAATGCACTGAAATCTAGGTCACAACTCCATACGCAGTCACTTATATAGGCCAACACATAAACATATAGGTCTACTCATAAAACTGTACATTAACACACTAAGAAGAATATCAGAAATGACAAAACTAATGATTATTTACACTTTCTGTATGTTTTTTCTGTCAAGATCCTGTCTACAATTGCAAAGATTAAGAAAGAGTGCTGGTTCCAAAGCCCTTCAGCTCGACTCACTGCTCTGCGTGTGCGAAAGACCCTCACCAAACTGGACCAGGACCTCAACTACGACATTGACAAGCTTAAACTGGACCTCTAGAATAAACCTGCTACCGCACTTTTCCAAGGAAGTTCAATTCTAATGGACCCACATTGCATATCCATCCAGTACTTCTAAACTTCAAGCTTCTAGTCCTAAAGCTTCACTGAACATGGTTTATCTTATCGTGACATAAACTGTGGGAAGTTGAGGCCATAACCGAGCTGTTAAATGTTTCTTTTGAACGTATCCACTGGACTACTCTTCTAAGACTGGCATATTTCAACACAATGAATCGTTTGTCACTGAACGTAAAACAGGGTTGAAAAAACCCACAAAATTATTGTCAGTGCAGTGAGAGTGAAAGGGTTTTTTACAGTCAGGATGTGGGTTATTCGGGACTTCCTAACTGCGGTGTTTCCTGAAATTCTGAACTTCCTAAACATGACTCTTACGTACAAAGGTTGGCACATGCTTTAGACCTTTTGTTGCACTTATTTTTTGTACCTGTTTTTTGGTTCCATGCTGAAAGACTTTGAAATGGGCTTTTTAAGAACAAGAACTGCATTATAACTCGCACTAAGTAATTATATATAAAAAAGGACATACTAGTATAGTGCACTTTTATAAATTGTTAAATATTTGTACAAGATCAAAATCACATTACTCTTGCTGTAATATATCCTTTTTTACAATTTCAGAAAAAAAAAAGTACAATATATTAGCTTTTTGAGGAAATTATAATTAAAAATGTGTATACAAGTTTTTTTGTACAAAATGTCTATTATTTTTTCACTCCAAATAATAGTATTTAAGTTTTAATAAAACTTCAGGATACTGAAGACTTTGAACATTTTTCTACAGTAAAGGGGTCTTCAAAAGAGTGCTGTAAGACCTCAAACTTAAATGCGTCTTTGAACATTAACATGTAGTAGCAAATATTTTATCCACTAGAGGGCATCATTAAATGCTCTTTTTCCCCTGAAAGTATTACATTGGGTTCATTTTGCCTCTTTCTCTTTCCTATAGAATAATCTGAGCAAACTGTGCCACAACCTGATCTGGATAATGAATACAACATCACTTCAGTAATCCTAAAGGAGATATAAGGGATCTATTTTCTTTAGCCTCAATCCAATTCTTGTAAACCATGAACAATGTGCATCCTGTCTTAGAAGCTACGCAATCTTGCAATTGTTAGAATCGTTGTTCGGCACAAGAGACAACTAAAAGGACCTGATACCCCTCGGGAGCTAACAAGACACACCTCAGTGTTGTTGAACAACATTTCACGAGTACAATACTGAATGCATCCTTCACGATCATGTTTCAGACAGACCTATATTTACCCATTGCAAATAGATATCTCACGTATCTTATTCATAGAAATGAGACTGCCAAATGGGTGTCTTTCCAGTATAAATCCCTTCCTACGCACAGCGACACACAGATGCTCCACTGATTGATGGATATTTATAAGATGTTTATCTAATTTTTTTTCACCAAGCCAAAGTTTCCCTTTGGCGTCGTGTTTGTCTTGCTGTCAGACTGTATGGCGGAGTGAGAGGATGGGCATTGATTTCTGTCTGCCTGTTTATCTATATCTGCACCCTCGCTATATCCATCTGTGGAGAAGCACAGAGAGGGGGCTTTGCTGGAGATAATTCCCCCAACTCTGCCTGTCCAGTCAGATGGAGAGAGGGTTATTTTTAACAGAGCACAGCGGCTGAGTGGAGTATCAGTGCCCTGCTCTGGAAGGCCAGACTCCTCTCAAATGGTGTCCTTCTATCAGCTGTGACATTTTTACACAGAATGGACCCATTCCAGATGTCTTTGTTTGGAAGAATCGGATATGAACGCCCAACTGTTGATTGATAATTGAAAGATATGACCCCACTTTATAGACAATAGACAGTCAGGGACCAGATTACTATGTAGTCTAGCGAAGGCAAAGAGGTTAATGGTAACAATAGAGGTATAAAGTCGGCAGGCCGCAACTCTAAATGCTTTGTATTTGACCTTTGCATTGAGAGCAACTTGAAAGGAATTTCAGTCTGATTAGATTAGATCTTGTACATCATTCTTTATGTACCCATACGGCTTAATGCACTAACCGAAACTCTCCTCGTGTCATGTGGCCATTAAGAGGACAAATAGTGAGTGCATCAAATGTCTCTTTATTCCTCAAAATTAAAATCACAAGTTCCCATCTGCCCTGCTATCTGGAGGAAGTAAACATCCTGAGGTCCTGGCAGAAGCAAGAGTGCTCCTATAGGAATATGTTTTACTTCTTACACTAAAGACACAGTTTCCTTTTTCATACTAGATGAAGTCAAGGACTTTGTTATTTATGTAATCAGTGAATTTTATTTTATTTTATTGAGGGTCTGAGGTCTCTAAAGCTTAACTCATACTGTGTTTTTTGTGGGAGTCCTGAACACTGCTCACAGGGGTTCTGTAAGCTTCTTTGGATCACACACATCGCACAATGTGAGTCTTACTCACAAAGGTAACTTTGGCTCCGGAGTCATATTATTAATGCAGAGACTCTGGAGAATAGCGAACACAGCTTGCTGGACCACTACAAAGACGTGACATGCAAATCTGTCACTGCACATCACACCTTTTAATATATATAATAAAACATTCTCTGATAATGAATATATGTGAAAAGGACATAATATGGTTTTTAGGAGACAGTTACATTAAATATTCCCATGACCTGGATGTATTTTTTTTTTCTACATTAGACAGTTTCAATCAAATAAAGTTGAAATATATATTTTTTATTATTTAATTAAAACTCATTCTTAGAACAGGAGATAAAACATGGATACAATAGCAACTGCATTAAGATTTTACAAATTATTTGATAAATTAAAATAATAATAATAATAATAATAATAATAATAATAAAGTATCTGGTTTAATGCAACTTTTTTTCCTATTACATTTTAACAATTTTTCTAAGAGTTTAAAAAAAAACTTTAAAAAAAAAATCTATTGTGCTTATACTTTATGTCAGCCATTTGGCAACTCTGTTACACAACTATAAAAAGATGTTTTGTCATTTTACTAATTTCTCTCATTTTAAGTATTAAAATGGCTCCTGTATTTAGTATGTTTAGTCATGTGTGTTCACAAATTGATTTACAATTTTACAAGGTTACAATTTAATATGAGAATTCTATATATATATATATATATATATATATATATATATATATATATATATATATATATATATATATATATATATATATATATATATATATATATATATATATATATATATATATATATATATAAAGGAAATATTGTTTTTGTATCTGGGATTGCTGCCCCATATTTTGAGTTAAACACCAGGAAAAACACACCTTTCGTGAGAAGATGAACAGGTGGATACATCTGAACAGATTAGTTTAAAATACTTCCTTGATATATAAACCATTTTCCTGTTTTGTAACCCGTTTTATACATGTATTAAATAAGCAATATTTGCCTAATTTTCATACATGTTAAAGTCCCAAGCTAATGTCTTTAATAATAAAATAAAATGGAATGATGGAATAAATCAAAAAACAATCCTGATGAGACCTAACTACGGACATGACCATCAGACCAATTCACAAATGAGTCCTTGTAAAGAGACATTTCACCACAACAAAGGAGCCCAGGCGTGGAGCCCTCCCCTTTAAAACTAGGCACACCCCTTTAACCCACTATTGTCTAGCCGAGCCTTGCAAGCGGTGTATGGTTGGTTGGTTTGTGGTTCTGTTGGAAGTCTCGCTCGCTTGTCAATATCACGCAAAACGAATGCATTAATGCTAAGAGATGGGAATCTGGCAGTCATGCTTCCACGACGAACTGCTGTAGCGCTGCTCGCCCTGTGTGGATTAATAGCGGTCGGCGATGGTGAGTCGGGTGTTTGTGTGTCACCTCTCTCTGCGTGTATTTATTTATTTGATAGGCTGCTGGTGTGTGGAGAGAGAGTGTGGCCAGGCTGTGCTGTGCTGTGCTGGACGGGGCAGCCTGGCGCTCATCATGGCGCTGTGTCTGGGGTTTGTAAACCAGTCATCTGTAGCCTAAACCATTTCTTATTCATGTATAACTAGTTTTATATTTTCTAATATGCGTGACGTGTAATTGTATTTATCATTTTAGCGAGTCGTTTAAAATATAACGCGCTATGTTGTCCCTTGTTAACATATTCAAATACACTCGAATAGAGGTAGGCTTATATATATATATATATATATATATATATATATATATATAATGCGCGCGCTCACAATTTTCTGTTTACATGCATGCATGTATTCCTTTACATGCATGTATTTAAGTTAACCTTACGTTAAGAAACTATAAAATATTAGCACAAATGCGAATTACGGTGAGGTGTGTGGCCAAAACTCCAGTATTTCACTCAAAGAACTGACGTCAGATGTTGCAAAACTTAAATTTACATAGGCTACTTGCAACGCCAAACGTCGTACGATGTGACGAACGATCTTCTCTTACTTGTAAATGAATCGTGCTTTTGATTCGGATCTTTTTTCCTTTTTCAAAGTAAGCTGTTGAACCGATTCACGAATCAGTTTCCAGTTTCAACATTTCTGACTCGTTGAACCCAGAGCCATATGAAAATTTATAGCAATTCGGTTTGCTTTTTCTTCGATTTTCTTGCTGTTTTTTCTTTTCTAACTTTAAAGTAGCCTACGTAATAATAAAAGCGTTTTAAACTGAAATTGTACAAGGAGTTAGTAAATATTGATGGGTTTTTTATTATTAGGCCTACTGACTTTCATTTGATAGCCTACCGTTTCAATTACAAAGATAACTTTTCAATTCAGAAAAAGTTCTAATGAACCGATTCACATATATTAATATGGATATCCATTAGGCTACTAGTTGTGACCTGTAACTCTATTACTCATTTAAAAATGACTGACCTTGTTTGTAGTTATGTGTTAGATTGTATCATACATTTTGCTGTCAGTACATTGTTTGCTGCATGTGGTATAACCTGTTTACAAAACATTCTGGTGGCGTTTCCTAACATTAATCAGCATTGTGTATTTCAACTGGTAAAACAGTCCTCATTGACCCCATCACTATTGCCAAGCCATATAAGGCCTAAAATATTGCCATTTTGCTCAATTTCTAAACGTATTCTCAAATGTTAATGGTCCTAAAAAACTGAAGTTGTGTTTTATAATCCCTGGCAAGTACGTTTCTGTCGTAGAGTACGATGGAAAGCTAGTCATTCAGCAAGTTCAGACTGAAGTCAGATTTGGAGTCTGGTTCTTTGTAATGGAAATGTGGGCAATGAGCCCTATTCAGTGGCCTGTCAAGGGAGTCTGCCTTTCTTTTGTATGGCCAAACTGATGGTGGTTACATCCACAGCACAAATAAACATGTCTGTGGTTGCATGGCACAGCACGATAACAGTTTGTGCTTGGAAACACTGGTGAGATTTTCTGGAAGGACAAAACTGTGAGTCTCTGTGATGTTCTTCATTTGATATTGAGAAGCCAACAAAATAGCATGAGTACTTAGCCACATTTTTGTATGTATTGTAAGATATTAATGCAGTGTATTTTTTGGGTGTTTAAAATTCTAAAGTTTTTTTTTTCTTGTTGTGGCTGTGCTCTAGACATATCAAGGAAGACTGTGTAATGAAATGTATCACAGCAGGGACCATTTTCATCTACGATTTGAAAAAGTTAAGCAATCTGTGATCTCTAATTTGTGACTCATCTTTTTCCAAGAAGCATCGCTCCCACTGTTCGCAAATGGTTGTGTTGCACAAAATGCTGCCAAATGCTCTAATAGAACTTGATAGGAAAGGCTAAACAGACAGATCCCACCTGTAGTATGTCTGACAGGGTCGCCTCAATGTCAGACTCTACAGTGAGCGGATTTTAGAGGCGCCTTCAGGCTGCCAGTGACGGGTTTGCACAGCTGCCGGTAGTTGGACACAGACTAGTGGAAATGAAACAGATTGGCGACTCCAGCCATGTTATGGTAATTATTCCACCGAAGTGCTGCTAAACCAGGGAATCTAAGGTGATTCGGTGTCTCCAGGCTCTGGACTTGTAGTATGACTGCATAGTTTCTCAGTAAGCATGCTGTTTTTTGTTTGTTTTTGATAAACAGGCTTGTCGTGAGTCTTCGAGCTTCTAGATGTCCGTGTGAGGCTTCTCGCAGGCTTGTGTGAGAAAACAACAGCAATGTGATATGGGCACTGTGAGCTAGGCAGACAGCCGTGAGGCAGGGTGCGTCGCTTTCATCATCTTTCATTCTCTCCCACATTTTTCTTTTCCCTTCACACACAGGCCAAACTGAAGTATTAAATGTGCTCCGAGTCCCTGCGCTTCCACATTTACGTTTGGTGGAAAACACTCCAGGAATGGCAGTTTAACCCATTCAAACTTACATTTTATGAGTGACTCACTTACTTACAAGAAATGATCATTAATGTGTTCCACTCCTCATAACAGCAGTGCCAAAGTGGAAAAACTGAGTTCATCCTCTATAATAAAAGCACTTTCGCAATATAAGTGTTTGTTAATGCATAAAAATATAAGACTGAACTTGTGTTGTGCAGGCAGGAAGAAGCAGACGTTTGAAGCTTGTATCACAGGAGGCCTCCAGGTGCTGTTATGGAAATGAAAGGGAGCACATTAAGCCATATTTTGCATGTGTGTGCTTGTATATAAGATCAGAGTATGGTAAGAGTAGCAAAGAACGATATGTGGGTTCATGGGGAGTGTGTGCGTGTGAGTGTGTGTCTGGGGACGCCGGCTGGCGGGGTTGAGTCCATGGTCACAGCCGACTGATGCTGATCTCCGCTTCATTAATGACCTTGCTAATGACCTGAATGGCCGGCGGGCAGTGCCGATTACAGAGAGACAGACCTTTGTGTGACCTACATTATAGTGCTTGTTTAGAAATAGTACATTTCATTGCCTTTTTTCCCCTTAGTACTAAAAATATTATCTTTCATCTTAAATGTTTGTTTTTTTAAATAAGGGTAATTTGTATTATAAACTTAAAGGGATCGTTTTGTAATTGTTTACTCACCCTCATGCCACACCAAACCTGTATAGCATTATTTTTTTCCATCAGACAGAATAGTAGACATTTTTGAAGCATTACATAGCTCGAGTTTCAGGTCACAACAGGTCACTTGTGTATGTTTTTTTTTTTTTTTAATCCTCGCAGTAGTTTTTTGTAAAGAACAGACCGACGATGAACTGTAATTGTATGGGGTATAAACTATATAGGCTTTCCAAACTATGCTATACCATCCGAAAGTTTGATTTTTTAAAATTATTAATTAATCAAAGATGCATTAAATAGTGTCAGAAAATAAATTTATAATGTTACAAAAGGTTTCCATTTCAAATAAATGCTTTTCTTTAGAACTTCCAAAGAATTTCCACAAACATATTAAGCAGCACAACTGTTTTCAACATTGATAATAGATAAGAAATGAAGAATTTTTGAGCAGCAAATCAGCATCTGAAGGATCAAGACTAGAGTTGGCTGATAAAAATTCAGCTTTGCCATCACATGAATAAATTACATTTGAAAATGTTTTCAAATAGAAAACAAGATATTTAACATTTTACTGGTAATATTACTGTTTCATTACATTGAAAATCTAGTGTATCTATTTAAAACTAATGCACTCCTTATTATATTTGTCAGAAGAACTGTATTATTTTGTCGGAAGAAAGGGTTTGAGGCTGCTGTCGTTTGAAAGAGAAAAAATCCTGAATGTTTTCAGGGGGAAAGAGAGATTCGCTCCTCTGGACCAGATGAGTAATTTGACCATAAGGGTTCTAAAGAAGCTCCCCTTCCTTTCACTGCATTGATTTTGTGAGTGTAGTTTGCTGTGTGTTTTAGACTAGAGTGCCTGTCTGCGTGAGTGTGTGTGCGCGCTCTGTCTGGTGGCGTCGGCATGTCTTAATCAGCTCCCTGTCTGGGTGCTCAATGGATCTCATTTCAGCTCTATGCATCTTGGGTAACTGCACTCTCTCAGTCTGCCCGCTCTCAGTAGCCCCTGGCATCCTGCTAGAAAAGGAGGATGATGGGCTTTCATTATCCAGAGGAGGTGAAGCAAGAGATAATGCCCCCAACGAGAGACAAGCAACGCTCTGGCCATCCATTTGTAATGGATATGAGAGGACTGCTTGTGTCGTGGGGGGCAATATTTGCGTCTGAGTGTTTAAACCACAAACCCCGTGAGCTGTTAATCCTTGCTTTGACCCCAAAATGGAAAATTTGTACTCTTGAAGGAAAGGTTGTGAATTTTTTGTTCCATAGTGAAGGATTTAGTCACAGTGCCGTTAATGTGAAGCTGTTTGTGTCTTCACCGTTGACTAAAGACTTTCCATGAGACCAGCTCTGATCAACCAAGCACACTGTTAATGGCAACGATTTCATTCACGTCTTCCCGCAATGGTTTTCATTTCCTGTCTAAACAAGAATGGAATGATAGGAACTTCACACTGGCAGTGAGGTTTTGATGTTGTCCTTTACTGAATTCCCCCTTTTCTGTTGGGTTAAGCCAAGTCTAGACTAGGGTTTTAAGGTCTGTCGTAGCTAGTCCCTCAGCCAAAATCCCATCGCAGCTGGGGGTTCTGTTAGTCGCCCTCTGTTACCTCTCTGTGTTCTGTCCTGGGGTATCTGTTTCAACGGCAGCTCTTAAAAGCATGTCGGGGGAGTCCCCAATCCCCCAGCCACTCTAACAGTAACTGCCCCATCCTCCACCGCACAGCCCACTCCCATCCTTTGTCCAGACACAGCCCGCCCAATCCCTCCTCATGTCCCCTTAATCTCCACACAAAGAGCCAGTGTAAGGCCACCAATTATGCACATACAAGACCTCACTTGGCTTGAACCGCTCACGCTCCTCGCTGCAGGTTTGGAGCCACTCGCACCGTTCTGTCGACTGGCTTTGCATAAACTTTGATTGGTCTTTTTGAAGTTTCGCAGAACGTATTGCAGGAATTTGAGTGGAAAAGTGTCGGGTTTCTGTAGTGCAAGTGATTTATTGTTTGGTAATGATGTAGAGGGTTTAGTGTAGTAATTTAGTCACAATTGTGAGATTTGATGTTGCAATAACAAGAAATACAGTTAAAAAATTATTTCTCATGATTCTGGCTTTAAATCTCACAATGTGTCTTATTTTTTTATTCGTAGGTGGAAACAGGCTTTCATAGCTGTCAGATTTGTTAAAAAAAAAAAAAAATGTTGATACAAATTGGGTTGTTTTCAAGTGTGTGGTACTAAGTAAAATTTCCTTGCGGTTATAGCGACAGGTCTGTTCTTTTTGACGTACATACGAGTGTAATGGCAAAATAAAAAATAATTGGAAAAGTCTTGCGAATGCCACCAGGTAGAATTCTGTCATTTCACTTGAAGGTCGAGTTATGACATTTTGATTTAAAATGGTACAACCAAGCATTACATTGTCAGAGAATATTCTTAAGGTACATGAGAAGTACTCGACACAGTTATTTTCATGTTGATCTGTATTATGACCCTTTACAGCAGGGGTGGGAACGTTGATGCTGGAGGGCCACTCTCGTGCAGAGTTTAATTCAAAACACACTTGAAGCTAATCAAGGTCTTCAGGATTTACTAAAGTAACAGGCAGGTGAGTGTTTTTTTCAGGGTTGGAGCTAAACTCTGCAAGAGAGTGCCCCTCCAGGATCAACGTTCCCCACCCCTGCTTTACAGCATGAAGAGAAAATATCATCTTCCGTTGGTCGAAAAAAAAAAACAGGTGGCACAGCATTAGTGAATGTGGCCGTTTTTAAGATAAGTTTATAGCAGAAATGAGAAGCTTTTAATTATTTAAAAGCACTTACATTAAGTCTTCTGTTAAAACGCCTTATACCCTAAACACAAGTTATGTTGCCCTGGCCACAAAATTGTCAAATTGGACATAACTGGATACTGCTGTTGATTGAGCATAAACTGGAATATTGTTTAACATAAAATTTAAACGTCACACTTCAGCTGTGTGAATAGTTATCCTGTTTTCTCAGAACCCTTTAGCAAGTCACTACGAGGCAATTACGGTCATTCTATTTGCTGCCCCATGATTTAATGATATCGTGTGTGCTCCATTAGAGGGTTATTATGGCACCGGGTTGTTTTTCTCTTGTTATCAGGGCCTGGTTACCTCCGTGTAATCTGCAGGAAATTCCTTGTGCATGTGAACTTCAGTTGACTTGGATCTGCTCCACTAGCGGTTACTGGCAGTGCGCTTCGGTGTCTGTTAGATCACAGCCTTTATAAGATTTATAAAGAGTACACAAAAATGCTCTCGCTCTCCTCTCTTGCTCTGACACTTGACATACGCACACCCCCCACACAGACATACACATGGTGAAAAAGTGAAGTTGACACTTGTTCAGAAGGGTGTGGTTCCGCCACTTGCATGTCTTGAGTTGTGCAATAAAACCTGTGTGTGAAAAACTGTGGGAGGAAGTGTAGTGAGTCAGATTGATTAAGTGTTTCTGGAGTGAGATGAGTGACAGTAGGAGTACAAGGTAAAAAAACAAAGGCCTGAACATGTGGGAAAGGCAAAAGAAAAGCATTGAAATGAGAGGATTTGAAACATTCTTGACAGGGACGCCAAAAAGCCTGGGCTGTAAAGTGCTGTTTGTCCCTTGGTGGGCCCTGTTGTGATCAGCCGTCAAGCATCTGAAGTCCTGTTATTTTAAAACCACTGCAATTTGTCTTAAGTGCCCTGCCATTGTATGTGGCTTGGATAAAATCAAGGGCTCCGGTGAAGTGTGAATGCCACCCCTCGTGTCATGACCTCGGTCATCCTCGGCAGTCTGTGTACCAGCAGTCCTCGTATCCTGTTTGTCTGACTTGCTGAAGAGACACAAAAATACACCAGAACCGAACTAAAAAAGAAATCAATACATTTAGTTCTGGTCATTTTTAAGGCCGAACCTACAAAAAAAACAACGGAACTTACCGAACATCCAAAACTTAAGATGTTAAATTAACAAAAAGGCTATATGTGCGTACATATGATGGCATTTTGACTAGAACTCATGAAGAGTTTATAAAATGTAAAAGGAGTCAAAACAGCAGCAGAAATTCCTCTGTTGCACAAAAAATGAAGATCTGCTCAAAGGAGAGGGCGTTTCTGATGCCTGTACCGAATTGTAAGGGGCAACGTACTTCCTATGACAAGGAAAAAACTGGTATGCTTCATCATTCTGTCCTTTTTAGGGTCTCATCTGGTGTCATCACGTCCTGTTGAGTTCTTATTTCTGGGTGTGTTCACACTTGGCATGTTTGTTTCGATTAAAGAGCCGCATCTCCTCACAGCAGATCTTAGTTTGTGTGTGTGATGGAGGGATTCCTGCCGCAAGTGTTCTACTACAATTGTGAAACTAAACTACAAGTGGAACTGAACTACAAGTGACACCCTGAATAAGTATGAATGTTGCCATCCGAACCCGGGTGCGCACCAAACAAGCAGACCGAGACCCATCTTTCCAGTGGTCTTAACAAACTCTGGTGCGGTTCGAAAAAAATATGATCCCAACGCAGACCAAAGACATAAAACAAACCAAAAAAAGGACACCACAAGGGTCCAAATGGCAGTGTTCACACTGAGCAATCAGACCTGAATTTGTTTAATTGAACAAAAGTGTGAACACGACCTTTATAAAATTTTGTACATTAGTATTATTATTTGTAAATATTGTACTTACATGGTACTCCCAATGTCTTACCATATCACTGTCCTGTCACTATCACTGTACCATAGTACCGCCACAGTACTTTTATAAGGGATTACAGATTCAAGCAAATAATCTTCCACTACGTTTACATGCACACAAATGGGCACACATGCCAAGTATCGGATTGGATTCATTCCGATTGATGAATATTTTTGGATGTAAACATACCAAGTGGTCTATAGTTAATAACATATGATATGGAGGATATTTTGATCTTTCCAGCAGTGGCACAAAAGTGTCAATACCAAAATCTAACAAACAGCCTTGCCCTTGTTGAACGATGATAAACCGTTTTGATTTATTTGGCGTATTGTGTGTATATATTGTGTCATGAAAAAAAGTGTGCATGGTTGTCTTTATTTTTAGTGTTTTTGTTTAGCATTTTGATTGTCAATATAAAGAAATAATTTTAATAAATAATATTTTAACAAATAATAAACCATTTTAAGACTTATTAATCACTGCTATAGACTAACATTTAAGGAAGCATATATTTAGTTTTTAGTGTATTAAACATTTAAACATTTATTCTAAACTACCTCTTGTCAAATCCCAATCATCTTGCTCATTATTTGTTGCAAACTAAGTTGTATGACTGTGCAGTAAAGCAATGGAATCTGAGAAGATGTTCTGCTGATATAAAGGTGCTGCAGTAGGGGGTCCGAATCAGGCCATCCCATGCCAGCTTCTGCTGTACACAGTCTGTTTGGGTTCATCTGCAGTGGCGGATTGAGTTTCGTGTTATGCAGTTTAGTTGCGAACTGAACTCTGCATGCAGTGCTTCTGCCTGACTTGCCTTACACAGTGTTTCCCGTCCCTTAAATTGGTCTTGCTTGCCCTCTGGAGGATATTTTGAGCTAGCACAGTTCGCTTAAAGCATCCACTGTAAGAGAGAATCAAATACACCCTCGTTTATGATCTGACATTACAATAAACACCATATTGCAGTTATTTTAGAGTCATATTTTAATCTTGAATCTCTCTTCCTCTCTAGGTCTTAAGTGTAATTGCACGGCTTGTGAGAACACGGGTTATGTGTGCGAGACTGATGGGGCCTGCATGGCCTCTACGTCCTACATCAACGGTCAGGAGGAGCAGCAAGTACGGATCTGCATCCCCAGTGACAGCCTGGTTCCTCCTGGACAGCCCATCTACTGCCTGAGTGCCAAAGGCCTGCTGAACACACACTGCTGTTATACAGACTTCTGCAACAGCATCAACCTCCAGATTCCCAACGGTAGGAGTACAGGCTAAATCTGTAGTTTTTTTTTTTAATAAATGATGCAGTTTTTTTTTTTACATTCTATTCATTAGAGAATCCATAATATTTTCATACTGTATTGTAATTTTGTGATTTCTACATTCTCTTCTAGCATTTAAAACTGTATAGTTAGATTAATATTGGCCATTTATCTCTTATCGGCCATGAAGATAGCAACAGATGCTGACATGGCATTAAATAAAACTATACTGATACTATAGTTCTATGTGCCCTTCCCTTGTCTCTTTCAGGGATTCCTGAAGGTAAAGGGGGCAGTTGGGGTCCAGTAGAACTGGTGGCAGTGATAGCAGGCCCGGTCTTCCTCTTTTGCTTGCTGCTTATCATTGGAGTGCTCGTTTTCCAGTACCACCAACGGAACTATAACCACCGACAGCGACTCGACGTTGAGGATCCGTCCTGTGATCATCTGTACTTGGCCAAAGACAAGACCCTGCAGGATCTCATCTTTGATCTGTCCACCTCTGGTTCAGGTTCTGGTAAGTTGCATCCTTATCGTTCTCCAGCATATCTGACAAGTATTTTGCTCGTGTGCTAATGTGTTTTCTCTTTGCAGGTCTGCCCTTGTTTGTTCAGAGGACAGTGGCCAGGACAATTGTATTGCAGGAGATCATAGGTAAAGGTCGCTTTGGGGAAGTATGGAGGGGGAGATGGAGAGGAGGGGATGTTGCTGTGAAGATCTTCTCATCCAGAGAGGAGCGCTCCTGGTTCCGCGAGGCTGAGATTTACCAGACCATCATGCTCCGTCATGAGAACATCTTAGGCTTCATTGCTGCTGATAATAAAGGTAATATCTGTCTGTGTGTCTGTCGGTCTGTCTGTCATAAAGATATATGATATTATATTGTAGTATATTATGAAATTAACTAATTAATTTTGACTTTTTGTCTCTGTTTCTTAGACAATGGCACATGGACGCAGCTGTGGCTGGTGTCAGACTACCATGAACATGGCTCTTTATTTGACTATCTCAACCACTACTCTGTCACAATTGAGGGGATGATTAAGTTATCACTTTCAGCTGCCAGCGGCCTGGCACATCTGCACATGGAAATCCTGGGAACACAGGGTAAATATTTATGAATTAATACATTTGATGGATCAGCCTATATGAACTGTAATATCTCTCAAATCCTGTACTCACAAAACCAAACTAAACCATGATGGTCTCCTCCCACAGGGAAACCAGGCATTGCACATCGTGACCTGAAATCTAAAAACATCCTGGTTAAAAAGAATGGTACTTGTGCCATAGCAGATCTGGGGCTCGCTGTACGGCACGAGTCCATCACTGATACTATAGACATCGCTCCCAATCAGAGGGTTGGCACTAAAAGGTAGATCTACTGACAGTAGATTTAACTATGAAGGTAACTAAGAAGACTGCATTACTTAATGTGAATTTATTTTGCCTTTTAGATATATGGCCCCAGAGGTACTAGATGAAACGATCAACATGAAGCATTTTGATTCATTCAAGTGTGCTGATATCTACGCTTTGGGACTGGTATACTGGGAGATTGCGCGACGGTGTAACGCTGGAGGTGAGGGAAAAGGAGCTTGCAAAGAGCCTGACTAAACATCCACCCACAGTATCTTTTTCGCTTTATTTTGGAACAAATAAATGCATCCTTGGTGAGCATAAGAGAGCAAAAACATAAAATCCTACTTGCTTATTGAACTCATTTTAGAGATTAAATATTTGGAAGGTCGATTGACTGAAACTTCGTGTTGAATCATGTCTCATGAATCATGTTAAATTGGTATATATTGGATATTGGATCAAGTTTTTTTTAATCCAATGCACTTATGAATGATTGAGGTGTGTAAGGCACTATATTTTTTATCTAGAGATTAAAAAGTATTATATTGATGTTTCCGTTGGGACTGTTACACACAAGCAGTAAAGCTAAATAATATAGATATAGATGCATTGAGATGTATTGTTCTCACGTTTTGACTATCCTCTCAGGCATCCATGAAGATTACCAGCTTCCCTACTATGATCTGGTCCCCTCTGATCCCTCCATAGAAGAGATGAGGAAGGTGGTTTGTGACCAGAGACTACGGCCAAATGTGCCCAACTGGTGGCAGAGCTACGAGGTATAAAACTCCTACTGCTCATCTTTGCAGCTAATTCTGCCCAGGACAATCCCACTTAGATAAAAGGTCATCTGATTGACATTTGCGGCAACCGACCAACCACAGTTTGTTATCAATACTTGACTTGTAGTGTGGGTACATGTAAAGTTGATGATAATAGTAGACCATAATAGGAGGAAAATACTCAAATAATAGCGCAGCATTCACCACAAACATGCTTGCCAATTTGAAAAGCCATTTCTGAGTGCAGTATACTTCCCACGTGCCATCTTGAGACCGTTCCACATAATAATACAGCCTTTTAATTAAGTTCAGCTGTTATTCACTGGCATCCATGTGAGAGAGGCTGGAAAACTCATTTCTATTTGGGTTTTCTCTCCACAGGCGCTAAGAGTGATGGGGAAGATCATGCGGGAGTGTTGGTATGCCAACGGAGCGGCGCGGCTTACGGCTCTGCGGATTAAGAAGACTCTCTCACAACTTAGCGTCCAAGAAGACGTTAAGATCTAAAACACGTGGGACGCTGCAGATCCCTGCAGAGACGCACGAGCGAATAAAGACTTGCGCCAAAAGCAGCCTGCCAGTTTTAGCCCTTTTTTGAACCTTCTAAAGTTATGACGAGGCCTACCTCACCATATTAGACGAAACTACTGAGTGTGAGTCCATCCCAGCCCTTTTCCATTTCTCCAACATCAATGTTCCCAATCATGGATGAGCCTCCAACCGCTGATATCAGCACAACCTCCCTCCATGGACCTATTGTTGATGAATAATTTTTTATGTTTTTGGCAGGAATGACAATTGAACTGTGACAGGCATTTAGATTTTATCGTTGTTTTTATTTCACCACTTTTTTGAAAGAATGTGTTTTAGATTTGATTTGTTCATCCTCATTCACTACTCCACCATATGTCATATTCCAGCGTCAATCTACGATTATATATAGTGCTCTACTGCTGTTGTGAGAATGTGAAAAAAAACGTGGATAACACTGTCTCCTCCTGTTATGACTAGCAATTAATGTACAAAGCTAAGTGTAGCAAAGCGGACACACCATGACTGTGTGACTAAGTGGCATTGCAGGTCTTTGTTCCTGTGGAAGAAATGAAGAAGTGCCGATCATTTACTCCAGTAAAAATCAACCTGCTTATTTATCTTCTTCAGGCTGCGTTTGTTAAAAACTCACTCCATCAGGGTTTGAATGCTTCGCAGGGAGCTTGTGTGTTTTATTATTTTTTTTATTTAACTGTTTTGGGGTTCTTAAAATCAGTGTTGTGATTGCTGAATGCATTGTAGGATGATTGCTCATGTTTAATCCTGTTGTCCGACAGCAAATGAGCGATTTTTGTCATAAGGAAAGTCATTACCACTTGTATGCTTTTTCAAACTCAACTGATATTTTAATGGGATCGTTTAGTATGTTGTATTCCTATTATTCTGGGATGTTGGCATGTTAAACTGCACTGTTATTTGTTTGCAGTCTGTGTCCTTTTGGGGATTTAATAGTTAGTACCACTTCAGAAAACACAAATGTAAAGTACTGAAGTAAAATAATGCATCTCTCTATTTGCCTGCATTATAACATTTATATTGCTCTGCTTTGCCTTGCATTGAAGAGTTGTCATTCAGTTTAATTCAAAAGTACTACTGAACGTTTGGGGTTTGCCAAGACCAAATGTTGGACATGGCTAGCACATCACTAGCACATCCCTAGAAAGCCAACTTCACTACTTCCTTGGTTCTTTATTAACTTGCACCAATGTCTTGATCACGCTCAAAAACATACAGATGTTCTGAATGGTTAACTGGAATCTATGGGATATGTATAGTAGAAGGTGCAAAAAAAAGACAAGATTAGCTTTGGCATTAATGATCTGAAATGCTTGTAGAAGGGCTGGATGAGAACAAGGTATTATGTGTAACTTTTGGAATCTATTGCAGGCTCTATTACAGTCCATTTCAGAATGACCTATGCATTTTATACTTTCAAGGTCATATTCTATGAATCTGCTCTGCGTAGCTGGAATATGTTTGACGACAGTAGCATGATTCAATCGAGTTGGGCGACGTCGAGAATACCTAAAATAATAATGACTGAACTTTGTTATACCATGGTGCTCTACATTATACACTGGGAATTCTGTCCTTAGAAATGTAAAGGCTAATTGTTCCACTATTTATATTGTGCTTGCTTTTTTCTCACAACTTGGGTTTTTGCAGTTGTTTGTAAAACGTACTTTAACTTGTGTTTAAGACTTGAGGAAAGGCATTTGGATGATTCTGAATGACACTTGTTTCAGACGTTAGTTGCTGCCGCTTTGTAGAGGCAGTGGAGTCTAAATTTCCCGACTTTGTAGACAAAATGTTTGTCCGTTTTAGTCTTGATGATAAGAGTTCGGACTTGGTAGACAATGCTTTCAGTCGGATGCAAATGAGTTCTTGATCCTAATGTTTCAATGTGTATTTTAAACACGTTAAAAACAAATCCAACTGTGGGTTAGTTAATTAATATAATGTACATAAATGGTATATAGTAATAAATCCTTTTTCTTATTTCTGTTTCATTGACTCTTTTCAATAACTTAATTTAGAATATATAACAGCCTAAACAAGGTGCTACGCAAAGTTTATAAAGCTTCAAATTTGACAACATAGGACAATATATATTTAAAATGCATTTTATTTTTCTTTACAAGAAATAAAGCAGAGACAGAAATAAATGGAGGGCTTGGAGGGAAGGGGACAGCTGTATATAAAGAGATGCAACCTCTGACGTCAAAAAATATGTACAATTCAAAATTATATCCATACAAAACATGCCACATACAATAAAAATGACCATTTTATTCATCTTCCCTAAAAGTAGCTCTGCTGTACAGTTGCAGCATCTTTTTTTAAAAAGTAGATCAGGTTGAAAACCAAAATCAGGATCTATTTATTTATTTAATTACAACACGTGTAGAGAGCTTAAATTAAGAGATTTCAAAAGAACAAAAGGGGGCAAGAGTTACTCAGGCTAAAATCCAGTGAGCGTCTTTAATAACAGACTACCCTTAAAAGAACCAATGCTAGTTCGGAGGATGTATAAATAAAATAATGCTGAGTGCAATTCACATGTAATTAAAATGGAGATATTTTCGATTAATGAAGTCATACCATTCTACGACTATGCAGCCTTTTCATAAGTCATATAAAACATTCACTTCTACAGGAAGGGGTGGGGAAAAACAATAGGACACAAATCAAAAACAGTATCAACTTGGGAGCTTCAAGATTTTCCATTTACTGTATATACTAATTAAACTGTCACTGATTCAAGGACAGGGTTCAGTAATTCACAAGCAGTAGCATAAATAAAAGAAATATACGTGAACAATATTACATAAATACACAAATGCTATGCACCATTTTACTGCTGTTTCTTTCCAAAAAAAAAAAAAAAAAAATCAATTTCCATGAAGAAGAAACTTTGCATGAATCCCATCTTAAATGTTAGTCTCATTCACCATAACCACTCTTCCAAATTTCATTGGTGAAGATAAGACAAACATCACACATTTAATATGTATATGGTCGTGTAGGAAAAAATATAGAAAAAAGGAGGAAAAAAAAGTTAAATGCAAAAACACTCTGGTTCATATACATAAAGATATTACTTAGTTTGCCATTTTACATATATTTATAGATATATACACATTTAGTTTTCTGATAAAATGATATCCAGTGGTTGATTTTTTTCATGAATTTTATTTCTCTACAATTTTGAATTTGATTAAAAAGGGGCTGGATAAAGAGTTTAGACCCCTATTATGTACAGTTTATACATTTTGCATTTATTCTTAACTTGAGGTCATAAGTCAGGGGAGAAATGAACAAAGTAGCATGGGCTATGTGGAGACTTCGTTCAACTCCCTTCTTTGAAATTCAACTGTTTTTTTTTTTTTTTGAACTGTTTTAAATTACTTTAATATAAAAGAAAATAGAAATGCCCTTTTTAAGTCTTCCTCCGTCACTGCGTCAAGCCTGTAGACTGTGCTACCACTATCAAACCACGATACATAGATTAGATACAACCGGCCGTCAGCAGGCAGAGAAAGACTCACTACAGTAAGTTTACAACAGTCCACTATCACAGAAGGGAAGAGGCTTACACCTAAGGGTCCTGGTTGGAGTGATGAGATCCGAATGGAGATCTAATGAACGCATGATGTATGGATTCAAGATGGGAAAACATGTCAAATGCAGTGGCAGTCTTGCATCACTAGTTTTATTTGCCCTATAATCTTTCAAATTGCATCAACGTGGATCTGCACTGTGGCCCTTTCTCATTATTTGCTCCATAGTCAAGAATGCGTGAGGATCCGGATGAGCGTTTCTACACTAAAAACATGATCTGTACGTGCTGACACAGCTACATGATATCTACAATCGGAAAAAGGTGGCCTACGAGACACCCGTTTGAGTTTTGATTGCTCTAAGTAATGCATCGTCATATTGTAAGTCATATATTGTATCTCATTTGTATAATCAAAATCAAAAAGAGTTGCACTGGCTCACTATTGTAATCATCGGAAAGCAAAATATAGATAGGAGCAAACCTGCTGCTTAAGTTTCCCTGCTTACCCGAGAAGGCAATTGCCATGGACACATTCCTGCCTTCCCCTTTCCACAGTAGCACTTAACAGTTTAATACAAAGCAGTGACGTCCCACAAACTCAATGAGGTAGACTGGGTGAAATAAACCCACCTTTTAACTCAATATAATAAAACATCTGGTGCCTTTCGAGCCACAGGTCAATAGTATTTCAACGTTATATCTCATCACAGTTCTAAGCAGAGCCACTCCAGGATTGTCTTGCCAATGTCCACGGTTTTCATTGATGATTTGATGGGAGAGGATTCGTCTGGGGTGATGAAAAGGGTGGTAGCGGAAGGGATAGGTCCAAGCTAAATTGTACTAGTTCATTTGAGTACGTACATGGCTTTAAATCACACATCTTCACTGAGTTCTAGTCTAAGTGTATTGATATGCTATAGCTTCAGCTGTTTTGGTAATGGTCGAAGGGATCGATTTTAGCCAGAGTCAGCTTATTGTAGGAGGAAACAGTGGAAGTGCTTTTGGCAGAGGTGAATTCTTTTAAATCAACACGAAAGATTCAAGCAGGTTCAACATCTTCGAGCTCATCTGTAAAAGGTTGTGGCATCAAAAGTTTACTCTTCAAAGCTTTGGCTCTTGTTGTGAATAACAAAGTCTTGTCTTTCAGGTGACTGAGAGTGAACTTTTCTTCCTCAATTCAGAGCAGCTTATTAACTGGATAGTAAGAATATAACAGGCTTTGGCGCAGGAGTGTTCTGGCACCAGGGAGCAAAGACGGGTCGGACTCTTTCTCTGTCCCTATTAGTTCATCCACTTTCTGCAATTCCAGGCTCCACAATGGCAGGGGATCTTGTGCTGATCATCCTCGAAGTCAAACTGATAGTCATACGTCAGCTAAAACAGATTGAGAGAGGACAACACAAAGCATTATACCGGGGAACAGCACTGAGAACATTGCCAAATGAAAAAAGTTTACTCTAACCTACCTCTTCACCCTTCGGGATCCTGCGACTAGAAATGATGATGATCTTGTCCTCTTTGTCAAATGTCACAACTTCCGCAACGCAGTTGGGCGCACAAGAATGATTGACATAACTAGGAAGACAAAGAAATCAAAAACTACGACCCAAACCAAACAATTGCATTGCAAGAACAGCACAAGAAGTTTGATCTTACCGGGCAGGACCGCCAGTTAAGGTGGCATCAATCACATGCTCGTTATTGATGCGAAACATGTAGATCCCACGGTTCTGATTGAAGAAACCAAAGAGGTTAAAAAAAAAGAAAAGAAAAAGAAAACTTGAGAAAATATGTGGCGGGAGCTTGACATCTACAAACCTGCTCCTCGTAAATCTTCTCCCTGCGATTTGCGACCTCATTGCGAATGATGGTGCCGATGTACTCAATGACCATGGTGTGTTTTTCAAGGTCTTTAGCAGCGTAGAGACCCAGTCCTTGAATGCGAGAACGGGCCAGGTACACATTGTTTTTCCACTCTGTCTTCAGTCGACGGTATTGAGAAGATTTGGAATGAACAAACTGCTTGCTGTACGGGGTGTTAATTTCCCCTGTAAATGTGCTCTGATAGGCTTTGGACATACTTGTGCTGTTCAGAGTATGAGGCCTGAGAAGCAGGATAAAATTACATTAGATTCTTACAATCACTTTCCATTTTTAAGAGTCTTAAATTAATTGACACATGAGAAAGCTAAATTCTTCCATTTCTTTTGTTCATTACCGTTTGCAGTGGGTGAGAATTTTGGGTTCTGATCGTGCACAGCCTGTAGGATTTATCATGAGGGGAAGCTCCATGAGAGGATGCCGGCCATATCGGAACGTATAATTCTGACAGTTTTCCACACCAGGAAGCTGCAGGACATAAGCGAGCAGTGAAAATTGTATTATATTGTTAATAATTATAATCAAGATGTTTAAGAAAAATGCTTTTGATAGGGATGGGAATCACAGGAATTTAACATCCTGGTTCCAGTTCCTCAATGATTCCAGTCCAATGTTTTATGACTTAAGGAACAAATATTTGGAAAAAAAGAAATGCAATTCATAAATTAGATATTTTCAACACTAGATAAAATGTAAATATTGAAAATTATTAGATCATTTCAATAGTAAAATATAACTAAGCAGCAGCATAAATTTAAATCCAATAATTGTCCGTACCACATTTTAAGCATTGTTTAATATATAGTTAACATTTTATTCACTTTTTTTTATTTATATTACTGACAATGTTTATCTTTAAACACATGTTGAGGTGTCGCTGATACTCAAAAGAAAGTCGGAGCACTTTTCATATATTATTCATCTGAGAGCAAAAATTGTTAACAAAAATGAACATCATGGGGTTTTGTTTTTCTTCCCAAAGTTTTTTTAACTGGACAATGTTCATTTTTGTTAACGAATAAATACCAGTTCTCGGTTCCAACCATACTTAATTTCTCACCGATTCAGTGATTCGCATCACTGCATGGACAGTAAGCCCATACATCTCTTCTCCCTTGACATGCTCAGTGAAGAGTTTCAGCATGGCTGCTTCATCACGGAGCTTGGCAACCTGCTGCACAATCTTACACCAGATGCCTGAAGAGCAGTGGCATGACATTAGAATGATGCGCCAAAATGAATCATTGCATTAGGATTACATTTACAGTCATTTCAGGAAGTAAACTTAGATTTACATACCATCTGGTGTGGCATCTCGGAAGTGCAGGTCTTCAAACCCGTGCTCTAGGACGCGCACTTCAAACAGAGGCCTGCCATCCTGCTCACTGATGCGACAACGGTAGCGACATCTTCGGTTTGGCACACGGGTGCTCCAGTAAATTCGTGTGGCCTCGTAGCCCACTGGAAATATAGCAGTTGGTGAGTGAAACACAACCATCTGAGATGGCAAAAGCTGGCCCACAGCATGGAAGATGAGCCCGCCAACACGGAACATGTGAATGCGGTCGCCACGTTGCAGGATGCTTGCAATCTGCTTCACCTCATCTCGCTCGATGTAGACACGACGAAAAACAGCAAAACTGCAGAGCTCTTCTTCACTGGGGCCTTTAAGCTTGTGCTGGGTGCAGAGCATAGTTTTGTCTTTGAAAAACATGCAACGTGCCCGAATGGCACAGGCAAAATGATAAACATTTGGGCAGCGCAAACGGTTACAGCTGTTAGTAGCACCCGTCTTCTGACAGTAGGCACAGCGGGTGCGCAGTCCACGCCGAAGAGCAACCTCCACATTAATTAGTGCACCACCCTGGGTCTCATACACCTCGGTGGACCACAGAGCACAGTTAAGATGCACCCACAGATCAACATCGATGTTAAGCAGACGTGCAGGACCATCTGTGGCACCATCTCCTTCCTCATGGCAGAAACAGCACTTGCGCTTGTCTCGGGGCAGCTTATCTGGTTTTAGCGTAATGCGGAGACGCTCCATGAGCTCTGAAACTTCACGGCTGTTTTCTTTCTTGGACCCACCCTTGCGAATAGTGATGACTATCTGGAGACGCTTCCAGCGCAGACCCTTCCATTTTTTGACCTTGGGTCGTTCTTCTTCTTCATCTGAAAGAGTCCTGCTACGGTGTTTGATGGGTTTGAGGGACACCTCTATTGTGGGGGAATCTAGAGGAGGAGAACTAGCTGGAGCAGAAGGTTGTTCTTCTGATGGAGCAGGTATGGGGAGGACCACCGGCTCCTGAGATCCAGACTCCACGGTAACAGGGGAGCTGTGAACCTCCAGTTTAACTATGTGGTCGGTTTTGACAGGATCAACCGGGCTTGCGGAAGGGGATGATGCAGTCTGAACAGGTGCATCCGTTTCAGGTTTGGGCTCAGGTTGAGTGATGTTTTCTGGCTCAGCTACAGCAGATGATGGTGGTGGAGGTGGGGAAGGTGATGGAGGTGGAGATACCTCAACAGGAATAACAGGCAGGTGGCGCACATCCAGATCTGAAACATTTGTCATGTAACAGTGCTGAGCAGGTCTATCTTCTTGCTCTTGGCATTCCTGCAAAAGAGTGAAAATGTCAGAAGAAATTAGAAAATGTAATGTACCCTTTAAAAGAAAGACGACATTTAAATTCTCAGGAAATTCACCTGTTTGATAAGAGCTAGAATATCGACCTGTTTCCTGAGGGTACACCCTGGGAGGGACACATCAAACTGCCTAAGCCACTCTGCATCATGGCTTGCAGAAGGGTCGGTCTTCATACCTGAAAAAAAAAAAAAACAGAAAAAAATATATATATTTAAATGGCTTTAGAGAAACCAACAAGGAGCTAAACATTTAGCGGATACTTTGAGAATAACGTTGAAAGATAGCTTGAGTGCATTACCTGGGTTGGTAGAGTCGGGTACTTCACCAGTTCGAACACCTGCTGTACCAGGACTCTGGGGAATAGCCACCTCGTAAGAACTTGGCATACGTATGTGCAGAAGTTGAGCAACAGCCAACATCACTGTTCTGAGATTCTTTTGAAAAGAAAAGAAAATGGTACTTAAACATTGTCACGCAAAACTACCCAGTGTCTTAGAGGTTAAGGTTGAGTTAAGACATTTAGAGACTCAAATACCTTTGCGGCAGCTGATGAAAGCATGAAGGTTACAGACACTTCATTGTTTTTAGTTTTGTCCCACTGGCTGGACGAAGCTACAACTTTTCCATCCACTGACTCGAATGGTTTTGTCTCAGAGAAACCTGTATATAGGTAAGATCAGTCAATCATGAAAAGTTAATCAAATATGAAAGATTCAAGCTAACAAATCAAATAAATTCCCAAATAGTGCCACATACTGGGGATGGCAGAACGAGGAATAATGGGGATAACAGGAGAGATGGCCCTCTCCTCCTCCTCCTCTTTGGGATCCAGTAAATGGGGGAAGCGTGTTGTCTCATCACCTAATTGGCTTTCAGGTGAGGATGCAGGCACAATGCTATCTGGAGCATCACTGTCATCGTCGCTCTCCATCCTGAGTTGAGAGAATCCATTAGTGTGCTGACATATGCACAAGCTTAAGATTAGTTATGTATTACACATTTTGGCAATTTACCGTATATCTTCGTTTTGGTTGTGAGGTGGAGTGGGGAGAGCTGCTAGTATGTCTACACTCTTTACTTCCTCTGGAACAGAACCTAAGTACAAGGAAAGATTTAAATGTTAGCAGACTGTGCAAAAAACTCTAAAGTCATACCGGCTCACTAATGAATCCGAAACAATGCAATGTCTTACCCATGGTATCTTCTGTCGCCTCCCTTTCTTTTTGACCTTCTGCTAGTTCCTCTACAGGTGTCACTCCATTTAGAAGTTTGTGCTGCACCGAAGGTGGAGGAGTTGGGGGAAGTGATGATGGTGGTGTTGGAGGATTGCTGAGGTTGTTCTAAAGGAAAAAGCAGCAAAGAACATTTAAAAATATGGAGATTTAAGTGTAGCTAAGTGAAAAAAGAACAAAAGTGTTGCAGCGGTTGCACTCTGGTTGCATCTTAACAGTTTTTGGAATTTCTAGAATGAGGAATACACACAGCCAAGAAAGTCTCGAGAAAATCTGAAAAGTCCAAACTATAGTGTACCTTTGTAAGAAGCTGGGAATAGTAGTCTGGAATATTGTCTAGCATAGCATTTCCAAATGAGCCTTTCAACTGGGTCTTGGCATTGGCTGGGCTGCTGCCAAAAGGAGCAAACAAATCCAGACTAGCAGTAATGGAGGGCTCCATCAAAGGAAGAAGAGAAAGCCCCTGTAGGTTAACCACAAGTGAGCAAGGATTTAACATCACAATATGAATCCAAATGTTCATAGTCATGCAAAGATTAAAAAAAGCCGATGCTACATACTTGTTTCAGCTGCTTCATTATTGCCTCAGTTTTCCCAACTTCTTCTTTCTTGGTTTTCTTCCTAGAGTTTGGCCCACGCTCGCCAGCTTTTGTTGTACGTTTGGCCTTGACTATTGGACTTCTCTTGGTGAGTGACTGCAGATCCTAAAAATAGTATTAGATATGAATTAGATGGTCTATTACATAATACATATGCATAATACAAGGACTTCCTTGGCCTACCTCCATGTTGCGTGGAGTTCCTTGAAGCTTTTGCTCTAGCATTGCTAGCTTGCTATTGATGTGCCCATTTATCTCATTATGAATACCATCTGAGGGCCTCTGAGATGCCAGTTGCAAATTTTTGGTTCGAAGGAGTTTCTGTAGTAGCTGCTGGCCAGTCTCTGTCCTTTGAATTTGGGATCCAAGATCTCCGGCTTGATTTCTAGAGCCCAGAGTAGAGTTCGAAATAGCAGTGCCACTGACGGGGTCTCCAGAAATTTCTCTCTTTATGCCATCAGAATAGACCTCTACACTACCTCCTGTGTCACACTGGACTTCACGTGGTTCCTGTTTGATGTTTTGCAGTGTCATCTTGCACATTTCATTGGGTAATGGAGTTGTTTGAGACGTATGACCCTCAGATACTTGGGCAGGTGTTTGGTGTGGGTTAGGTGCTGACTGAGGAGATGGACCATTGAGTGTAAAAGGAGCAGAAAGAGCTTCAGTATTGGGACTCTGAGTCTTCGTAGTTGGAGATCTCAGAGGTGAAGCTATTGATCCTCCTCCCTGGCTAAAGGGGCTACCCTTTCCTACAATACCATCTGGCCTAGAAGGTGATGACAAGTGACTGGAAAGTGACATGTTGCCTGTCTCAGGCTTGTTTAAAGATGCTGGGCTTGAACCAGGTTCCGGAACAGAGGAACCTGCAGGAGAACCTGTATGAGAGGGAGAGGCTTGAAAGGGGCTCAGTGCTGTTGCCACATGGGACTGTTGTTGCTGAAGATGCTGGGGCCCTGGTGGAGTCTGAGACATTCTCATAATCCTTTGTTGATTAGAAAGTGGGCTTCCAGGAGAACCCTGACCCACTAACTGGCGAGGAGACATTGGTCTAGCCATATGTCCAGGTGCTGTGGCACGAACCTGACCCAGTACTGGCCTGGGCACTTGACCTCTCATCATCTGATGATGTAGTTGCTGCTGTTGTAACATCTGCTGCTGCTGGGCACTATTGATGTATTGAGGCAAAGGTCCTTGAGAAGGCTGTTGCATAGCCCCCGCAACACCTTGATGAAACTGTGCAGCCATGCCAGATGTTTGTACCATTGCTCCCGACTGCTGTTGAGGGCCAGCTGGACCATGTTTGCCTGCCAAACCAAAGCGGTGCTGCTGTTGTTGGATTTCAAGACCGGGAAGCCGTGGACCAACTGGTGGCCCCTGTGGGACCTGGGGACGCATTTGTCCCTGCATTCTAAGCATCTGGCCTTGTTGTAGCTGTCGCTGGGCAATCATTGCCTGAATTTGCTGCAACTGTTGGCTAGGAGTCAGGTGACGCAGTTGGGGGTTCTGCGCAATGAAGGCCTGAATGTTAATTGGGGCACGTATTTGCCCTGCAGAAGCACCGGGCCTTGAAGTCATCATCATCTGCTGGCCTCTAGGAATGCCCATCTGTTGAGTCAGTAGAGCTTGCTGCTGTTGATTTGTAATGCCAGTTATTGTAGTTTGTGTCTGACCACTATTTTGGCCAAGCACATCTTGTGGTTGATGTGCAGCAATCTGACCAGCTTGCTGTTGCGCCATAAAGCACATTTGCTGATCTTCCTGTTTTATTTGTATAGTGTTCTGGGTCTGAAGTCCAAGTTGCATCTGTTGTTGCTGTGGTTGTACTTTAAGATGTGTTCCAACCTGTTGGTTGCCTACAAAACCATGTTGTTCAGCAACTCCAATACTCTGGTTTGGTTGAGGCTGTGCTGTTGGTTGTTGACCCAAAAAAGCATGTGGTTGTTGTGGCTGTCCAACAACACAATGCTGCTCTCCACTAGATCCTTGTTGTTGCATTTGAAGGGGTGTAGGAGGTCCACCCTGTTGGGGAGGTGTTTTGGGACTAAGAAGTCCTCCATCTTTATGGGCAGGATTCTGAAGATCTTGAACACCTTGTTGCAAGCTCTCAGCAACTCCTTGGGTACTCCCTGATGGTGGAGTTTCTAAAGCTCTTTGTGGCTCAGAAGGACCAACCTGTGTTGATTGTTTCAATTGTGAGATTTGTTGCTGTTGAAGTTGAGCAAGGTTTTTTGCAGCATTCTGCTGCTGCTGTGTCATGAGCATGCGCTGAGCCATTACACTCTGCTGTTGCGGTGTGAGCTGGGCTGGTGGCCCTCTAACAACATGCTGATCCAACAAACCCTGAGGTCTCTGAAGCTGCTGAACAATTTGTTGATTACCAACCATACCCTGTGGTTGGCCTGCCAACATATTTGCAGTTTGGGTCATTGGCTGGCCCATGACATTATGTTGTGTCTGCCCAATAGCCTGGTTCCCCATCATACCTGGAGGAGTCTGCATTAACGCCTGCCGATTTTGCTGGTTATTAATTAATCCTTGTTGTAAGTTAGGTTGCTGCTGCCCCATATTGCCCATCAAAACTTGGGCTGGCTGGTTGCCTATGGATCCAGGCTGCTGAGGTTGATGTGACATAGGCTGCTGCCCCATCATCAACTGTTGTTGTTGCTGCTGCTGCATTTTTTGGACCATTTGCATTCTATGCTGTAACTGTCGTTCCTGTAAAACTCTTGGATCTGGTCCTTGTGCTCCAGGCACTTGTGGAAAAAAACCAGGAGGTGGAACTGGTTGCACAGTGCCAGCTGCAAGTGGGAGAGAAGGCTGGGCTCCACTAAAGGGCTGCATTTGTGGCATTCTAATTGGCATCGCTGCTTGAGGCATCCCTGCTTGAGGCATCCCTCCAGGTGGTTGACCAATAGTTGGTCCTCCTTGTTGGCCAATCATCATTTGTCCAGGCATTTTGGAAAGCATATGGGGTGCCTGTGTAGAGGGCCCAGGAGCTAGCATGGAGGACCCTTGCTGATGCTGCTGTTGCTTACTTCGGTACTCTGCAATAAGATTTGTGTGCTCCTTCTGCTGCTTGCGTACCTAGAAAAGCAAAATTTCAATGTTATTAGCTGAATGACTTTAAAAAGACAACAAAATCTCTCATTTGTTTGTAGAAAGATATTTCGCATACCTGGTCCAATTGTTTCTGAATCTTACTCTGTTCCTCAGTGACCAGTTTGAGCTTTTCAGCATCTGCTTCTGCAAATTCACGCCCAGCTTTCTTTGCAGTGCGCTGCTTGGCACATAGAGCTTTACGGGATTTGCGATGTGCTCCAATTTGCTCTTCTAAGAACTTCAACTGCATTTGCAGCAACTGCTGGGTGTGCACAAGCCATTCTTCATATTGGTGCTGTTCAGCATCATCTGTTATGAGTGTGATGGGCCAAAAACATTAAAAGCATCAAATAAACTGAACTGTCTATAACCTGAATGCACAAAGTGTGCCTATATACTTTGCACTATTTGAAGCAAACTATATTTTCACTATGCAACAAAAATAAATATACAGTGCATCCGGAATATTTTCATAGTGCATTTTCCACAGCCTTATTCCAAAATTGATTCAATTCATAACTTTCCTCAAAATTCTACAAACAATACCCCATATAAATGACAACAGGAAAGAAGTTAGTTTGACATTTATGCAAATTTAATGGCTTAGCCACTCAACAGACTTTTTTAGTGTGAGACAGTGTGCATAGGGTTGTTGTCCTGTTGGAAAATAAACCTTCACAGGTTTTCATCAGGGATGTCTCTGTACATTGCTGCATTCATCTTTCCCTTGATGCTGACTAGTCTCCCAGCTCCTGCCGCTGAAAAAAATCCCCACAGCATGATGCTGCCACCACCATGCTTCACTGTAGAGATGGTATTGGCCAGGTGATGAGCGGTGCCTGGTTTCCTCCAGACATGACACTTGCCATTCAGGCCAAAGAGTTCAATATTTTTTTCATCAGAACAGAGAATTTAGTTTCTCGCGGTCTGAGAGTCCTTCAGGTGCCTTTTGACAAACTCCAGGCAGGCTATCATGTGCCATCTGGCCACTCTATCATACACGCCTGATTGGTGGAGTGCTGCAGAGATGGTTGTTCTTCTGGAAGGTTCTCCTCTCTCCACAGAGAAATGCTGGATCTCTGTCAGAGTGACCATCTCCCTAAACAAGGCCCTTCTCCCCCAATCGCTCAGTTTGGCCGGGCGGCCAGCTCTAGGAAGAGTCCTGAGTCTTCCATTTATGGATGATGGAGGCTCATTGGGACCTTCAATAATGCAGAAATTTTTCTAAACCCTTTCCAAGATCTGTGCCTCAATACAATCCTGTCCCGGAGGTCTACAGACAATTCCTTGGACTTCCTGGCTTGGTCTGTGCTCTGACATGCACGATTAACTGTGGAACCTCATAAAGACAGGTATATGCCTTTCCAAACCATTTCCAGTCAACTTAATTTACCACAGGTGGACTCCAGCCAAGTTTTAGAAACATCTCAAGGATGGTCAGTGAAAACAGGAGGCACCTGAGCTCAATTTTGAGTGTCATGGCAAAGGCTGTGACTTGTGCTTTTTTCATTTTTTAAAAAATTAGCAAATTTCAAACAAACTTCTTTAACGTTGTCATTACGGGGTATTGCTTGTACAATTTTGAGGAAAATAATGAATTGAATCCATTTTGGAATAAGGTTGTAACATAAAATGTGGAAAAAGTGAAGCGCAGTGAATACTTGCCAGATGTACACACATATAATCTCATCATATCACCTAGAAACTGAGAATGTCCATTTTAATGTCTGATTGTTTTCTGCATTGCCAAAGTCATGACTTTAAATTTGTTTACATACGTAATATAATAATAATAATAATAAATAAGAGAAAAGGCTAATAATAGTAGTAAGTAGTTGTTGCAAAAATAGAAATGCAAACATACTAATGATGCCAAATTGTGGAGGATTCGGTCTTGTTTGAACCTGGTTGCTGCCTTCTCCATCCTGAAATATAAGGATTGAGTTTAAGATACAATTTTAAATTCACACAAAATGTGAACTATAAAGAAAAACCAACCTACCTTAGAAGAACCAGGTGCAAGCTGAGCCTGGGAATCCTCATTTCCAGGGGCTGAAGTTAACCTCTGAGCCAAGAGAGATACTTGTTGCCTAAAGTTGAATAAAATTAAAATTAAATCTGAAACAGAACTGAAATAGGCAATTCCATGGAAATGTCAACCAGCAAATTGTTTAGCAAAGGAACAAAACTTAATTTAGATCTATATTACTGTATTAAAGAGCTAGAACTGATTTATGGTAACTGCATAATTTATCCACATGAGGTATGCATCAAATTAATCAAATTATAAAAAAATTCAAATTAAAATCTTTCTACTTTTTATGACTATTATTTAATTGTGCATTTCAAAGTGTATTTGTATCTCTCAAAATATCAATTTGTTACATGTATAACAATTTCCTTATTTTCACTTGCTCTAACCGTTATTTTTCTGATATCCGGACTCTATTATCAAACAAACAAATGGTATTCACTCTCTCTAAAAAGTAACATTTCCTATTTTCACTTTTACATCCACAACGCTAGAACCAATTAACAATTTTAGTTTTTACCAAAGTGTGTTAATAATGACAAAAATAGTACCTATTCATTCCAGGTGGTACACCCATTGGATCTTGAGCCAACACCCTCTTAATTCCTTTCAGCGCAACCATTTTAGCCTTCGCAATAGGATCCATTATGTCATCTGTCATGAATTTATCCAGCTCTAAGAAAAAATATTTACAAAAGCAAATACATTTTAGGGATACTAAAATAAAAAAAAACAGCAGATGGAGATTATTTCAACACACCTTTATCTGGGAAAAAGTTGCTGGCCAAGTTCTGCTGTTTAACAATATGTGGAGGTGGTGCTGTCTGTTGCTGAGAAGTAATACCAGGATGAATTCTGCTGGGCTGTCCACCTCGTAAAATTCCTTGCTGCTGTCCCATTGCTGCATGGGGAGGTGAAGGCATTGCAGCACCAATTAACCTCTGCTGCTGTTGCGGTAACACGTGAGGTGGCCTAGGCACCATGCCTGCTTGAGGCACAATGCCCTGGGATGGATGGTGGTGCTGTGGCATCATAATTTGATTTTGCCCCTGAGAAGGCTGTTGCTGATTTTGAATGCTGTGAAGTTGACTACCAATCCCTCCCTGTAGAGCACTTAAATGCTGCTGCTGCTGCTGTTGTTGTTTCTGAAGCTCCTTCTTTTCATGCTCCAACAGATCTTGTATTAATAAAGGTAGTTCACTCGCTTCCAGTGAGCTTTCTACTTTGTCTAGATCTTCTGCTGTAGAGTGGTGGCCAGCATCTGGCAACCCAAGTGGATCATTACCCAGGTCTGGATGTGGTGCAGTTGGTGGAAAAGACAGTGTATCTGCTTGGCTGGGAAGAGGAAAGGGTATACCACCTAAACGGACGGTGTTCAAAGAAGCAGTTGCGGTCTCTGGTTGATTAGAGGCTTTTGTACCACTGAGCAAAACCGACACGGTTTCACTGAGGTCATCTTTAACCGAAGATTGTCCTGACTGTGGTTGTTCAACCAATCCCTTGTCTTCAAGTTTTACAGACGACAGTCTAATGGAATCAGAGGACTCTACTTTTGGAGTATTGGTAGCAGATGAACACTCTGTCTTTGAAGGTGGTTGAGTGGCAGCTGTGTGCGTGTCCTGGCAAGCTAAATCCACTCTTGGTTTCTCTTCCACCTTGATTTCTACATTAGCAGAAGACCCTGGTCCTTCCCCCTCTGCTTCCACAAGTCGTAACTGGTCAGAAAAAACATCTTTGGGATCACCTTGATCAAGCTCAGGATCAGTGTATGCCAGCAAATCGAATTCATCACTGTTGAGCAGATCATCCAAATGAGGATCATTGGTCTCAAGGTTGTCAAGGTTTCCCAAATCATCATCCCCTTTATCAGGATCGAGGTCAAGAGTAGCAAGATCATCATCCTCCACTCCAGTTTCTGCCACTGTATCACCCAGCCCTTTGGAAGCAAAGGCATCCTCTAGGTCAGACTCAGGTAGGTCAACTGGATTCACAACAGTCTGTTGACCTCCTATTGTACTTGTTTGAGGAAGCTGTTGAGTAGTAGTGTGAGAAATGGGCGTTTTAGGTGTAGTAGTTGGCACCTGCTGCGGCCGTAGTTGAGGCTGAGGAGGTGGTACATTGCTTTGTTGGTGCATTAATAACTCCATGCCACCCTGCTGTAAGCCAAGTCTGGGATCACGCATCCCCTCAGCTGACGCATCAAGAGATGGGGGTAAGTTCTGCTGAACAAAAGCAGCATTTATTTCCTGCTGTGGAAGAAACATGCGTTGTCTGGGTAAAGGCGCCCTTTGCATAAACTGAGGACCCAGTGGCATCCTCTGGGAATTATGTCTCAACTCTATAAACTGAGGTGGTGCCCCCGACACATGGCTTTGTACAGCCTCTGCGCCAGTACCTGTAACCCCTGTCAAAGGATTAGGCATATTCTGCATGGACTGCAAGTTGAGAGAATTGTTGATGGGAGTGTTAAGGTGCTGCCTGGGAATGGCTTCGATCATAGATGGTTGTGGGAACCTCCGCGGAGCACCTTGGTTTTGCCACTGTGCAGGAAATGGTGGACGAGGATACATCCCCTGAGAAATATTAGGCCCAGCTTGCCTACATAAAAAGTGCAGATTGTAAAATGTTAACTGTGAAGGTAGCCTTTACAAGGAACGTGTTTAAAATGTCTTCATATCATTGTACCTTAATGCACTGGGCTCCATAGTTGCTGGTGTCCCAGGAGGAGGAGGGCGGCAAAGCTTTTCATCCATTGATCCCATTGGCAGAGGCATCCTGTTGCCAAGGGCTGCCTGAGCAACCACAAGTCTGCCCTGATGGATGTAAGGTGATGTTATGCCAACTAACAAAACACTTTTGGCTGCACAATCAATCAAAATAAAAATGTAAATCAGGATATGACAGTGTTTTCAAATCACAAACACTGCAATTTAGTTGGGTCAATATAAATAAATGCTGCTCCACAAACTAATCTCTGCATGTGCTTGGAGTTTGGGTCCCTTTTAGAGTTCCCAAACTTGAAATGAGAAGCACCAACTGTTGTCAGCAAAATAACCTTTAAAGGCTTCCTGCAGTTTTTTGCCCAAATAAAAGCTTGCTTGTTTAGCATTTAAAAGAAAGAATTTCAATATTAGTATTGTCATTTTACAGTTTTATTGTAAAATGTATTATATTTTTTGTAATATTTCATTTTATCTGTAAAAATATTGTAATTACTGTTATATAACATTGTTTTTGACCAAATTAAGCAGCCCTACAAACAAGCACAGCAATCTGGATCATTTAAAAAAAAATCTAATCATGCAAGCATAGTTTACCATTTCATCAGATTCAGTTAATCACAATCAATATTAATTCAATATCAATACCTGAGGGTAAGGAGGTGGTGCTCGCTGGCTTTTGTCTTGCTGAAAGGCCGGCATTTCCCCGCTTGGCCAATTCTGAGCAGGATTACTCACTACAGGTGCTTCCTTCTCTTGGCGAAGTGAGTTTCTCTGCATTTTTTGCCTTATCAAAAACTCTCTTAATCGCTGCCTCTGTGATGCATAAAACAAAAAAATTCTAATTCAAATCTTCCTTAATTCTACACAAAACTCTTTGTAAATTGGTTTAAAATAAAATCGTCTTAATTGGTGTGTACTTTACCTGTCTGTGCTTTTCTAACTCGGATGGACTAAGGCTCATGAGAGCTGGATCCTGTCCAGCTGAAAGGTCTGACATATCCTGCGTCCCTGGCATGTTGGGTAAATGTGGAGCATCTGTTGGCCGCACAGTTGTTTCTTGGTTTCCAGGTTGAAGTGCTATTCTTGAGTTAAAATCTGCACCCACTGGTTGCTTCTGGGATTGCGGCTGCTGGAGATGGACCTGAGCTTGCTGAGTAGTCATCATCTGCTGCTGGCCAACAACTTGTTGCTGGCCCATTTGAAGACCTACACCAGGACTGCAGTTAAAAGCAGGGGGTTTCCCAGAGAGCGGATCTACTACTGAGGGTGAGCAAGGGGGTTGCTGGCTGTGATGAGGTGAGCCTCTAAAGGGGGAGTTACCTTCTGGTGCTACAGAAGATGGGCGAGGGGGTTTATGCAGTGAGGCAAAGGGATCTCTGGACTGAGGTCGTGAAGGTGGGCGAGAGTAAGGGTCAGGTGACTGGAAGCGTGGAGTGGCTGGCGACTGCACAGAAAGCATATCATTGGAAATAGCTCCAGGTGTGAGAGGCGACTGAGAACTGCCTTGCGACTGAGGACTGGAAGGCAATCTTGAATATGTTTCTTGCTGAGGCGCAGGAAGCCTTTGGGGTAGAGGAGAGGAGCCATCACCAGATTGAGGTCGCGGTGTGAGAGGAGGCTGAGTGTAAGGGTCAGAGAACGTGGAGGGAGAATGGCGGTAGCTCTCAAGCGGATGATTAGGAGAGGCACCCGGAGTGTGCGAAACTGACAAACCACCAGCATCCCCCTGATGCATACGAGGTGTCATGGGTGCTTTGAATAACACATCTCCAGAGTCCAAACTAGCAGGAGAACCAGAGCTTAGGTCTTGCCTGCCAAAAGCAGAACGTGGAGATGGGGCATTCATTTCTGCCCGATTTGGGCCCACCCCAACTGGTGAAGAAGCTATTGCAGATGGAGACGGAGATGAAGCATGATCTTGTCGGGCAGCTCCATGCTGGGCACGGTAAGGGTCGCCACAATGGGTTGTATGAGGTGGTGAGAACATCTGAGAATCTCCAGGCCCACCAGGCCTAGGTCGAGGACTCTCAGGTGGACCTAAGGCCTCCTGAGAGGGCTGCTGCGGTTTGGGGATCTGCTGTTGTGATCTAAAAAATGGGTCAACCTGTTGGGCCCTGCGAGGAGTCCCTGGTTGCATGTCAAGGGAGCCGAAACTGGCTGGCCGTCCCTGAGTAGCACCCTGTGAGCCAGGCATAGGATATCCTGAGGAAGAGGCTGGCAAGGGGCTGGAAGAAGGCTGCGAGTATGGGGTGGATGGCTGAGATTGAAGGTGCGGAGACTGAGAGGGAAGTTTAGAAAATGGGTCTGTCTGCAAATCAGCTGAGCAAGGAGTCTTAAGGGGTCCATCAGGAAAAAAGGCTGAAGATACAGAGTCTGGGGCATGGGGGTAAGGACTCTCAGCAGAGCTCGGCTGGGAGGGAGTGGATACAGATCCTGAGGGTGGGGGAATTTGGAGGTGCAGATTAGGGCGCTCCCCTTTAATACGGCCAGGCTCAGTTTTGATAGGTCGACATACTTGACTCTCTGCCTGCTGTTGAGAAGAATAAAGAAAAATATTTACAATTACAATGCAAACACATCAAATGATACACAGTACATTTGAACAGATGGTCACTTACCTTCTGTGCCTTGTTTATTCTCTGAGCTGCCCTATTATCTTTGGCCTTTTGCTGAATGGATAAGGGACAAGTGGTAAACAAATGAATACTGTTTAAGGACAAAGACAGTACTTTGAAATTAAGTTAAACTACAGTTTCAAACTAGCACCTACCAGATAAGGAACCTTGTCTGCAGCTGATACCTTCCTCCAAATCTTCATTATTTGTTTGCAGCGACTTGCCCAGTCTATGGAAAGAAAGGAAATATTATAACTTTTAGCCATGTAAGCCCTCCGTATTTTTAGGAGTAAAACTATTTCTAAATTAAAGTGGAATTAGCAGATACACATAAAATCTTTAAGATTCAAAAGTCAGTTTAATACTAACCAGGGTAGTCCTGTTTGAGACTAGGGAAGTTCATGTTAGCATATAATACAGGAGAGATGGTAGATAGATTTCCCAATTCCTCATCCTTCTCCCAACGCTGCAGACTGCGCTGATTGTAGGAGAGGCCATCACCTTCCTGTTCAGTAGGAGTTGGAGGAGTGGAGGGGGTAGCTGGAGTGGATGGTGTTGCCCATGGACTTTCCTCATCCTGGTCTGGACTGAAAAGACCACCTCGATCACTGTAGATGAGAAAAATAAAGTATATATAAAGGAGGTGAAATCCATTAGGGGACAAAGGGGAGAAGGGCAAAGAAAAAAGCTTACCGTATGTCAAAAAAGGGAGACTGGGAGAGACCTGAAAAAGAGTCCATCATACCAGTTGAGGGGAGTGCACCAGATAAGGAAGCACCTGTAGTTAAATCATTGATTTTTAAGTGTATACATTCATAACAAATCTAACTAATATAACATACACACATACATATATATTTATTAGGGGTGGGAATCACAGGTCAACCCACGATATGATAATATCACAATATTTTGCCCACGAATCACAGTATCACGATACCAGTGATTCTGTGACAGACGATATATTGCAAGAAAATCACTTACGATATATCACAATATCATTTTGTAAATGGAAAAAAGCATCAAAAAAGTCATATGATCATGTTTTTCATTATTAAAACTAAATAATTTAATCTTTTTTGAGATATAGCATTAAAGTACAGTAAGTGCATTTAAAGCCATCAAACAGCCATGAGAGAACAGTTTTCTGTGACTAAATGATTTATAATAAAGAAAGTTATAACTTTCTCCAACTTATTCATAGCAGCAACATTTCATATTTGGAAATTGCAAAATGCACACATTACAAAAAACGTGAAAAAACACTAAAAGTATGGTCATAAAGTATGGTCACATCTGTGTACCAAGCGCGTTAACCAATCAGGAGCCTGCTTGCTGCTGTCACATATAATTCGTCTTGTGTTCATCTAATGGGCGATCTTTGGTCTAATGAATCTATTGTTGCCTAGCAAATCATTTTGACTGAGGGCAAAGTGAAGTTTCATAACTTTAAACTTATTTCTTTGCAGTAAAGAACATCCAGGTAGTGCGTTGGCTGAACCACATTTATGTGGCTGTTAATGCATAAAAGAGTGGTCTTTTATGAAATTTTTCTCCCGGAGCACCTTGAACGTGCGTCTATTTTGCTTCAAATGGATTCAAAATGTTCACACATCAAACTATTCACGATGTTGATGCTGTATTCGCGTTCGGTGAAGCGCCACCACATGAAGTCTGGGGGTAATGCCACTCCAGGAAGCCAAAGCGGTAAACAGCCACAATGTATAAATTTAAATATTCTAATAAAATATCGATACTTGGAGACAGCGTATCGTTAAAGTCTCGCGGCTGGAAATATCACGATAAATCGGCATATCGATTATATATATATATATATATATATATTAGGGTGGGCATAGATTAATTTTTTAATCTAGATTAATCTCACTGATTTTGAAATTAATCTAGATTAAAATGGCTCATTTGAATTCTGCTGAAGGCATTCAGAATATGTGTGCAAACCAAATAATGACTGGTGCTTTCACACTTGGTTCGATTGCCTGGACCGAACCGGAGTTCGATTGCTCCCTGGACCGTGTTCATATTTTATTTTTGGGTCCAAAACCGGGGTGCGTTTGCGTCATCAAAGCAGCAGCTGTTTATCCCGTTACTTGGTAACGACCTCGAGCGAGAAGGTGGCAAAATGAAGCGCGTTGTTCACCTAACTTTTATATTTTTGTTTTTGAACCGTTAGTGTTGTTACCAAAGCTTCAGTACGTAATGGCACTTGCGTCTATCTGCCGCAGATGTACTGCAAATGCTCTAAAGAACGCTGACGACAAGCAGAAATGAGATTTACAGCTTTCTGCTTGCAGTATGTCAGTCACGCTCGTCAGGACTCAAGAACGGTTCGCGGGTGCGCACCCGAGTTCGGAAGACAGCGTTAACGCATGATGTGGTAATTTCACAGCATACACGCAGGTTCGAAGACTCGTTCTCGCTTCCTACAGTGCAATTCGGCTAGGTAGCTATACATCCACGCTAAAATATCACTGTGAAAGTCATCATAGCTAGCGTAGTATAGACCCTGCTCCCAACCCAACATTTGAGAATAGATTAATGGCGATATTTTTTTTATTCGCCCGATAAGAGTCTCACGTTAACGACCCACCACTAATATATATATATATATTTTTTTTAAAATAATAATATATACAATTCTGCCAATACCTGGAAGGAGGTTTCTTTGAGGAAAACCACTTTGATTTGGATCACTCTCCTGAACAGGCTTAATGCTAGGCTGCAGCGGCCCACTCACAGAGCTCCCCTCAGTGGGTCCAAGTACTTTGCGGAAGAACTGCTCCGAATCCTGACTTTCTAGCCCCCGAGGGAGATCTGCTAGGTGAAAGGGTGGTCTCTTGAGTAATACAACCGTTCATGACAACAGGTACCTCTCACTTTTTTTGTTGACGAAAGCATTTACCTTCTTTCTTCTGTATTTCAGACCCTTGTGCTTCTCCTGAGCTCTGATCCCTGTTGGAAAGTTGCCCAATTGCTCCTTGGCCTACTGCTACAAAAAGTTATGCAAGTTAAATATTTTATGACAACATTCATTGCTTAAATATCTAACTACCTCAGCTTTGAAAATCCTACCTGCTCGATCACCTGAAGGCTTGGATCCCTCACTCTCTTGCTTTAGTTCCATGGCAAGACCAGTCGGCCTGACTATGGCTTCAACTGTAAGAACAAAATGATTTTTTTTTTTTTTTAAATCTGTCACATCTAACTTTATTACTCTCAAACACAAATACTGATGTAGTGTCTTACCTGGTTCAGAGGCTGTACTTCTGGCCCCATTACCAGGGAGAGGTGGTCTCAGAATTCCCTGTGTATGTCTTTGGGTTGGAGTAGCGAGAAAAGCTCTCTTACTCTGATCGAGCAAAGTCTTGCCAAAGAAAGCTTCCTGTAGGTATGCAGGAAACATGTCCTCCAACTTGCTCTTCTTTCTGCCCCTGCGCTTCTTGGCTTGCTCACCCTCTCCCTCTGCTGTCTTTGCCTCTGGGACATCGAGAGGTATGTCAGGATGAGGTCCTACATGAATAAACAATGACTGTTAAAATGAATCATTTGGTGAACGCTTTGAGATCGTAAAAGATGATGAGATGTTGATCACACTACACTAAGAAACAATTTAAACATTCTAAAGGATGCTGGACAAAAAATTATGTATGTTATGCATGCATGGATGGATGGATGGATGGATTATACTGCCCCAAAAACAGTAACAAATGGTTTGCATGACATTAATCACCTTAATACAAGCTAATAATGCAGGCTGCCATGTTTAAGTCAACAAAATTTAAATTTTTCATGCTGAATAGAGACCAAAGAACATTTTATATAGAACAAGTTAAGACATGACAGATTATTATAAAATTAAATTTGAGATTGTACTTCACTGTTTATATCGTCACTGTTTTGATGCAAGGCATACTGAATATTATATATATATTTATATAACTGAAAGACATTTTTGTGGTCAATAAAGATTGACAGCCCTGGGCAGTTGCACCCACAGACATTTTTTTTGTAGTTGGCACGAACATTTGTATTTTGTGTTTATGTCAGATTAAAGCATAGTTTTTGGAAAAATATACCAGAGTGCTTAAAACATTCCAAGACTCAACACTGATTCAACAAATATTAGAAACTAGTTTTTGCTAGGGTAGCGTGAAGGCCAATTTGGAGACACTTGCCTTCCTCAAGTTTTGTTTCAGCTGCTTGACCTTCAGGAACAGCATCACCAGAGGCAGACAGACTCCTCCTCATTCGTGTGTGACACTTTCTTTGCCGGACCATGAACCCTCCAATCCCTAAAAGTGGGGTGGGGGAATTGTATTCTATTAACTTTCCTTCAAAGCACAGAACACTAATCCAGCTATTAGGAAAAAATGGCTCAGTGACCTGGTCTGTATGGTTTCCGCTTTCTCTTCTTCCCATCATCAGTCTCTTCTACTCCTCCTTTGAGAGTTTCACAGTCAGCCATGCCCTCTATACCTCCATCTGTCCCAGTTTCTCTGTCCACTCCTCCATCCCTATATGGGCTCCCAGGTGCTTCCAGCTTGGGCTCACATTCCATTGCTTCTGCACCTCCTATAACAATTCTCATTATTTGCATTTACAATCAATCACATTCAAAGCGAGTCAAAACACTGATTTATTAACACAATGTTCCAGTAAATCAGCTTAAAGAGTTCTTTTATAACATTTATAAACATTGTAGCCTTGACTTGCAACGAAGATAAAAAAAATAATTGGTCAACAAGTCAACTTTATTTTTATAGGGCTTTTAACAATGCAGATTGTTTCAAAGCATCTTCACAGTGTTAAACAGGAAAATAATGCAACAGAATATATTTCAATTATCATACAGTAACAATGTGGGCTTTAGATCAGTAGTTTAGTTGATATGGTTAATTTAGTTTAATAATTAAATTTATTTGGATATTTAGTTGAAAAATGTAGGGTCCCCAACTGAGCAAGCCAGAGGCGACAGTGGCAAGGAAACCAAAACCCCATCAGGAGACCTAATGGAGAAAAATAAACCTTGGGAGAAACCAGGCTCAGTCGGGGTGCCAGTTCTCCTCTGGCCAATTAACAAACAGCGTATGATTATTATTCTGGCAACTTTACAGGTCAGAGGTTATAATAGATCGGAATATACGAAAGATCGGAGGCAACACGCCAGAGACAGGTTTATTGAGGATGATGTGTCGATTAAATAATTCTTAGATATAAATAATCAAAATATCGGAGTCATCACGTCAGAGACAGTTTTTTTTTGAGGATGCAGTATTGTTTAAACAATTATTAAATTACTATATACGAAAGATCGGAGTCATCATGCCGTAGATGGGTTTTATTGAGGATGCTTTATTGATGAAAATTATTAAAGTGTAATATTCTAAAGATCGGAGGCAACATGCCGGAGACGGGTTTTATTTAGGATGACATATCGCTTTAAACAATTATTAAATAGGAACATACAGTATAGAAATAATTAAACTTGGTAATAATCTGACCTTTCCCCTCATCACCATCTGCATCGCCTTCTTTCAGCTCATCAATACACATGGTGCCCAGTCGGGAACGGCGCTGCCTGCGCTTGTGCAGGGGTGACATGGAGATGCTTCGCAATAAAGACATGCCAGTCTCTGTTAGCCAGACACCCTCCAGACGATAAAACTGTGGCTCTGACCAAGCGGAAGGAGAAAGAGAAAAAGTCAGTTAAAAACAGCAAATAAATGAAAGCCTGACAACTAATTATCAAACATACACATACCTGGTTCTTTCATTTTGAAAGCAGACATCATAGGAGACTCCACTAATAGAGATAGATAATGGTTATTATTTTGTGAAATAGATGTAAAAATTAAAACTTCTAATCAAAACCATTATGAAACTCACCAATAGGCCTGGGGACATATGGAGTGCAGGCTGTACAGGCAAAGCCTTCATCAGATGCTTGTTCAACCTCATCCTCAGTGTAAAGACTCTCACATACAGCATGGACCCATCTTAAAAAAAATAATTAAATAAAAAGATATGCATTTAATATTTATTGAATAAAAATGAAGTAAACACTGTAACCAACAGGGCACTCAGTAATCATATTTCTTCAAATTTTACACACAGGGAAAATGTGACATGAATAGGACAGTGGCAAACTGGACACAGCACAGCTTAAAATCAAGGGTTGTCGATTATGCGTCTCCCAGTGATAGCAGAACTCCCCTCCTGTCCGCATTCAATTTGCACGGATCGACTGTTAGCCACACATTTTTACACAGTCTTCAAATGTATTCAAATTTTATAAAAGCATATTTGCTGAATGCTGACGGTAAATGAGAAAGTATTATAGCTTTTGCCTTTCTATTACTTAAAAGTATTATAGCGTTTGCATTAATATTTTTCTACTGTATCCTTTATGTTTAGCCGTTCTATCTAATAACATAGTAGAACGAACTGTTAAACAGAGAAGGAGAATGGGAGCTTGGATTGTCCTTTATTAATATAATGCAGTTACTGACTGACCTGTCACAGTGCTGACACTGCAGAAGCAGCTCCTCCTCCATGAAGTTCTCTCGACACACAGGACATGTTACCAGGCTGGCACAAGGGCCGCAGTGATTGTAGTTATTTTGCCACTCACAGTGGAACCCAGGGGAGCTAGCACCACACTGCATACAGCACACACACCTGAAGGAATAAGATCAATGGTTCAGTCACCACATTTTTCTCTTTGGGCTCCTAAACTGGCACATATAAATCACTGTACAGCGGCAATGGCATACCATTTGCACTTCCAACCTCCCTTGGGCACAGTCTGTAAGGGTGGGTCCAAGCAATAAGTGTGATAGCTGACATCACAGTCGTCACAAAGCAGCAATCGAGCAGGATCTGAAGCCTTCCCACACACCTCGCACACAATGCACTCAAGACAACGCCAGCCTTTTCTTAACATCATCTTGGTGATCTATAGAGAAGAAATCCAAATAAAGAAATAATAAGGATTGGTGTATCACAAGGATCACTATACAGGATAGAGTTTAAAAGCGTACCTTGCTGTTAACACAGTATGGATGATAGCATTGTGCACACTGAGCACAGGCTAAAAGCTGGCCCTCCACACCTTGTCCAAAACTACCACACACTACACACATGTCCTGTTACACAAAAAGAGAAATCAAATTGTCACTTATGATGCTAAAATTTATAGGAAGTTGAAATAATAATCATAATTATAATAATAATACAAAAGCACGTACCTGCTGCAGGACAAACTTATCAGTGTTGGAGAAAAGTACCACAGTATTTTGCATGGTGTCATCTTCCTCTTCATCTTCTTCTTTGCTAAGTCCAGTGTCTGCAGTCATGCTTAGCTGTAAATATTACAGATGCATTACATTTAAACCTTTTTTAATAAAGTTATTTCAGTTTTAGTAATTTTAGAAAGGCATTACTTAAACTCATGCAAGTTAGTTGCGATTGGCAATTTTTTTTATTTCCATTAATGAAAACATTTCTAATAGTTTTAGTTAGTAACACTGGTTGTAATGTTTTGAATAATTAATATCACTACAACAAAATATTTTATTTTAACAAGGGCACTAAAATGTTGATTTACAATTGTAATAAACCACATATAAGTTTACATGAAAGTGAAATATGCCTTAAAATATTAGTGAAAGAAGGGACTGCAGATGAAGTGAAGCGCTTACTATAAAGGCGTCAATACAAGAGGCCATTGCTTTGAGACGTGACCGTCCACGCCCTCTTCCACCACCACCAGCACCACCACCACCGCTGCTGCCGCCACCACGTGGTCGCCGTTTCCCTGGGAAACCACTGCCTCGGCCCTGAAGTGTCAGAAAATACATTTATGAGCATCAAACTCAACTACCCTTGGACTAGTGGAGAACATAAATCTACCAGAATTATATTTAATTAAAAAAAAAGTTCTGAGACTGACATCCACCTGCTTTACCCGTGAGCGTCCTGGAGAACCCCTACGCTTCACTTTCTCCCCATCGGGCTTCAGCGGATCAAAAGGCAACGAGTCCTCTGTTTCGGTAAGCAGCGAATCGGAACGGGTTCTGCCAGCTGGCACCAGACTGAGTTCCATGGACAGCATCTGAGAGTCTGCCTCAGCCGGCGAGCCGAGGAAACCACTGCTGCTCTCGTCACCATGGCTAATGTTTGATGTCTCATCGAGGACCAGCTCAGGCTTCATATCATCTTGCATCTCCTTCCTGGACTGATCATCTTCTCCCTGACTCTCATCTTTGAGGAACGATTCCTCTAAGGATTCCTCCACCCCCTGCTCATCATCCTCTTCTTCATCCTCAGACTGGCCCATTCTGTCATCAGTGTCAGATGCAAGGGGCATTTCTGTCTGAGGAGCAGGTGGAGGAGTCCTGTCTATTGCCTCTTGCCGCGACTCAGATCCCACGTCCTCCAAGTCCATCGCTACTGGCTCAGCTTCTTCTAAAACAGGAAGTGTTATTTGAGAAGACTGAGAACACAGGCTTGATGGAGGCTTTGTTTCAGTGGCCTCCACTCTACTCTCCACCTCTGTCTCGGTTTGAGGAGGCTTGTCTTGCCCTTGCGACTCCTGCCTTTCTATAAGAGTCTCGGGATCATCAGGTTGGGCTTCCTCTATAGTGCCAGGGACAGGGCTGTCTGGGCTATCCTTCATAGGAAGGTCCTGAGTGTCCTCTGATTTTTCCTCAACGGCCTCTGTAACCACTGTGTCACTGTTACGCTCCTCCTCTTTTTGTTTTTCACCCATATCTATAGAAGACAAAAAGCTTAAGGACTACAAACATCCAAAATGACAAAATTTGGTAAAATTCTCTTAAAAGACTTAAATTATTAGTCTGTGGCATGGATATCATGAAAAAGGATTTGTGGGAACGGTAAAGAATGTTTTGTGATAGTTTTGGAAAAAAATGTAAAAGTAATTTTGCAACAACAAAAAAAGATAGTTACATATCGCAGCTATTATTCTGAATAAAAACTTAATATTTGCAGCTTGTTCGCGAAGAAAACAATTGAAAAAGTGAATTAAATTTTTTTAAATGTATAAATATAAATTTCCCCCTCGAAAATATAATTATATCTTGATTACACTAAACTATGCTGCCATTAAAAAGGAGCATATTTTCGTGTCAGGGCCCATGTAAGTGTTTGCAGATGAACCTGAACTATGGTGGGTTTTGAAATTTACCTGGAACCGTAGCTGAAGGAGCCTGCTGCTCTGTAGAGACCTCACTGTGCACATTAGCCTCTGTGGAGCACTCAGCACCTTCTGGCTGTAGTTCCTCCTCTATAATGCTTTCTTTCACTTCTGCCATGCCAACCACCTCAAGCTCTGTCCCTAAAATGAAACATCAGCTCAATATCCACATCTAATATAAGTCAATAATACTCAGTTCACAGAGAACAGAAACTAAGGCTGGGTATCACCAACTAACCCATGACACCACATAAACATTGCATTACAATAACTGCAATGCAGCATTCAAAACTGAATTTGAAGAACATTCTAAATTACATTTGAATTCCTGAATTTTTAAATTTACATTTGTCAGTCACACTATCATTCAAAAGTTTGGGGTCAGTGTAATTTTTTTTTTTTAAAGAATACTTAATACTAAATTAATACAGTATAGACCAGCTATAACCAGCTAAATTTAAAACCTAAATGATTTACAGGAATAAATGCAACAGGAATCATTAGTGTTTACACAACAAATGTCACGTGAAAAATACAATCATAAGTACGTCTTGGACCCTATTCAGTCCTTATCACATGAAACTAGTTTTAAAGAGCCCTTTGAAACAGTTAAAAACAGAGTATTAAAGAACATACCCAATTCCATTGGCACCTCCGAATCAGCTTTCTCATCTACATGTGTGGATGACACCTCAGACTCGATTGGAACCTCATCTGGGATTTCTTTGCAGAGCACACAGATGCATTTCTCCTCAGGAGGCCCTGACAGAGAGGCACAATCTCTGTGTACCCATCTGCGGAGGACATCAAACCAGTTAAAAATATGCAAAGAGGCAGATGAAAGTCAGTTTGTTTGTTACTTCATGGCAAATATTACTTCACATGACTGAATTTTTAAAGGTCACCTCCATTTTAGTAAACTGCTTCATTGTACAGCCCCAAATGCTCTGCTGTAGACATGAAGCAGCTCACCTTCCTGTTCTTTATGGCAGGAGGTACACAAACTAACCTGTGGCAGATGGCACAGCAATGTTGGAGTGGGGCCGAGGACTCCACGGCTTTACTGCACACGCCGCAGACAGAGGTGCGTTTGCGCTGGCAGCCATCGCATACTGTGTAGCTCTCAAACCATTGTTCAGAGCCAGGAAGCTTCAGTCCTCGCATGCCACAGTCAATACACACACGGCACCGCTGAAACAGACATGCAAATGAGGTCAGCCAAACCAATAGAGTGATATTTCACTCACAAAAATCACATTTTCCTATTTGCCAAACATCTGTTCAAACTTATATCACCATCACACGCCACAATCACTTAAAGGGACGACATAAAAGGACTGGCACACATTTTGAACCTCCTTAGAGGTCAATCACAAAGTGTCTTTTGCAGTTAAAAAAAGCGAAACGCAGGGCAGTGAGTCAAAAGAATTTGCATGCCATAAAAACACACTAGAGATGTGTTTTTTTTAAAGTTGAACTTGTTTGAACTCGAGCGTTGCGTTTTTAGAACAGTGCATCAATCGCAAGATGTCACAAAGGATGCGAGACGTGACCACATCTGTCAAAGGTGTCCATCTAGTGTATGTTTACATAGAAAAACAATGCAATTACATAGCAAACATGTGCTGTGTGTGAGCCGCCTCTTAAAAGTGCTTAGATGACATTTTATTTGAACTGGATCAGCTTATTTTGTGTTTTAACGACATGGTGGTGAGTTAAATGACAACAATTTTAATTTTTAGGGGAACCTTGGTTGAAAAAATTCAAGTGGTTTCTCCACCCAATTTTGGGTATGAGAAAAAAGCAGAGCAACTATGTAAATAAACTGCACAGATCTAATTTCTGCCTTAAATGGTGATAGATTAAGGGCATGTAAGAGTGAGTCATGAGTATAAGCTTACTTTGCACTTCCATGAATCAGGGGGCACAGAGTCCATGGCTGGCAGTAGACAGAAGGTGTGGTAGCCCTTGTCACAAGCATCGCAAACCAGCATCTTTGAATCCTCTCCTGGTTGCCTGTACGTCATAAAAAAAAGAAAAAAACGTTTACCACAAAGCTTGTGCGAACACCAATATAAATATAGTTTCATGACTTTATGTAAAGATGCAAGAAGCATTCAAAAATACCTGCAGGTCTGGCAAACCTTGCACTCGGGACACTGCCAGCCTGACCGCTGAAGTGGTGTAGCACTGATTTCTAGACAGGCGTCATGATAGTGCTGCCCACAGCCCGTACAGTATAGCAAGCCCGACAGGTCCCCAATGGAGTCGCACACTGCACACCGCGCCTCCTCTCCGGCTGCAAAACAAACAGAACGAGTATGTCATCTCAATAACCGCGAACGTTATTTACTTATTATATCGTGTCTCTTCCGCTGCAATTCCGTACCAATCTCCTCTGCCTTGTCTATGTGCTCTGGACAGAGGAGCGCCAGCTGCTTCATGGACTGGAATGATCCACTCGCAGCCGAGCAGGGGAAGTGGTAGAACCGTGAGCAGCCTTCGGCCCGGCACCGGATGGTAGCACCCATCCGTTTACAATAATCACATGGCTGAACCAGAGATAGAAAAGGCAAGTAAAAGATGGAAAAGTTAATTTGCCTGCCATAAAGCAATATTTATGAGGTTAAATGCTTTGATAAAGGAAGCTCTCGGCCTACCCGCTGTATCCCTGAGATGACTGCCTTATCCACGTTTATCAGCACCTCACCCTCAGTCTGTTCCACTCCCTCTGACCACACGGCACACCAGTGGTGAACCCAGCAGCTCCCTGTTTCATAAGAAATGATTTGCAATTAAAACACTACTTATATTATATATATATATATATCCCACATTTTTTATCTTGATTATTTAAGAAACACATTTATGGACAAGGTTTATGAGATCTTTTTTTATCCCAATTTTAAACTTAATTATATAATAATTGATCATTACAATCTGTATAATTTATTTGTATTATATTATTTATAAACATAATACTTTGTTATTATGTAAGAAGCATCAGTTAGAATTGGTTAAACTATAAATTAAACTTAATAAAGAATTTGATTTAAATGAAAAAAAAAAGATTAATACCTGTTACATAAAACACAAATCCACTACTGTTCAAAAGGAGATTAATAGTTTTATTCAGCAAGGATTCATAAATCCTGATCAAAAGTGACATTAAAATACATTTATAATGCTACAAAAGATCTCTATTTCAAACAAATGCTGTTCTTTTCACAGCAAAGATTCAAAATCACTGCTTCCACAAAAATATTAAGCAGCACAACTGAGAACCGAGAAAATTTGTCAATTTAGCTTAGCCATCACAGGAATAAAATAAAACTAAAAAAAAAAAGTGTGTGTATTACAAGATTAGTATTTTACTTTTCAAATAAATGTAACCTTTGTTAGCATAAGAAACTTCTTTCATGAACAGAAAAATCATAACGACCCCAAACTTTTGAAAGATTGTGGGCATGCAAATGATAATAAAGAATAATAATAAATTGCATATATTTTTTTGTGGTCGGGCAAGTGTAAAAATATCAGCAAGGGACATACAAATCTGAACAACTGGACCACAAAAAAATTGAGCACTATTATTCAAAATTGTCACAAATAGAAATGGTTAATGTAATTAGAAACTATGAAACTTCACTCAAAACATGGATAAAGGTGCCAAATCAGGAAGAAACTACTGTCTCACTCCAGCATCCGATCATGACAGTGACATCACTATTATTCAAACCACACGATTTCCTTAGTATACCTGTGTCATCAAAGAAAGATGCCAGGCAGGTGGATTCAGAGAATCCAATGGAAGACAGGTCATCGTTTCCAGCTGCTGGCAGAGAGGAGACAGAGGGCTCCAAACTGGGCCGATCGGAGGAGGGTCCAAAACACCGGAGCTCCCGTTGACCATGCAGACTGCGCTCCACACAGTTACACAGAGCACAGGCCCTGACATTCTCCCTAAAAAAACACCAACATAAATGATGATCAGCAATGTACACATTACTTCATCAAACCAGCTTAGTGCAATCAAATGTGACACATTAATATTCAAATTCTGTGTGTTATTTGACCTTGGCTGATCAACGAGTGACCATTTTGTCTACATAACCCCATGTTCTATTTAACGACGATAGCCTTTTCCTGTAAACTGAGCTATTCAAGCATGACCTACATTTTATGCAAAGCAACGGAACCGCAATATTTATAGAAGGCCTTACAATGATGAAGTGTCCACAATGGTGCCAGAGATGTCCTGTGCAGCAACAGGGGCACTCAGTTCCCCCTCAACTTGGACGCTCTCCTTTGCAGGGGTCCCATCATCAGCTGAGAGAAACATGGTAGTCGTAAGTTAAGATGAAGCAAATATAAATGTGCCCTTTAAAAATCACAGATAGGTAGCACTGTTCCCTCACAGGGAATTCAAGCAAAGGTCACATGCTAGAGAGAATTCCCATTTAAAGATATCATTGTGGTGCAAGATGTAAGATGATTTTTACATGCTTTGAAAGGTATCAACATTAATGCATCCACAAAACTGTGCATGAATTAAAAAAAGGTGGTTACTAAAACATGCACTTAAAAAGGGGCTGCCCTCTAAAAACAGTAAAAAGACACTAATGGCTAAAGAAATCATATTATTCTGATGCATGTTTTCCTGATTTTTACCAACCTGCAGTTTCTGAATCATTTTCTTCGCAGTTTGATTTCTGCTCGTCCATTCCTACTCCTGAAGAAGATCTCTATTGCAGAGATCTGAAACAGGGAGGACAGTTAGGGAATTCAAAAACAAAACGCTGGTACCACCGACGTAGAGCAGCATGCATGTACAAATCCAAGTTTTGCAATGCTCTACAACCACAAAACCATTGTGCCATTTTATTTAAGCCTCTCAAAGGCGGTAACGAAAAAGTTAGACTGGTTAACTGCTGGTAACCTCTCTCTGGATAATGCACACCATCGGATTAACTGGGTTTTTGGTAATGTCTAGTCATTCCGCAAACGCGTACTTAACGTGCATAATCCAGCAAAGTTCAAATTACTCCACACCTAACTACGCAAACATTAGTGAATATAAGAAAACACAAAGCAGCTGATTAAATACAAACCATGAGGTGGATTCGCGTGTTCGGTGCATTTTCTCCGTTTTGGTTAACGCTGGTAGATAAACAACGGTTAGTGGGTTTGTTAAATTTGTCTGATCCTGCAGCTGCGTCGTTCTGCTCAGCTTACAGTAGTGCCTAGAAGCTGCTAACACGCTAGCATTCTGGCCGGGGTTAACAAACTCTATGCAAAATAATCCATTCGCCCATCATCAAACCAGGTATATACAGACACGCACACACAGCTCGGTTGCTTAGTGATGACCCGCGGTCAATAAAACTCTATAAATTCGTGCATAACTAAGATAACATGTTACTTTCTTTATGTTAAACGACGCTAAAGGGAGAAACACAAAGAAAATACAACTTCCGTGTACCGCGCTTCCTGTGACACACATAACGAGGTCGGACTAAAACATGGCCAACATTATGTTGTTCCGCCTGTTATAAAGTGCACGTTTATAAACTCAAATGTGGTCAAACTGAAAAAATCTATCAATAGATCTATATCTATAATCAGACCTTGAGGTGACTTCATGTTGCTAGTTCAAAAGAAAATGAAAACAATTCAGTTTTAAGGTTCCATAATGTGCTCAATATTTCATGTATAAAAGAAAATAACCTGAAACAGTCTGAAATACAATGTCCTGTCCTTGTCAGTACTCTTGCACGCACATCTGATTTATATGCCTGTTTCCTCCCGTATAAAAAAAAAGTGAAAACAGTTTTGCAAGATACGAAATCAGCAGAACAGATAGTAACAGTTTAACATTTTATTTTTAAATTAATAAAAACAATTAAAGTATTTAATGATTCATTTTAACATTTTTATTGTAGTGACATGTTAAGCGGCTTTTATTGAATATTTCAGTATAGGTGGACACACTGCATATTTGCATTTACAAAATGTATGTAATTACCAGATAGACTTGTAAAAGCATACGATTTGGGGGGCATCCTAGCCTAAACTAACACAATTATTCGGACAAGACACGTTTTAGGCTAAGCATAAACCTCTTATGAATGCAAATGTTTGCATAAATTAATAGAATGTAATTGGAATTCCAGATAATCCTTGAATTAATTTATAGAGAGGTAAAAAGTAATGTGACTGTAATGGGGGAAAGCATACATTTTGCATTCTGTTGATATTGATATTCTGGTTTATCCTGATATGCTGGCGGGTTATCCAGGAAACTCAAATCTAAACTTGCTCTTACTGTGACCATGTTAATATATATATAAATTAGTGGTGGGCATAGATTAATCTAGATTAATCTCATCTAAAATAAAAGTTTGTGTTTACATAATATGTGTGTTTTCTTTGTATAATTATTATGTATATATAAATACACACACATGCATGTAAATATTTAAGAAAAATGTTATATTTATATATAAAATCATTATATTTATATATAAGATAAATTATATAAATATATATACAGTTCATACAAATGTCTTAAATATATACATGCATTCGTATTTATATATACATAATAACTATACAAAGAAAACACACATATATTACGTAAACACAAACTTTTATTTTGGATTAGATTAATCTATGCCCACCACTAATATAAATGCGTTTCTATCCTAATTTCTTCCCTCAGTTTGTTTAGTTAAAATGTTCGCATAAGGAACTGTGTACAGATAACTAATCCTGTACGCACTGCTTCCCCATTTTAACTTTTAACTGCGTAGCTAATTACAAAATATCGTAACGTTACATTAGTGCCATTCGCCCAAGTGTTTTTGTTATTATTTATTATCGATTAGCTGAATAGAATTAATTGAAAACACCCGATACCTAAAATATTTACCACGCCACTTTGACAATCCCTGACCCTTTAACTTGGTAATAAACTGTCAAGCTAAATCCTTTCACACTAATTTGTTGACATGTTTCACAAGCAGTTTAAGTCCTAACACGCTAACTGACAACCACATTCACACATGCTACAGACAACACAGTCCTTAAAAAAAATCAATTTTAAACTCTTTTCCCCGTTACAACATTTTCAATGGTTTTATACCGAGGAAAATATTAAAAAGTAACCTAACGTATTGCCTGTAAAGCAGTGCATGCTAACAGGCTGCAAGTAGCGACCCTGACGTTATATGGTATATAAAACTGCAAGCACTGCTATAAAACGAACTATAATAGAATAGTCATCCATTTTTATCAAAGTTTATTAACAGCCCCACTTTTGCCAAAAGAAATACATAATAAAATAAATAAATAAAACCCAGTTTCACATCTGCTAACTCAGCTTGCTAGCCAGATACTTTCATACTCTAAAACGCTGTTGCTCTTTCCAGCAACAACAGATAGATCGGTTTCAATGACTTAGATAGCAAAGAAAACGTTGGGAATAACACGACAATGTATACCTGACAGTAAGAAACACAGTAACTCTTAAGCTTTAACGTTAGTGGTTTCGGTGTTCATAAGGTCTTAATGACGATTCGTTCATCGACTGGTGCTGGCTAAAAATATGGCTTACCCATTTACCAAGGACATAAACACTCATGCACCACGCTAAACTACAAACCACAACGAGCTATCGTAAAACAAAAAACAAAAACCTAAACAGCCTGCACAATAATATCGCATTCTTAACGCTGGTGTTTTTAACCTTGAGTTTAGGAAACGCAATAACTAAAGCTAGCAGCACATTCATTTTGGCCGACAGATTCGCACTCACTTCGCTAAAGGGACGAAGAAGGGGGGCCCCGAGTATTGCTAGGGTGATTAATCAGCAAGTATATATATATATTTTTAAAATTAAATACTACTTTTAACACTCACCTACAATGCGTTGCTAACGTCCTCGTACATGATCGGAACAATCCTCCGGATAATAAACGCTGGGGTCCGTTTCATTTCATTAAGCTAGCTTTGGCTAGGCAGGGTTTACTAGTTTGTTGTTGATGGGGGAAGTGCTGTCGGACGAGCAAACGTTTGCAAAACTACCCGAAATTAAGATTTAGGTTGGCCAATACCAATGAATCAAATGAGTCCATGCTGGACTCTCATGTTTGCTGCTTTCATCCAGACTGAGTAGCTTTGGCTAACCCACACCCAGATCTTCAATCTGGAGAAATCTAGCAAGCTTGTTTGATAAACTTGCTTCATGTAACAGTTTGAAGGATAGGGCACCAGCTTTTTGTCGGTGCGAGTGCAGGCTGCAGATTAAAACATGTTTTTAACACCGGTGCTGAGTTCAACGGCGACCCCTACTTTTGAGAGGACAAACAAATTAGGGGTGCACTGGGACTAGAGACTTTTTCTCCCGTTTTAGTGTTTTACTTGTCAACTGTTGTAGTGCTGAAGAGATGCACTATAACTAACTATAACTGTTGTTTGGTTGTATTATTATGGATTTTATTAGAATGCACATCTATCTATCTGTCTGTCTGTACAAGTAAACTATTAAATAATCAAATTAGTTATTATTTTTATTCATTGCCTTAAAAAGGTAGGCATTTAAGTGGCCCATTTATTATCTGGCCACAATGCTCACATGCGCTCTCAGTACAGTCATTTAGTCATAATAGATATCCGTTAATTTTTGCATTCAAAATCAGACTATTAGCTCAGCGAAAATCAATTCTAAACAAATCATTTCAAATGAGTAAATGAGACCACAAAATATTGCCGACTCAAAGGTTAACTTTGTCTATTCTTAGATATAGATTTAAAAAGAGACATTGATCCCAGAGTGCAAATGTATAAGATGCACATTTTGAAATAAAATGCCTGTATGCCTATTTCTTATTAAATATTATCATTTTAGCATTGTTTAATAAACTAACCTGTTAATTATCTAGTGAAGAAAACAAGTGAGTTTTGATGTGTTGTCTTTTGAGCTGACAATACAGTTTGGATCACAAGCAGTAAATACAGCACTCAACACACTCAAACAGAATGTTTAATTCGCATACTGGAGAAGAGTGATGGAACAATGGCCATTTATGAAAAGAATCACTACCAACATCTACAATGCAGTCATGTTCTCTCTAACTCAATCATGCTTTATATAGGTCACGTTTAAATTCTGATATTGCAACATTCATTTGCACAGTGCAGGCCTATTCTGTGCACAGTGTCTTTTAAAACACAAACGGATACAGTATATTGATCTCTACAGAACATAACTTGGCACAGTAAAAAAATATATATATTGTCTGTACTTTCTGATCATACTACCCCATTGACAAGATTAATAACTTCTTCCCAGCTTTCACTGGGATTAATTTGAACAGGAAAGGTTTGGAGGAAGCCTGGCAGATTATCTTAAAAATCTGATTGGTTCACCAAAGGTAATGGTTGGGTGGGTCAACACTACAGTCTTTGCCATTGGCCTGATCCAGATGGAGTTTAGAACAGCTCCTCTCCAGTGGGGGTGTGTGTCCATCTGCCCCCTCCATAATCCTCTTCTATACCTTCACAGCTGGGAAAAATAAATAGAGGAAAAAGCATGCATTTCCAAAAACAAACAACACAGTCTCAAAAGCATAATTTTAGCATTACAGTGCTAAATCTTTTACATTGTCAGGCTGCAAGCAATGGATTAGCATAGTGCACTTAAGTTGTACATTTTGTTTCCTTTTCTATTTAAATAATATCCTATAAGCACATTACGCACCCAATGTGATTTTTGTTATTATTTCTTATTTTAATTGAACAAAATAAGCTTTCCCCCGATCATTAATGCTGATGCAAGTTTTTTTAAACACTAAAAAATAATAGAGAACTTAAAAATATCACAAACAATAATTTATTACTTCATTAATTTCAGGAAGCTGTTTTTTAGAACAGATCATTTGTAAATCATACTAAGCACATCTGAAGAGACAGTGGTGTATTCTTTGGTGTCCACAAGGGGGTGTGGATGCACTTAGTAAAAGCCAACCTGTTAATTCCTGTTTAGCACAAGACTGATTATTTCAGACAATTGACCACAATTAGTCAGACATGGTTAAACAGTGTTAACACAATATTTGGTTGGCAACTTATTTCTGTTTAGAACTTCTAAATGACTAACTATAGGATGTAGTATATGCTGATGTGTTTCAACAAATTGGGAACTGACATGATAGTGTATACTCAGTACAAAACAAGTTTTGTGTGAATAATGTCTAAACAAATCTTTTATTTATCAACACGATAAACTATAACAAGTAAAAAATAAGATTACAACAACTGTATCAGTGTCTGTTTGGTATAACAAAGGGCCTCAAGCCATAATCTGAATATATATTATGAATCCAAATGTATAAAAATAAATATTTATTACTCTTTGAAATATTTTCTTGTAAAACAAACATAAAAATACAAGTTTACATTTCAAATCCCATTATTGTCCATATGGTGATTATTCAATATGAAGAGTATTATCTGAAAAATATGATTTTTAAGTTACACTGAATATTTCACATATAACGGCAACACATTTACATATTCTCAATTAATAAAGTAATTTTAACAGTTATGTGGTGAGTAATTATACCAGTTATAGTGCCTAATGCATTTCCTTTTTTTTTTTTGTCAGTTTTTCTTCTTTTCCAAAAATCTATTTTATATTATGTTTGCGTATTCTTTGTCTTGATCATCAGTAAAACTTCTGAGGGTCAAGAAATATCCGTCCTAATGTGTGCAAAAGCCTTGCATACCAGTAAACCTCCTTTTGTTGCAAAAAAATGTGTTCATTTTCCATTTCCATTGTGGCATCTTGGAATTTGCTGCATGTGCTGGAAGAACTTTTGTGCATTACATTTGTCTGATTCGTGGAACAGATATTAGGGATCATGGCACTACTTTTAACCACCGCTCTTTGTAAGTTTTCTTTCATTTCTGTCTGGAAAAAGCCAAACAAGACACGAACAGGCCAAAAAGCCCAGTGTGCGAGTCTGTGATCCTCAACAGAAGCATAGTTGGATACCAGCACGCCATCCACAAATAAGTTCCCATGTTCTGTCAAAGGAGCATAAACCCCCATCCTCTCCTCCAGTGAAATTGAGACCACTTTAGATGGCTGAATTCCTCTATTGTCCCCAGTAGTAAGTATATAGTCCCCAGTCATAACTTCTTTGGCAAAAATAGCTTCATACTCATGGTGGTGCAGTTTGAGATTGTGAGCCGCAAAGATGAGGTGATTGGGAGTTATCGCCATTTGTTTCCCATTTTCTGTGCCAAAAATGAAGAAAGTGGCTCTGCTCTCTCTATCCAGATGTAGAAAGAGAAGTACCTGACTGAGAACAATTTCACCTGACCTAGACAAGGAAAGCACCTTCTTCCCAGGCCGCAAACTCGAAATAGGCTTTTGCACGCCATCGGCCATTGTCACAAGTCCCGATCCAGAAAAGCAGCCACCTTTCTCCACGGCTACAGAGTGATCTGGAAAAATATAGAGGTGGAATGAAGTTAAAGGGTAAAATTTACCCAAAAATGAAAATGTTATTATCATTTGCTCACCCTTGTTTGTCAATACACTGTATGTCAATGGGGTCCAAATCAACACTGGACCCCAATGACTGGGACAGCATTAAAATTTTGGGGTGAATTGTTCCTTTAAGAGTTAAATGAATTGATCCGAGTGAGGAATAACATTGAAAAGGAAATATTTAAGCTTACCGGCTTTGACAGAGCAGTGCACATGGTACTTGGATTCATAGTGCACCCAGTCAAATCCAGCCTCAACTGCCAACTGTGCAAGTAGTCCATATTTTTCTGTGTCCCGGTCTGAGGTGGTGATGTCGACAGCACGGCCCTCATAATGTAAAGAACCAGGAGGGTGATGGCCGTCCTCATCCCAGGCCTCTGTCACTCGCAGTCGGACCCCAGGCCACTGGTTCATTACTGCTATTGCCAGTTTATTGAGGCAGTCCTTACAGCGCTGTGAAGTGGAAAAAATAAATGAAACAATCATACAGGTGACATAAAACAAAGATTAAAGTTTTTTTATTTTTTTATTTAAAGAGAAATGAAAAGTCTGTCACCTTGTACTCACTTTCACATCATTCTAAATCTGTATGACATTCATTCTTCAAAAAACACTAACATTTATCAAAATATCTTCTTTTGTGTTCCACGGAAAAAGAAAGTCAAACAGGTTTAGAACCACATGAGGAATAATATAAATTTTTGGGTGAATTTTCACTCCACACTTCTTTCTTACTAATGATTCAAACCAAACGCGTGATAATTTTGAAAGCATATAGCAAATACCATTACATTTAACTATTTTCACAATTCTTTGGCAGAAATGGGTGCTGGCAAACCTCAGCAATTTTTTGTCCAGCATACTCAGCTCTGCAAAAGGCCATTTCCACCCCCCTAACATCTAACAAGAACAAAGCAACTTTAACTCATTTCCAGCATTCTTCAGACACTTCTGCATGGTCACAGAGTGAAGTCAAGGTCAATTCCCTTTTCTTTTTTTTCTTCTTCACACGATGGGAACATTTTCACACAGTCTTTTGAACGACCCCAGTGTTAACCTTGAGACTTTGTAATAAAGCATTTTTCGACTTCCTCCACAAGTTTTCAAAAAGTTGTGTTTCTCTAGTCTACACCTCACGTAATGGGGAATCTGTGAAAAGGTAGGGTTATTTGTCTGTGAAAAAAATATAATGTAATTGAGAGGGTATGGGAAAAGGTGAGAGAGCAAGACAGGGTCGAAAAGCCAAGGCAAGCGAGAAGAAAGCAAGAACCAGTCTGAGCGAGAGGGCAGATGGATGGAATGTTTAGACGTGTTCTTGGGAATGTGACAGCAAGAGTGAGAAATCAAGAGGGGAAGAAAACAAACCAGGGAGATTTTTCTCGCAATGCTGTTGGACAGAGGCAATTCATTGTGAAAACTACAATAGAGGCTTTTCCGATGGTGCCATTACTTCAACAGGCGAGAATTCTGCACAGGCGACCCCGCAGAGGCTTGAAAAGATGCACAAAGGATCGCTTTCAGAGTTGGGCAACAAGAGGGCACATGCATACGTACACATACGCCAACTCAGAGCACTTTCATAAGGGTAGTCACTAGATGCCAATCTAGTCAAACTTATTATCAGTGATATCAAACTTATCAGTAATATATCAAAACGACCATACCATAACAGATTAGGACATGGCAAATAATACAATGCCTTTTTCTATTTAAATATTTAAATGAAATGTTCCTCATATTGCCTTAAAGACACATTATCTCATGTTGTGGCTTGTATATTTAAGGTTTAAAAATAATCTTTAGTGTACTTTGTGTTCTTCACAATGTTATCTGCCTTACCTACCTTCATGTTTATACAAGAGAACACACACACTCCCAGGCTATGGAAGTAGAGGTGTAGTGATCATTTTATAGCTCTAACGAAGAACTTGGTTAAAGATTAAATGGTGCAGTGGCAGTCCAGACAGTCCTATTGTCATGTGTTTTTTTTTTTTTACATTGCCTAGGGAACATGGAAAATGGGTAAACATTCTATCAACATCATGAGATCATGACAGTCCAAAGCTCTCCTCTTGGACTAGTTTGGTCCCAGAGTTTCAGCTACACACATATAAACATTTAAATAAATCTTGTTAAGATTTATTTCATTTAAGGCGATCAATTTTGCAGGGCCTGTTCTGAATAATTCACCTTCTATCACTATGTACGATCATGATATAGTTATTTGCATCAATTTGCAACTAGAAAAGTATGACAATGAAACACATCTGAATTACAGGAAGCACAAAACCTCTTTATTTTCAAGTAGCCTACTGTTTAACTGTGCATGAAGTATGTCATGGATGGCTGAGAGAGTTGAAAGGGTCACCAGATGCATCTGGGTCATTCCACGAAATCTGTGCCTTAATTCTCCTTTTTGATTTCAAATTAGATTTTAAACATTATATGAGACAAATATGTCTTTCTAATTGTGTACATTATAAAATTGCAATACATGTTAGGATACAGCTATGCCTGTGCCTTTCAAAAAGAAACAGGGTTGACAGTTTTGCAGTTCATTTATATATATGCACAAATATATTTTCAATAATAAACTGTTTACTGTACAAAAGCACAGTAAGAAGTACTGACTATTTAAAATGGTTCCCTACTGACTACATAATGGAATGTAAGATAAAGTGATAAAAAGACCATTGTTACATTCTGAATCAATTATGATGTCATACTGACATAATTATCATTGTATATACTTTTATTAAAGGGTGAGTTAAAAAGGTATTCTAATTGCCTATATAAAAATTATGAATTAAAATATAATTATTGTTTTAAAAAGGCATTCTAATATAGCCTAGCCTACTATTTCCTATACAAAAATATATATCACAACAAGCCATAAAGAAAAAAAAAATGTTTTGGCATTGTTTACACCTGTTCATAAGAGACACAAAAAGCACCGTGGAGTGACCAAAGTTGATTCTATTAACAGACACGGGTTTCCTTTACCTTGGTCATGAACCGGTCGGCTTTGGTGTGTTCCTCGTCTTTGAAGACAATGTCAGGGTTGTAGTTGCACACGAGCTCATTGAAGCGTTCCGAACTGCTCGTTATCCTGCCCTCCGCTCTTCCGCTCGCTCCCAGGTTGTTCTCAGAGACACCGGGCACATACTGCTTGTAAGACATTGGAGTCAACTTGCGTTGCCTATGGCGACTGCCGTAACCGGGACCCGGCCCGCATCCGTCAACCGCCAGCCATGAATAAAGACACGCAGTAAGCAGGCCGAGCCTTGCCAGCCTTAACCAAGGAGTCAACGTCATTGACGCGCGTGAATTGTGCCAGGAGATCAGCGAGCCGCGAACCCTGCAGCGCGAGCGTCTCTCCCAGCACCTCGTGGCATTTCGTTAACACAACTGACTTTTTCCATGTCCATATCACGGTGTTGAATTAAAATGGGCACTCGTGGGGATTAGGCTCGTGAATCATTGACCAAAGTGTAATGGCTTCCAGATTAAACTGATTATTTTAGACCTTAACATCAATGCATCCGACATCCAGACACGGTGAGTATTTCAAACTGAAGAACTTTCCATATAATTAGCATAAAATATCTAGCTCTCAAGGAGCATACACAGGTCAATCCATTCATATAGCCATATTTCAGTATTCCAAGCAGAGATGGATTGATCGCATCCTCGTTCTCGTTTGTAGATATTGGCATAGCAACAGGTGCTTCATCCCATCATCCTACCCCACCTTGGACAGCTCCGCGCGAAACAGCGTTTTCTGCAATAATGTTCACAGCGCGTGTCTCTGTTTGTCCTGCCTCATAGTCGCGCTCAAACATAATTTCATTCCCTTACTGTATGAGGGCTCTGACTCTGAATCAACATGTGTTTGCTCCCGCTTTTAAGCGTTGCGTTGAGTATTTGTGACCGGACAAAGATCGCCCTCCCTTCCTGCGCGCGCTCCGGGACAGTAGCGCACACGCCTCCTCGCGCGCGTTTCCAGTTCGCGTGCTGTGTATTTAACAGCATAGCCTACTTGTCTCTCCTTTGAAACTGAGAAACAGGAAAGATTGGGACTGTTTAAATCAATAGGCTATTTCTCAGGGTCGTTTTATTATTAAAATCTATTTCTACAAACTCGCCATATATTGATATTTTGTGACAACATGCACCAATGGCGTTTACTATAACACTATGTCAGACTCAGTAGCTTATTTTTTTTACATAATATATAGGCGCTCTACATAAAAGCTGACAATTTGCCCAGACTTCACATTTATGAAAAATACTGTTATCCTGAGAACGCAGTTTAACCTTTTTGTTAAAACCTATACATCTTATAGTAGACTCTTGCATAATTTGTTCTAATTAATAATAATAATAAAAAAGCCTTCTGTGACAACAAGCCCCAGTCTCCCCTATGGTAGCAAAGTGCTTAAACCTACCCATTTAGCTTGTATTTGCATGCAGGTGAGGGTCATTGACATGAATCTAGGTTTCACTGACAGCTTCCAGCTATGAGATAACATATAGTCATTCGCAACATTTCTATGACTCATTAATTCATCTCTCTTTGTTTTTTGAAGACACAGGCTGACACATGCACCCTGTGCCGAGAAGACCTCTGGGCTGTTAACACCCATGTTTTATCAGGTTCGTAATTTTAAACCAACTCAGAACAATGGCTCAAAATTAGAAGACAGTACAAATATCTTGAGTCAATATGACAATGCTAGCCAAGAGTAAGAAAAATAAAGAATAGCAAAATATCAAAATGATTTCCGCTGACCCACGATATGCATCCAGACCTTTGGCATCTCTGACAATTAATTCACACACACAGATAAAACATGTAAAGGTTAACACTCTTAGGAAATCGTTTTATATTCATTTTCCTTCATAATATTTGTTTATATTTGTTTTCAGGTTTAAATTAGACTTTGAATCACATATGTTTTTCCACCAATAGACAAAAATGACTATAAAGCTATATATATTATTTTGTGTTCAGGTGGTTGTAACATGTTTGAGCAATTTAAACCTAATATTTTATATGAATTTTCCTTCATACATATGTCTTTGTTTTAAACATTTAACTTTTCCTTTTTAAATTACCAGCTTTCAATGGTCTCAGACTTATACATTAAAACAGCTTTAAAGAAAGTTATTTTGTTTTAAAAATAACATTTTATAATTTATAATCCTTCATAATATATTTTTGTTTTAAACTTTTCAAAAACCGTAAACTTTATTTTCAGATTTAAATTAAAATTTTAAATTATTAATTGTTATTATAGTCTCAGACTAATAGACAAAAACATTTATAAGGTAAGATATAATTTTATGTTCAAGTAATTTATTTATGCAACATATTAGAATAGATCCAAGGTCATGCAGGTCTTTTATTATGCTCTTCCAAAACTCTGGCGGACAGATCTATGGTTCAATCACATGTCCCAGACACCACAAATAACAGAAATTGTGGGGAAAGGCTTAATCACAAGTGCAAACACTTTCAAGAGCACAATCAGTGATACTGACATTCCGCCAAGGGGAATTAGAGAAAATAACTGCCATTAAACATTAAAGGGAGGAGATGACAATAAAAATAAACACGACTGTTTCAAAATGGAAACTGTGTAATTGTTATTAGTATTTCTGCATCCCCCCACCCCGTAGCCTCTTAAGCGACCTCACTCCCCCACTTCAGGATGGGAGTATATAGAACAGTGAATGGCTGAGTTTCCTGAGCAGCCACAGCACAGAAAATGAGATCTTTCCTGCCAGAGTTACTCTAGCCCTCTTTTCCCGTTACAGACGAATCGTGACTACACCTGGCCTTATAATAGTAAAGTACCGTTGAGCTCATGCTACTTTACTTGGCCTCAGCAAAATTAGATGCTGCATCATTCACAAGGCCCTCGATTCCAAAACTGCCTCGAATAGTCAGCTGATCTTCAGGGGGTGATGGTGTTCAATCAATCATGTCAAATGTTACAGAGCACGTTTATGTAACACAGGCTTGTGAATAAGGTAGAGGCACTACTTAGACTTAGTAGGAAAATGCTGACTAGACGCTTTAAAGAATATGTTTCCTGAGACAAAAGCTGTTTGGGGGATCGAGATGAGGGGGTCGCCGAGAAGAGTCAAGGAACTGACACCCATTATGACCCACCACCATCGGTCAATTCTAACGTCCCTCACCCTGTTATCAGTGCAGGAAGAGGCAGGGCGGTGTGTCTTACTGTGCTATGCTAAAAGCACATGATTTCTGGCTTCAGCGCCAACATACAGCTTCATAGGCTGCCCCTTACCTTAAATAACATGCTTATCGCAGTCCAGAGCAATGTGACAAGGGATCATGGATAAACAGGAGGATTTGTCATAGGTGTAGATACACCGTGCTGCTGCATTATGGCCTGGTTTACTTCATGTAGGCCTACCGTCTATATATGCTTGCTCTGTGCTTTTTTTTTTTTCAAAAGAGATTGAAATTTAAATATATAATAATTGTTGTAATACAACAACTGTGACAGAACAATAGCAGATCAGGGTGGAACTTCCTGACCCAAAACAAACAGGTTAAAGGTCAAGAGAAAAGAATATATTGCAGATATACCTGCTATCATACTGGCCAGATTTAGAAACATGTTTTTTACAGCAGTACTCAAAGAGGAAAACAAACTTTATCATGCAAAAGACAACTTCATGCCTTGCTTTTGTATGGCTAATAGCTATTTCGTATTTTACATAATACAGAGCACAGTTACATATCAGTTTATTCAGCCTGTTTAAATATTTATTTTACAAAAAATTGTCAATTTAAGAGCTCTGTATTATAAAAACCTTGTTTAGAATTTCTGTAAATATAACAATATGGTAGATTAGAGACCGTCTTTACGAATGTGTAATTGAATCAATTACTCAACCCATTTGTTTAAAAACACTGATCGGTTCAGAGAACTATTCAAGTGACTGCATGGCTCCAATAGTAGACAAAAAACAGTATGTGACAAAAGAAGTATGTCCGAATTCACATTACTCACAAAAGACTAGGAAAAAAGTACCTGGATGACCTACTACTTGCGGCGAGATTCTTTAGTATGCACACGGTGGATTATCCCATGAGACCACAGGAGAGGATTTGTAGTCATAATAATTACAAAATTGTGGATGTAGTATGTTACATTACATTCATACTATATAGAACATACTATATTTATTTAAAGGATGCAAAGTGATTGCTTCTTCAAAAATAACTACCTGTCATTGAATCATTCACTCAAACGATTTTTTCCAACGGCGCCTTGCAGCATGTAGCTGACTCAGCGCTACTCCAATGTAGCTTTCCGGCAAAAGCAAGAGCAACTTCATGGTGCAAGCCACGAAAAAAACTAATTTCACAGTGCAAGCCTTTTCAAAGAGCATATTTCCATCTAAAAGAGCAAAGCAGCATTTGTTGCAAAATGTTCAGCCATGAGTGTGGCTCATGCAGGACTGCTCTGCATCCCTTGGACGAGCACTTTGAGTGTGTCAGCTGTCTTGGCCGCACCCACACAGAGGCTGCACTGACAGGGACCATTTGTTTGCACTGCGAGAGCATGAGTCTTGCACGCTCTCCCGTTCTCTTCCCCTCTCAAGCCGAAACAGAAGAAACAGCGCAGTGCCCACGTGCCTCACTCTCTCCACAGGATGCTGAATCGTCTGTGTTTTACACCAGTGATGACCTCTTCTGGCGCAAGCAGCGTGGTTTCATTTGGCGGCTACGGGGAGGATTGTGATGACTCAATGTCTCTAGTGGCTGATGTAGAGGACTTGGCGAGGTCTGGAGATGACTCTGCCCACTAGCCGCTTAAAGAGACAGACTGAGCAAGGCCTTGGAACTAGGACTCAGAACTCATCTGCATCCTTACCAAGGCAGTGAGTGATTTGGGTTTGGACTGGTTGGCTCCGGAAGAGCCTGCCCGCGGCCACCTTGATGAATGGTTCCTGAAGCCAGGGTGCCACCAGCAGGCTCCCAGCAACCATCACCATTCTTCCCAGAAGTCTTTCCAAAAAGATAGCCTTCCTCAACTCCCCGGTCTCTCCCTCAGGCTTATTTGGTCATCCTGCAGTGGATACTAGCTGACTGAGTGCTTCACAACAGCACAGAAGACATTGCAGGCGATGCGTCATTTTATGCCTAAAAGAGCGAGTTCCTCAGCTGCTGCAAGTCACCCTAAATCGATGCAGACTCAGCAGTGTGTCAAGTCGCCTCCTTCTTCACCCACTCAGCCCAAGCTGAAAACAGAATCTGAGGTGGAGCAGCACTTCCATCCGGTTAAATGAGGGTTCATGTCCTAAACTAGTGCTAGACCCTGAGCCGCCCAAGCAGCCCTGATGTTTTGGGCACAAGTAACAGGAGCCACCGAAGCGACCATGTGTGCAACTCCCAACCTCTGTTCAGTTCCAGGCATAGGAAGCTTTGTGATTGTTGCCAGTACTGCCCTCACCCACCCCACCAGTCATATTGGCACCCAGACCCCTTTCTGCTGTTCTAGCAAATCAAATAAAAAACCAAACACCTTTACAAAAAGTGGGATTCTCCTCTATTTAATGTTTGTGCAAGCATCAGCTCTCTGCAACTTCTTCGTCCCCAAGAAGGAAGGGCGGACTCTAGTGAGGTGGCTATTCAGAATGCTAACTTTGAAACAAATCCTCTCATAGATCTGCACAGGGAATTGCTTTTTATCAGTGGATCTTAAGGACGCATACTTTCATATCCAGATAGCTCCCCATCACATAACATTCTTGAGATTCACATTCGAGGTGGCCCTGAAAATTCAGCAGTTATAGCGACGGCATTAAGACTAGAGAGAAATTTCCCCTTGAAAACATTTCAAAAGCTACTGGGCCACATAGCAGCAGCCTCCTCAGTAGTTCCACTGGGACTGTTACACATGCAGCGTCGTGGCACCACTCTAGCAGCCCCTACAACACTGGTTGAAGGCCCGCTTCCCACCTTGAGCACAGCATTAGGGCTGAATTATTCTCAAGGTGAACCACGGCTGTACCAAAACCCTGGTCCCATGGAAATCGTCCCATCTGTATCAGTTGGGCGTGGAACTTGGCTCGGTTTCCAAAAGAAAGGTAGTCATGATGCCTCCAAGACTGGTTGAGACACACTGTGCGATGGCAGGCCGGCCTTTGGCTCTTGGGCAGAGACGATGTCGAGATGACACATGAACTGTCTGCAAACGATGGAAAGGATAATCTCCACTCAGTAAGAGCTATACATGTGCTCGACTCCATTAACATGAGAGCAGATGTTCCTTCCTGGAACGGACTGCCTCCTGGGGAATGGAGACTACCCCCAGACAGTTTGCATGATTTGGAACATTTTCAGTCAGGTGAAAGTGGATCTCTTTGCATCAAAAGAAAACACCCAATCTTTTTGAGGGAAAAGGGCGCATTAGCCCACAGGTGACCACCTCTGTGTCTTTATGCCTTTCCTCTGGTATCACTGCTCCCTCAGGTCATCAACTGAATAACAGATGCTCAGTCTTACTTGTGGCACCACTCTAGCAGAAGCAGGTGTGGGTCCCAGGAATGGTCCAGCTGCGTTCTGCAGCACCGTGGGCAATCCTGCTGAGAAGGGACCTCCTTTCCCAAACGGAGGGGTTAATCTGGCAACCCCAGCCTCCACCTATGGCCTATCGACAGAGCCTTGAAGCCTTCCCCGAGGGTCATGAACACAATCTCTGGGACTAGGGCACCTTCGACCAGGCGCCTTAATATACAAAAATTGACTATCTTTTCTGTATGCTGCGCAGGCAAGCATATAGACCCCATGTCTTGCCTTTTCCTACAGGAGCTTTTGGATGGCATACGCGCTCCATTCACTCTCAAAGTATACAGGGCAGTTATTGTGGCGTACCATACCCCTATAGCTGGCCAGTCAATTGGGAAACATGACCTGGTGGTCAGATTTCTCAGAGGGGCCAGTATGCTAAACCTGCCTAACCCCAACATGGTCCCTTCATGGGACCTGTCCATTGTCCTGTGAGCATTCAGGGGCCCTCCGTTTGAGCCACTCACAACAGCCAACCTTTGGCTTCTCTCGCTAAAGACCGATCTCCTGCTGGCTCTGGCATCAGTCAAGCAAATTGGTGACCTGCAGTCTCACTCAGTGGACGCTTCCTACCTCGAGTTTAGACCCAACTCGAGTACTTAAACCCAGGCTAGACTATGTGCCTAAGTTGCTCTTCATGCACTTTAGGGTAAAAGTCATCTTACTCTGTGCTCTCCCCTCTGTTAAGGGTTAATAGACACCACACCCACTTTGTCTGGTGCGGGCCCTTAGCCAATTCAGGCAAACAAATTAACAGTTTTGTGCTTCAGAGGCCGCTTTAAAGGGCTGCCAGTAACGAAGCAGAGACTGTTCAACTGGATAGTGGATGCGATAGTGCTAGCTTACAACGCTAGCCTACAACTTGGACTTGCCGTCCACTTTTATCAGGTTCTATAACCTAGATGTCCTGGCCCTTCAGGAACTGATTCTGTCAGCCTAAATCAGTCTCCACCCTCAGGGGTATTTCCTTATGGATACCGTACCTAGAGGGTCTGGTTCCGATCCCGAGCCTGCCATTTCTGGGCATTCCAAGTCCTTGACTCTAGTAGCCTGTCTGGGGCCTTCGTCAATGAGCGTCCACCAGGCTACGGCTTTGCAGGATGGCTTCCGTTTTCCACTGGTAGCACAGCGTTTTGCATGCCGTTCCCCATACGCATCAGAAACTGACATGATGCAAGTGAACCATATTGAAAAGGAACACCTCGTTTCCCTGAGATAACGGGAACATGCATTATTTATCCTGCCGTGCTACTGCGCATATGCGTGAGTCGAGTCGATGCTATTGCTATTCTGTTGAGAAACTCTGTCTAAATGGCATTTTTGCCCTACTTAAATAGGCAGTCGGCCCATCCTTTCTGATTTCATTTGTCTGTGAAAAGCACAAGTATGTTTCCCCATACACGCCAGAAACAGACGCCCGTTCAAGTTATCTCAGGTAACTGAGGTTACGTTAGTAACGGGAGCGTTCTGCAACTGATTCTTCATGAAACGTTTTAGTATATTTTAATTTAAAGAAATAATAGTAATTGTTAAAGTGATTAATTTGTTTGGTTGTATTGCCACTCAAAAAACAAATCGATATCGGAATCCGATACAAAATAAATCTAATTCTCATGACCTTTTCTTGTTGTTTTTAATTATTCGTTTTTTCCTTCCGTTTATGTTGGTTCTTTTCTTACAAGAACACCCTTGGGGTCTATGCGAGAGGCTTTTTCTCAAGTGTGTGAAGGGAGTGTGTCATGAGTGTGTAAGGTGGGTGTGGATGTGCCATTGCAGGCGGGCAGCGCAGCCCATTATCAGTTGATTAGCAAGTCTTTTCCGGCCGAGAGTTTTCTATTTTCCAGAAGGAATAATATCTTCTAATGCACTTTGGCACACACTTCAAACAACCGCCAGGAAAGCTAATCTGCCTTTTCCGCCTTCATTCTTATGTTTTGACAATAATGATAGCCTATCGCAACCTGTGAAAGACTGCCTGTCTTCCTCTTGTCTGATATGATTAAGTCATTTTAGACCAGTCAAAAATGCCCTCTGCTGATCAACAGAAGTGACATGAGTCGACCCAATTTTGTTAAACTAAATGTTTCTGATGTAAACTGAAAGAGGACAAGCCTTAACCTGCTGTCATTATAGGCACATCCATTTGTTAGTTTGAGTTCAATGTATTCATTGTATATCAATGTAACAATTTGCTTTAAATAGTGACTCAGAAATAGTGTAGTATTTTAGATTTCTAAACATTTCCTTAAAAATATCTTACATATTTCTTAAATGTAAAAAAAAAAAAAAAAATCCCACGAATCCCACATTTCTAATGTCCCCATACTTTTGTTAAAGTAAATAAACAATTTGCAAGATTACAAAACTAAACAAAGGTGTAATATTTGATTACACAGTGGTTTAATAAATGCTAAATACTAATTATTTATTATAGCATAAATCATAATTTAATGCTATTTTAACTTTTGTTTCTCATGATTTTAGCATACTTAAAAAATGTGCTGCTAAAAAAAACAGCTTTTCCCGTAAAGTCTTCTAGGTTTAACTGTTTTAGCAGAGGAAATACAACAATAAACAAATCCCACATTTTAGGTCTATCAGGACATCCATCAAAGAGCACAAGAAATTACAAAAAAAAACTAATCAAGACAGTCAAAATTATAATCAGTGGCCGGTATTTCTTTTTCTACTTTAAGAGAAAAGAAAAAAGGAAAAGGAAATGAACACTCAACGAGGAAAACGGATGGACGATATAGAGGTGGAGGGTGAAGCGAGTGGCTTGCACTCTCCTGATGATGTAGGGCTTTTATCTGCCATGGGCATCCGTGAAGGGAAAGCACAGGATGGGTCAGCAGCAGCTCTACGGGCCTGCTGACAGACCTGGGGCAAAATAAAGACCCTGATTAAAGCCGGCCAGCTACAGGCGGAGGGACAGCTGGGGGAAGATGTATGGACAGAAAAGCACACTAACACCAGAGCTAAACATAACCACCACAGCGCCATTAAAGCAGTAGTCAGGTGCTCAGATGGCAAGAAATGTATGCTGACCTCCATGGAAAGGTCCTTAGCAGACCCAGAACCAAAAATGGGTTTAAAATGACTGACAAATGACTCACTGGTTGGAAAAAACAGGTGTAAACATTTAATCTTTTCTCCTTATTTCAGTTTAGGGAATGTGGAGAAATGGTTTGTCACAGTCACTAACTTTGCTTAAAGGTATGCAGCTGGATTTCTCAAACAAATTAAAAGGTCACATTTTTTTCTTAAAAAAAAAAAAAATGTATTGTGAGCATGGGAAATCAGTTAAAGGGATAGCTCACCCCAAAATTAAACGTTTCAAACCTGCATGACTGGAAACATTATCTTGAGAAATATCTAAATTGTTGGCCATACACTGAAAATCAATGTGGTCAAATATTTTGAACATCACACATTCTTCAAAATATCTTCTTTTGTGTTCCAGGGAACCATCCCTTTAAGAAATTATTTACATTTACTTCATGTAAAGATGACTGTAAATGAAACAGAAAATCTGATTTATGCAACTATTATGTTATTAATATATAGTTGAGGAAGAACCTAACTAAAGTATAGAAACTTTATGATGGATTTGTTGTACACTGTCCTCTACTGGCCACCACTTGTAGGACATTATGACATGTATGATGCTTCCTATGTATATTGTGTATACTCTATGTGACCTTGTAAATTTCCCCCTTGGGACAAATAAAGCGTTTTAAATTAAATGAGATTGGTTTAAAATGATGCTGAAACAGAAACAAATTCATAAATAATACAATCATACAAAAGAATAAACAAATGTAATCAGCAAATAAAATGTGTACACCATAAATACTGCACTGTATAAAACTAGTGATTATCGAATCAAAAAGTCCACATTTATCAATCACAGCCTCGTAGTGTAAACAGGAAATGGTCATGGGTGATGATTGTCCCTCTACGCAGTTGAACCCAAAACATATGAACTAACCAAACTGTGACCTTATTGCCCAATTTAGGTGTTCTTAATCAGAGCAAACACCATTTGGTCATCTGCAAAGGCATAATTGTATGTTAACATTTCATAATATAATATTGCACAATAAAGTTCCACATATGAAATAACAAAAACGGGAACAAAATCCCTAAACATTCACAGTTGTCTTGGCCTAAAGCTTGAAATCAAATGGCAGCCGCTGTCAGACTTTAACACACATTTTGAAACCTAAACTCTCCAAAAAGTGTCTCTCAAGCTAGAATATCACAATGTTTTCTCCAAGATCAGTGTCACTTGTTCCACGTTCATCCCTTTTCTCAGGTTCTTCACTTCAGTTGGAAGCAGACAAACATCATAATAATGGACTTCCTGCAATAAGGAGCCTCAGTACAACAGGGATTGGATTCGTTGGATGACACTAAAAATAGTGATATACAAGGGGAAAGCGTGGGGGCCCACCAGGATAGAACTCAACACTCTCATTCCACCACCAGGAAAAGGAAACGTGGTCATGGCTGTGATGTCATCCTCTGAAATAGCTCTCCTGTCTGGATGCATGTCAAAGTCCTCTGAAGCCATTGTTCATTTTTCATAAGGCGTTAGTTCAAGGCGTCCAGTGATTTAACATCCCTTTTTAAATGCAGTAATATGCATAAATATTACTAACATATTAAACTGGAGTTGCAGAAACCCACTCCGGAGATTCCATCAGTCGATATACATCGTTCAGGCAACCTTTGTAAACAGCTTTGGTGACCATTCACCTATAATGGATGCAAAATATCTCTGGTCCAACAGGAGAAAGCCACAGAATGGGATCCGGAACCCTTTCAATAAGGTAATGGGCTTCAATAGCCAATAATATATGAAAAAGCTGATCGCTCTTCAATGAATCTTTGAGAGTCCATTGGCCAGGAGGAGTTTGAGGGGGATGGTTGAACGAGACACAGTCAGAGGCAGTCTGTGGAGACCTGGAGAAAAGAAACAGGAGAGTAAACAAACATTAGATCTAACCTCCAGAAAATGTAACGTTGGCAGGCAATGTTTGGGTTGAAAGCAAACCAATCAATCAAAGAACAAAAGCCAGTAGGGCAAGTAAAGAAAAAGAGATGCTATCTGAAGATGGTCTATGCAAGCAAGTGTGTGTGTTCACATTCAGCAGTGTTGTTTGTGTTGGGCGGAGGGCGATGGGTGTGTATCTTCCAGAAGGAGTTTGACGCCCCGAGGTCCCCAAGGAACCCTTCTCCCCTTCTGTCCCCTCTCACTTTCCTGAGAGAATTGTGCTTTTTCTATCTGAGGAAAGAGACCTACCCATAGAGAAACATGGCCTGTGTGAGGAACACCTCACCCAAAGACTAACTACAAACACTGGCAAATGGCAGCATGGTGCACACCCCTTGTCCTTTCAAGATACAATGCGTACATGCACAAATCTTTCTCCTCACACATTTTCCTTGAGATAAATGTTAGAATTAACCATAACAAAAGGTCAATACAAGTTAAGGGGTATCGACACCAAATGGGGTGTCATGGTGGAAATAAAGGGCATTAAAATTCCAAATCCACAATATATTTATTTTATTGTATTCACCCCCTCAGCTCCCGCCCGCAGAATATTTAAAAAGAAAAAAGCAGCACTCATCAAAATAGGTGGTAAAGTAATAATAAATAATTTGCATAGGGACCTTCCCCTTCAAAAAAAAAAAAAGAAAATAGACAGATCAAAATATAAAAGACTAACCAAAGGCACGGATGAGTTCTCTTTGCAAGGCCCATGTGACCGTGTTGATGAGGCAGGCGGATGTGAGTCCAGCAAAAAGCATATTGTACAGGAAAACAATGTGGAAACTGCCAAGCCAGTTATACCGTCCAAAGTCTCCAAGCAGATCAAACCTTGTAATTCCTACATGTAGTTACATGAAAAAGAGGATCATTATAAAGTATTAATTCAAATTGTAATACACAATGGACACATATTGCTGAATTATTGCTAACTACTGCCGTCTTGTGGGCAGACAAAAGATTACAAATTGAACAAGTCATTCATAAATTCATATTAGTATACATTTATTAAACATTTTCACTAATTTGAATATAATTTAGTAGTTTTTACTCTAAAATCAGTGCTGAAAAATATATGCAAATTCTGTCTTAGCCAACAACTGACCTCAAAATCATGCTGCAATTAAATAATATTTTACATATAAAAACATTAAATAAATTACCAATAATTTTAAAATGCTTACCCAATGTGCGCGAGAAAACAGGCAGGGCTGAACTCAGTATTAAAAGAGAAACACAGTTCCCTATAATCTGTGAAGAGATGTAAACAATTCAATTCGACTATAAAAGAGTCACAGCATCTGAATGTGAGCTATCCAGCACTATTCCTACAGTTGTTTGAGTATGAGAGATCTCTGTACCTGTGTGAGGGCAGTGTCCTGTGCACGTGGCAGCAAACCGATGAAGAGTGGAGAGCTGTAGAAGCCGACGACCGAGGAGACCATGAGATACAGGATAATGACCACCTGCACTGCAGCTCCCAGAGAACCAAACATTGAGAAGGAGGCAAGCCCCAAGTGAGGGTCCTGCAACAGAACAAAACCCAACCGTAGGGAGATTATAATAATTCATTATTACTGCACTACTTTTATGGTGATTTTTGTTGAAAGAAAAACAAAAATAGCACTATGACTTTCAAATTATGAAATTTCCCTTGCTTTTTTCCACGAATTTACATTTACATATATTTACTATGAATCCTGTGAAAGAAACTGTCATGTATCTCACCTCCATCCCTCTAGGCATAGCAGATTCATCGAAGAGCAGCTCCAGCACATGAAAACAGACCATCAGCACACACACCGCCTGAGAAAAACAGTACATTTGGTTATTTGGTAATCGTAACCAGTATGAGTATTTTGTATTCCATAAGGTTTACTCTTACAGTCAAAGCTAAAAGCAGCAGCATGGCCACTGGGTATCCAAGGTTGCGTTGCCATGGAGATACTCTCTTCCGCAACTCTAAATGGAAGAAATAAGAATGAAAAGCAATGCATGGTAGTTTTCTTTTCTTTTTTAAATTCATGATAGTTAAATGAAGAATGTATTCAACCATCTGACAGGCATGTTCGTACCTAAAGCAATGCGTTTGGACTTCACACTCAAAAATTCCTTGTTGATGGCCTCTATGTTTGCACTGATCCAACAGGAGGCATTACCTAAAACAGATAGAGAGAGTTAGTTTATATGTTTAGGAATCCATGCTTTGGCAATGTAAATCCCAGTTCATAATGCAAGAAAACATCTTTAGACAATAAAAAGAAAACAAGAGTAAAATGTTCTTTATAAGGTGGGGCCACTTCCTTAACAGCAGCCAGTATGTCTTTCTCACATCCTGACACTTACTTTTCAACTTCCTGGACAGAGAGGCCTCTTCAAACACTGTGCAGTTCATGGTTTCTTCCAAGTTCTCCAACAACTAAAAAAAGAATAAGACTCTTACCTTCACACTTCTCTTTAAATATATACACTAGATTTAAAAATGTCGTTTGAAAGATTAATACTTTTATTCTGCAAGAATGCATTCAAGGACAAAAAAAAATAAGCAGCACTAATGTTTTTAACATTGATAATAAGAAATGTTTCTTGAGCAGCAAATCAGCATATTAGAATGATTTCTGAAGAATCATGTGACTCTGAAGACTGCGGTAATGATGCTAAAAATGTAGCTTTACATCACAGGAATAAATTATATTTTAAAATAGAAAACCGATAAGTAAATAAAATAAAATGCACCACAAACAAAAAGTCATTTTAACACAGTTATCTTGTCCACTTACCCGAGGTTTGACCAACAAGCTCCCAGTGACGCTAAACATGCGTGAGAGCCCAAAGGGTGTGCACACTGTTACAAGACACAAAAGGAAATGTGATGCAACAGATCTATATATGAGAAGTCAAAAGCAATGAAATACCAGACAAAATGTTAAACATCAAATTATTAATAAAAAACATAACCCAACAACAACATAAAAAAATACACTTACGCAAAAGCAGCAGAACTCCAAAGAGTGAGATTCCAGAATAGAGATAGGGCAGGTAATATTCCCACAGGTCTGAAAAGCACAGGAAAAAGAGCAGAATGTTACTAAACCTTTCTCTTGCTCTAATACAATTAAGAGGAAATTTGGGAGTCTATCTGGCATTAAAAACTATGATCTATTCAAATCAAAGAGACTGAACAAGTGTAGCACATAGTCTCTAATGTTGCATTGTTGCCCTTACCATAAAGACTCTCACGGGCAGTGTTGTGATGAAGAAGAGCTGATGCCACCCACACAATGCCCAGCACCAACAGACTGAGGAGGACCAGCATCACTGCAGTCTCATACACCCGTGCCATAATGCCCTTTCAGAAGAAAACACTCATTTCAGATCTGAATTCAGATGCACGCTGTGTTTACTGTTAAACAAATGACATCGTTTTACCTTTTTGGACCCAGCAAATCCTTCTGATTCAGTAAAAAAGTAGGCAAATGGCATTAGGAAGACCAAAGAGAGGTTTGAGAATAAGAAGACTAGATTCCACAAGCCTGAAACAGAGTCAGAAGAAGAATGATTGATTAAATGAAATATGATATTGTACTCTTCCCAAAAAAAAAACACCCAACACACCAATACATATGTGTTTTTACACTACTGTTAAAAAGTTCTAGGTCTCCACAAAAATATTAAGCAAGACAAATGTTTTCACCAGTGCTAATAGGAAGAAAATGTTTCTTGAGCAGCAAATCAGCATATTAGAATGATTTCTGAAGGATCATGTGACACTGAAGACTGGAGTAATGATGCTGAAAATTCAACTTTGCCATCACAGGAGTAAGTTACGTTCTAAACGGTAGTACACATCAGCAACATTTAACCATGTTGTGTGTTCAAAAGAATTACCAGGTAAATACAAAGAATACAGCAAGCTAAAAAAAACACTAGGGGGCAACCATGTGCCATACTAGCTCTTCCTCCAATTGCTCTGTTTATTTCTCAGTCTTATAATTCTATTGTGATCAATCCTTGCAGCTTATGAGATCTGGCGTTACACGTGCACTATAAAACAGCATTTCATCATATGCTGGCAAACTGAATATCAAAGGGATTTTAAACTAAATCGCAGCCTTGGATTTCATCCTCATACTCTTGGCAGACTCGCTGCTATGCTCAACACGTGTTAACACAGAGCTGTTAGACTTATTAGTTTGTGTTCCCACACTAAGTCCTTGTGGAAATAAAAACAACACCATTTGAGTTCAGACTGGGTGACAAAATACTGCCTGGGAATCTGAAGTTGCAATTGATTAGATTGATTAGATTGACTCTTTGTAAACTGATATGGTATAGTTACATACATCTACATGTGCAAAGCAAAAACTTTCAAAGTTTTTCATTTGTGCGTGTGTTTGTACCGCGGATGAGCGAGCCGTTGAGCCACTGCATGTAGTAGCTTTGTGGGAATGTCAGCAGAACTTCATTGGACAGGATAGAGATGGGTAGAAGCAGCACTGCACACACAGCCACTGAGAGTGTGAATGTACACAGCCACAGCCTGCGGAGTGAGAGAAACAATCAAAGAAGGGCGAGGAATTGTTTTATTAGCCTTTTACTTTGACACAGTGCCAGCTGTGAAGAAAGGTGGATCTTAAACGCCACGCTGGAGACCAAAGGGCACTGTCCACTTACAATCATTCAGGGCAAACCAATAAAAAACAAAATACTAACCAACAGCGTGTCCTTTACTTAAAGTCAGTGTGAACTGCTGTGTAATGCACCATTTCTACAGACATAATGTGACACTTCCAAGTGAATTTAGATATTTCATTGCTAAACTAAAGTGGAAGCTAATTTTATGCATTTGGAATCAGACTGAATTTGAGCTTGCCAAATACATTTCTGGCTATTATTATCCATTATACAACAGTAGTGCGGCCTACAATAAGAAATGCCATTTTCATGTAATGTTGATACTTTACATAAAGGGATAGTTCACCCAAAAATGAAAATTCTGTCATAATTTACTCACCCTCAAGTTCCAAACCTGTACGAATTTCGTTCTTCTGTTGAACACAAAAGATTATATTTTGAGGAATATGGTTAACCAAACAGTAAAAAAAGAATACTATGGAAGTCAACGGGGTCCATCAACTGTTTGGTTTCTGACATTCTTCAAAATATAATCTTTTGTGCTCAATGGAAGAAAGAAATGAATACATGTTTGGAACAACTTGAGGGTGAGTAAATGACAGAATCTTTATTTTTGGGTGATCTATCCTTTAAAGGAACACTCCACCATTTTTAGAAATAGGCCTTATTCAACTTCTTTCCTAAATTTAGATATGTGGGCAAATGCATTTTTGTCTCAGTGCATGCATTGTTTTAGTATGGCAGGGTTGCCGCAAGCTTAGCTTAGCATAATGAATGGAATCTATGTTGCCAGCTAGCATGTCCTGAGTAAAAGTGTTCCAAAAAAACCAAAAAACACCTAATTAATTCTTGGTCTGCGTATTCACAATGAATACAAATAGCGATGCAGATTAAGACTAGGCGATTTCCTAGGCAGATATTATTTTGGGACTATATTATGGGGAAGCACAGGCGAAGCACTGCTACTTGGGCGCAGAGAAATGTTGACGGAAGTTTGGGGATTTCATGTGTTGCGTGATATCTCTGCGCCCAAGTAGCAGTGCTTCGCCTGTGAGAAGAAGTAATTAGGTGTTGTTGTTTTTTTGATCACTTTTACTCTGGACATGCTAGCTGGCAACTTAGGATTCAATTCATTATGCTAAGCTAAGCTAGCGGCGGCCCTGCTTAACTAAAACAATGCATGCACTGAGACAAAAATGCATTTGCCCAAATATCTAAATGTAGGAAAGATGTTGAATAAGCCCTATTTCTAAAAATGGTGGAGTGTTCCTTTAAATCAATATAGTTTTGCTTCTTTTATTACTGATTACTTACGCAATTTTGTTGACAGTGGCATCCTCAATGTCATCTGTGGGCAAAAAAGGAAAAGGAAATAAGTTTCTCTCCACAACACTATCCCACTGCACACATACTGATGTGTGGACTCACAGTTCAGCCTTGAAACTAAATTGACCAAAATAACAAGATCCCAGAATGACCTAGATTCATTATGAAGCTACTCAGTGACGTTAACAATACAACATTTATTTGAAATTTCTTTTGGGGGAGCCTTTGTCGTTTGATCGTTCATTATTGCACGTGCAGGGAAACAATATCCATTTCAAGTAGAATTTGTCACAATAACAGGGACGGATTGAAAACATTAGGCGGAGAGAATAAAAAATAAACCTTAAACATTCTCATGCGAGAAGAGCAAAACATGCCCAGTGTGACAGAGCTGCAGGGCAGATGTGTGTCATTTCCTGGGAGAGCCCCAAACCTAAATCAAGAACAGGTTTTCTGCACATATTCTTCAAAACAACCAATATGCAACTGAAGAAACAGCTTCAGCCCTCCACGACTGGTGCACATTTAGTCAATGAAATGGACCTTGAGTTTTAGACCTGTTAAAAATAAACTAAAATTGAGCAACAAATCTTGTGCAGGGATTCTGTTTGTGTTCCTAAATTAGAATATGTATCATAATGATAAGTTTGGCTGGAAGTTAAGTACACAATGTTCCATGTGTCTAACACAGGACGTGTTCTTACATTCCTCTGCACTATGGATCATGTAAACGTGCTAGACGAACGGCTGCAATTTCCCCAGTCTCTCCTTACACTTTACTATCAGCTGTACTCTAACCTATATAATTATAAAATGATATAATTTAACAAAATATAAAACAATTCTTCAACAGTCTAGCAGTCTGGCTAGAAGTTATGTACACAATGTTCCCCTTAGTGGGTCTAACACAGGACATGTGGACATTTCTAAAGGTTGCAATGACACAGGAACAGCTGTGCTCACAGGAACCAAGGTTTGAAATTATTTCCCTTGCCTCTCCCCAAGCTTTCAATTAAGAGTATACAATTTGAGACCCCTGAATTCTGTTCCACTGTACCTAGCTGTCTTTGAACAATAATGGAACAATGTACAAAATAAATATGAAATGTATTATACTAAAAATATTTCAAGAGCCCTGCATTCTGTTCTACTTTGCCTGTTTTTTGAAAACAAGAATGTATCCTGTGTGTGGATTCAACAGTCTAAACAAGCCTGGTGTGTTTTAAACATGTCAGGTATGAGAAAACAATCCCTCAGATTTTCCACTGAGAGCAGGTATATAGCAGAACCGGGAGAGAGCAGGGTTTTCAATTAAAGTGCTGTACAGCAAAAACATGAGGTAGTGTTCTCTTATGAAACCTCAAGCAGTGCTCGGTCAGGGCAGGGGGCCTATGTTTATCTCATGGGAACATACCTCATCCCACTGCTGCCCTCCCTCAATGTTACATAAATGCTGTCAACAGCAATCAGAAACTTTAACTCCTCTATGCTGAGCATTTCATTTTCATTGCTAATGAAACTATTAATCAAATAACAGACGAAATACAATAATAGTTTACTATCTGAACATGATTAGGTACCTACCAAAGCATTTTTGGAAAACGCAGGAGAATGACCATGTCAGGTCGTGCTGACCAACAAATAGTAAAATAGTCAACCAACAAATGTGTAGAAATGTGTTCAGCTCACAGAGCGTCAGCAGTAAATGAAGGAATGTAATACATGCTAAGGGGCACTTCAGGGGTCACGTTAAACTTACCGGTGACAAACTCAGCATTCTTCTTGAAGTGAGTGAGAATGAAGTGCGACAAGATGTACAGGCAAATGAAAAGCAGCACGCAAATCTAAAGCAGAGAAAACAGAAGAAAGTCAGTGCGATTTGAAAACATGAAATGATTTACATTTACAAATACACTGCAGCTTGACTTTCAAGAAGTCTTGACTTTGAAAGGAAAAGAGCTCACATAAACCTAGCTAGTCATTTTTTGTTTTTTCAGCAACTTTAAGATACCCACCCTTAGTCTGCACCCATTTCATTATATGGAAGAGAGCAGTGTGAACATTTTTCTAAATGTTTCCTTTTGTTCCATGATGGAATAATCACAATATTTCTTAGAAGCTTGGGTGTAAATGACACTTTGCACAATATCAGAGATGACATACATTCTCACAGTCATCTGCAGTATGATATGAGTCATGCAGTAAATATGAGCAACATAGTCGTGAACAGGCAGCTTCAAGACGTGCTGTGCAAACTCGCAGCTTAGGTGTGTTGCCAATTTACGTTATCAAGAACACGTTAGACATGTAACGGAGCAGAGGTCGTGAAACACATCCCAACACATCCCCATTATCACTGATACGCTGCTATGCGCAGTCCAGATTGCCTTTATAGCTCTGTGACATAAGAACTCCTAATCAAGGACATTTGGTTCTTAATGATAACACAGTCCAGTGACAGGACTGGACCGGTCAAAGATGTTATAGGAATATATTTAGTATTTTTGATAAGAGATAATGGGATGAAAGGGGTATAGCAGTGATAAACAAACTGCATTGGGTGTCCTAGAATGTAAAAGCAATAGAGAGTGAATCAATAAGTAGTGTGCTTTAAAAAAAAAAGAAGATGAAAAAAAGCCAGCTGTCCCTTTTCTTAGGAATCTGAATTCTTAATGAATGAACACCCAAAACACAGACTTGAGAAAAAGAGTCACAGCACCAGATGGAGGATGAAGATTACAGCTCAAATGCAAATTAAGAATTAAACCAGTTACAATGGAATTAGTGATTACAGTAAAGATTTACATTTACATATTTATCACAGGGACTTAAGAGTCGGTCATATTTATATTGTATATTACTTACATCAGTGAGAGAGAGAGGTTAGAGTAAAACAGTAGAGAGAAAAAAAAGTACATTATTAATTCATGAAGAATGCATTAAAGTCTACAGAAAAATTGACATTTATAGACAAGCTAGACACAGGATTTTGTGTTGAATAGTCTCTGGGCTTCACTGCAAATGCTAACACTCAAAATAATGAATTGGTTTAAGTAGGGAAAACTTAAATTAAACAAAATAGTTCAAACAAACGACCTTTTATGAGTATTTTGAACTTTCTTTTGAGTTTCATGAACTTGTTTCTTTTAATTTATTGGAACTTGAATTTAAATGAAAACTCGGCTTAGGACTTCTATTTCCCGACATGCTTTGCCATGGCACTTGGAAGGGAGAGTAAATGCTAAAATTAAGTCAGAGTTTCATTTAACATTTACATTTTAAAATGAAACATATATATAAAGCCACAATCTATCAAATCTGATATCAACACATTCCCCATAACCTGCTGGTATCGGATCGCTATTCTCTTTTGGTGCTTTTTAACATGGAGGAAGGGCAAGGTATGGCTCTTCCATTCTCATCCTGCAGGAGAGCTACAGTGGGATCTGTCCACATGACAGTAACCTTCTAAATCCATGATTAACCTCTAACCTATTTTCTGATATAAGATCCTCATGTGTAGAGTAGACAATACTTTTGAGAAGTGAAACATATTGAATGAACTAAAGAAAAAAACTACTCTGAAGCACCGCATGTCCCATAAAAGAGAGGAAGAGGGATGAGGGAGGGGACAGGACAGGAAGCTGGGATTTTGTCTTCAAAGTGCCAACAGCAGGGAAAACAATGGATCTATGGGATACATATCCCTGGAGCTTTGAAAGGTGTTCTCGCTCATCTGTGCTCAGCATTTGAATAGTTTGCCTCTTTTGACAGCATGCACTAAACCAAAGAGTTGAAACAGCCAAGCTTAAAGGGGTACTTCAGCGCTGGGAAGATGAATCTGTATTTAAGCTGGGTCATTAATGTAGTAGAAATGTGAAATTGTTTTTGAATTTGGTGCCTTCTAGACTGAGAAAACACAGAAAATGTATTTTTGTCTTATGGGGATGAACGACAACAATTCCCAGAACGCACTGCTTCACTGCCCTACTCTAGGCACAGCTAGTCGGCTACAGGATTACTGGATCACTTGCCTACCACGTTCATTTTCAGAAAATCAGTTCAGTTAGAGACACTACAATTAAAAACTGAACGTGTCTGTTCGATATAATGTGAGTGAGCCGATTGAGCGTCACGGCACAAACGCAGCAGGATCGGATTACTTTCATCACATGAGCTGAGGTAATCGCGGGAGTCGCGGCTGCATTCACAGAGCGTGATCAGTCTGCCGTGTGTTCAGCTCATGTCTTTGGAAGCTTAACTTTCATAGGAAGTTCATTTGAAAAGTTGAAACACTCGCTTTGGTCTCCACCGCTCCGTTTACATGAATCTCCGCAGCTCCGCGAGCCGAGTGCTGTGAGTGCGATGTTGAAAAATGACGATATTTGTGTCATCTGAGAAATTTTTCCAGAAATAAAATACATAATTCTCTCATCTCAGGGTCATATGAGGGGGGAAAGTAAGATAATTTGAATATACTCCCGGGTTTCTACTGATACAAAGCTTAATGCTAATCGCTGAAGTAACCCTTTAACTACAGTATGTGTTAAAACTGAAACAAAAAGATTGCTTAACACAGTCAAATATGACATGAGAATAAAACATGTCCAGTATCATTGCATTACCAGTTTTTTGTCTACACAATCAAACCCAATGTGGTCCAAAACAACACTGGCCTCAACTGACTTTCATTGTATGAAAAAAAAACAGTTATTGAAATCATCTTTCTTTGTGTTCTACAGAAGAAAAAAAACAACAACAACCTTGACACAAGTGTGGAACGTCATGAGGGCGAGTACATGACGACAAATGTCATTGTTTGGTGCACTATCCCCTTTAAATCCTTTCAAACGACCACAATGACTATTTGACAAGTCCCTGTAATACCCTGTCTGTAAAAGAACATTTTAAAAAAAGAAACCTTCTATTTCACTAATCTATGTGGGCAATGGTGGGCATGTTTTCAAACCTCTTCATCAATTTGTGTCAATGGTATTGAGACTGACCATATAATGCAACTTTAACCGCATTATCAACCAGCAACCAACCAGTGTATTTTCTGACCAATTTAGCAAGGCTGGTCAAACATCCGAGCTCAAACGTTCTGAATCGTAGGGCTTATTCAGTTGCTCTGGATAATACTCGCTGCACAATACAAGACCTGGAACGAAGCCGAAGTTATTTCTTGAAGTGAAACAGCCTATTTAGCAAAAGAGTCAGCTAGATCAACCATGAACTAACACAATGAGAAAACAACACTCGTGGTGTGCTGGGATAGATTAGCAAAAGGACAAACGTATGACAAAAATACGAATAACTTGATTTTAACTGGACCGTTAAGGACAATTTAGACCAGTTTCAGAAACTTTAAGCTTTTTTAAAATGTTATTAGGCCCCTAAATTTTGGCCCCTTTTTATTACATTTATGATATACAAACAATACAATGAATGTGTTATTTATGACAAGAATGTTAAATAAGTCAGGTGATTTATGCCAAATTACATACATTTACAATCTGAACAATTGTAACTTCAAAATCATCATAACATAATACTACAGGTCACTACATGTATTCAGAGGAACTGAACTTATTACTAGATAGAATTAGAGTAGAACATTAAGTATTATCAAATAATAAAGACTCAAGTTCGGTTTCATGGGGACCAAATAATAATACAACTCCAATCACAAAGAATGAAGATCTCTTCTATTAAACACCTGCAGATGTAAATACAAAGCCCTCTATTGTTGGAGGCTGAGCAACATGTTCAGATATGTACCTTAATAAAGTCTATTACACACACACTGCATTCCTTGCACATCTACAGAGTGGGAATGGTGCCAAATCAGCTACTCCCTCTAACAGGTTGTCACTCTTGAAGATCAACCAAGTACAAGACTGTGACATTGTCATAAATTTAGAGTTCCACCTGAGAATCCATCTACAAAAAAGGGTTTTATCTGACATTAAAACATTCAAGCCTCAGTTTAATTGAGCAGTTCATTTAATTTAAATTAACTTTATTTGTGGTAACAAACAATTGTTTGATACTGGTGTAAATAAATATCCTGAAATATCCAAAGAATCCTTAAAGTATCACAGCTTCCACAAAAAATATTAAGCAGCACAACAGTTCTCAACATTGATAAGAAATGTTTCTTCAGCATCAAATCAGCATATTAGGATAATTTATGAAAGATCATGTGACACTGAAGACTAGCATAATGACACTGAGTGAAAATTCAGCTTTGCCATCACGGTAACAAATAATATATATTAATAAATAATAATAATAATAAAATATATTTCACAATATTACAGTTTAATTTTGCTTTATTAGTGTTTAAATAAATAAGCATAATAAAGTCTTATGCTTACAAATACAGTTCTTTTAACTGGTTTTATTTCAAGATCCAGATTTTTCACCCAACACAGGACCAAAACTGATTTTCACACAAAAGTAATTAAAAAAAAGAATGTTATTAGTATGCATTACAATTAACTATATAGCATAGAAAATGAAAGAATAAGAAAACATATATATATCACAGAAGTGATTTATCAGTATAAATGAAGAATAACTGTCTTAAATATTATTTTGGTATTAGTCATATTACTGAGTGACGGCCTTACTGTACGCACAATATTTGACGTCAACGACAACAAATATGAGAAGCATTTTCTCCACCCTTTGGTATTTTGCAACCCTTACAACGGACAACTATGATGAGCTGCATTTTAGTATTTACAATTTTACAATTAACATTGGATTAGACACATTTTTGGATCAAGACCCACCAGCTAAAAAACACTGATTTAAATGATAAATCCCAGCACCAGTGACCAAGGGATCAATAACCATGACAGCATGAGCTCAGTGGTGACCAAGGCCTGGGGCAGGACAATAGTCTGATTTACATTATCTAGTCTGATCCATCTGTGCATTTCATTAAGAGAGGCATTTCACATTTTCTAGGAGGATTACAGAAGCTTTGCATCATAGACAAAACAGAATAGAAGAGTGAATGAATAAAAGTGAAAACCCTTAAAATATCTGAAAACAGACTTTAAAAAGCAGCTTTTGTTTGCATAGAAAAACAAATGATGGAGTCTATAATGTCTAGAACAGTTCCACCAAGATTAGAACTATAATTCTGAACTGATATGTTTTACATTGTCCTGGATTTACGCTGGATTTAATCTATAGTTTAAAGAGGTCAGTTTTTGTAGCTAGTGAACTACATAATCTAACAGATGAGAGTGGCACCAATAAAAATAGGCACAAAACATATTGCTCTAAAATGCTGAGTAAGATGCATCATTGCGAAGGAGTAAAGGTTAACCTCTAATATCTTGCTGTAAGGTCCGTGAGGTCTGAAGTTCAGCTATAGTTGTACTTCATTAGGTGTTGACAAAGACATTTTCATGCAGGAGGATGCCAAAAGCTCAGCTGTTGTTCTCCAAAATGAGCTCTGGAGCTCAAGCCGGCCATTTCAAAGAGTGTTACATTTTACAACAAGCAGCTGTGCATGTAATTGTTTGAAATAAGCAAAGACAACACTTGCACACTCCAAAAGTGAAATGAATCAATATTTTATGAAATAACTAAATTAGTCGTGCACAGGAGACAGCTCAAAGTCACACAATCATCTAGTCGATCAATTACTATTGAACTCTATTAGGACAAACACAATGGCACGTTCAGATTGTAACACTGCAAACGCTGCTGTGTAAACAAAAGCAGCACATAGAGGAAAACTTACAATGGTTTCTCGGATTCGGTCGTGGAATAGTTGCTCTCTAACCGTCACGTCTTCTGTTTCCATGCTTTGAAACCATGTCTTGGCGTGTGCTCGGTTATAATTTGTAAAGCATTTGAGTCTCCGAGAAGATAATAGCTTACGTGGAAACTTGTCTCTCAAGTCTGTAGGGAACGCGTTCCACCTCTAAACGAATTGTACGTTAGTTGCTCCTTCTGAAGTCACTAAGCCAGCGAACTACTCCTGTTTTACTTCACTGAGGTGGATAGATGCTTCTCAGATGATTTCACCATCCAAGCAAATTATAAAACATCACTGAACTCATCGAGTCAGCGTGCTCACAGATGCTCCTCAAATGAATATTTCAGCCGCTCTCTCAAACTCCATCTGGGGGTTGGGCTGTGGGAGGAGGAAGAGGCGGATTTAAGACTAATGAAACTTGACCAGTAGTGAACATTTGTAGACCATAATATAAAATAATACAACGTTATACCAAATTGAGTAGTGTCGTGTTTGAGATGATGTAATAGAATATATGACATTGTAAAACCATGCATTTCAGTATTAAAACTATGAGCGCAAATTATTAATAAAGCCTAACTATCGAAGTAAATTTGAAAGCCCTCCAATGTGTCTTCTGCCCGGTTTCACAGACTTGTCCCTTACTAAAATGCATGTTTGAGCTGTTTTAACTGAAAGCAACTTTCTTGTTAATTTTGTCTCAAGATGCACACCAGTGTTTTTAAGGCACATCTTTACTTAAATGTCCTAATTTAACTAAAGCCTACTCCTGGTTTAATCTAAACCCTGTCTGTGAAACCAGGCCTTTATGTCCTAACGATGGAATATTTGTCATTAGATTAAAAAACTCCAATGACAAAAGGAGAAGGGGGTATACATTTATAGCAACATGGCTGTTTCTCTTTTGCCATCTCAAATTCATTATTTAAACCAACAAAGATGGAAACATTAATAATAATCCAATGCCTGGTTTCACAGACAGGGTTTAGATTAAGGCAGGAGTAGTCCTAGGTTAAATTAGGACATTTAATTTGCTTTTATAAATGTGCCTTTAAAACATTACTGGTGAGACAATACAAGGTACTGACATATTTTAAGATGTACCAGTGCAAGTTGCATTCAGTTAAAACAGCTCAAACATGCATTTTAGTCTGGGACTAGGTTTAAGCCTTGTCTGAAACTGTTTTTGAAAGAAGTCTCATGCTCTCCAATGCTACATTTATTTTATCAGAGCTGAGTTTTCAGCATCATTACTCCAGTCGCCAGTGTTTTATCTTAATATGCTGATTTGGTGCTCAAGAAACATTCTTATTTTCATAAATGATGAAAACAGTTGTGCTGCTTATTTTTGTGGAAGCTATAACACATTGTTTAAGGATTATTTGATTAATTGAAAGTTAAACATAACATTATTTAATACAATGAATCATGTTGCCCCTATACTTTTGAATGTTAGGCTAGTGTATATTAACAGAAATGTGAGCAGCACAGCATGTAAGGGTAACTCTTGGAAAAACAGTTTAGTCTACTGCATTCCAGTAAATGTCTAATGTTCTGTGTCTTTTTGTGTCCACAGATATGGTAAATCAAAGTTTACTCTTTATGATCCGTGTCATCATCAAACCAAAGTCCATACTAGCGCAAACACGGAAGTCTGTAGGTTACATTATTTTCAGAAAGTGAAGGATTTAAATTTAATGTTAACTTTAAAGCGATTATGCTGTGATCTGTTGCATGCATTCTTACATTTTGAATGCTTACCTTGTTGTAGGAGTCTTCTAAAACATTTGGTGTGCGAATGAAGCTTGATCTCTCAGTCCCGCAGGTAAGAGAACAGTGACCTGTTTGATTTTATAACTTGAATGCCAGTGAAATTGGTGATATGAGAGAGAGAGAGTTTATCAAAAGCATAATTCACCACAAGATTGCAAGATTTACTAACCGTCATGAATTCCAAACATGTGTGACTTCATTTCTTCTGTGGCATACCAATGGGAAAGTTATAAACCAAAATGTGCTCTTCTTATTTGGTGAAAATAAATGCGGACCCATGGATGTAAAGTTGCCAACCATAAAAGCTATATGCTGTATTGTTAAGTCTTATGTGATCGCTTTACATGAAGAGCAAACAGAATTTAATTTTTTGGGGGGTAAACTATTTTTTTAAAACACTATAAGAGCCACATGACATGCATGTTCCTAATTTATCATAAAGCAATTTTCATAATCATGTTATTAGCTAATCTGCTTTTATATACTTTTTATTTTATTTTAAGGCAAGTGGTTACACAGAAATAATTGATCATAGTTTTGAACATGGTTAGTTGCACTATGTTTTTTAGTTATATCAGCTTGGTTATATTGAGTAGATTTGATAAATTCAAGTCTGTGCTTTTGTGTAAATTACATTCAGGCTGTACATTTAAAAGACTTCCGGCAGCTGGAACAGCACTCATAATAGCCCTGGCCTTTAAAGGTTATAAAAGTTACTGGCCATAGTCTTTGCCATTGACTTTAGTCAGGTTAGACGCCATATTGAATTTAATGCAAATGAAAATGAGGCTGGGAGAGATAGCTGTATTAAGGTTTTATTGAGTTTTGTCTATTGAAAGTTTTTTTTTACTTGACAGCTGAACAATTGGGTTGTTTTTAACAAAATGCAATCCATTGAACACACTGTATTCTATCCCTCACAGACTCGTTTTCTTTCCTGTCAAAAATTAAGTATGGCGCTATATAATTAAGTGAAGCAACACTCAAAGAAATCACCATAACAGAAACTCAAATATAACTGAACATTAAACATTAACAAGTATTTCCTTCAAAAACACATAAAACTTAATTTCAGTTCCAACTCAAATCGATTAAGTAAACTTCCATTTTATATATTTAAGTGGATTGAATATTGAAATTCAAGGAACACTCCACCGGTTTTAGAAATAGGCCTTATTCAACTTCTTTCCTACATTTAGATATGTGGGCAAATGCATTTTGTGCATGCATTGTTTCAGTTTGGCTAGCGGCGACCCTGCCACTAGCTTAGCTTAGCATAATGAATGGAATCCCATGTTGCCAGCTAGCATGTAGTAAAAGTAGAGTATAGTAGAGTAAAAGTGATTAAAAAAACAACAACAACAACACCTAATTACTTCTTGTGCCCTGCATAGAGAGATCACCATACACATGAAATCCCCAAACTTCCGTCAACATACCGGCGTATGTTGTGCATGTGTTACGTGATATCTCTGCGCCCAAGTAGCAGTGCTTCGTCTTTGCTTCCCCATAATATAGTCCCAATTTAATATCTGCCTAGGAAATCGCCTAGTCTTAATCTGCATCGCTATTTGTATTCGTTGTGAATACTCAGGCCACAAGAAGTAATAAGGTGTTTTATTTTATTTTTTTGATCACTTTTACTCGGGACATGCTAGCTGGCAACATAGGATTCCATTCATTGTGCTAAGCTAAGCTAGTGGCGACCCTGTCAAACAAAAACAATGCATACACTGAGACAAAAATGCATTTGCCCACATATCTAAATGTAGGAAAGAAGTTGAATATGCCCCATTTCTAAAAACGGTGGAGTGTTCCTTTAAGATAAACAAGCGGCAAAACAAATCCTATTTTTCAGTGTAAAAACTTTTCTTTACTGAGTTGAAAATAACTGACTTGTTTTTCAAGCTCCTGTGCGCAGCTAGAATGACCTCATGGCTAAAAAGCTCCTGATCACGTATGCCTTGTGGGCCATGGGTGGCCCACTTGGCCTTCATCACATTTACCTGGGCAGAGACAGCCATGCCCTTCTTTGGATACTGACCTTTGGTGGTTTTGGCATCGGCTGGGCAAGGGAGTTCTTCCGTATCCCATCGTATGTGAGTGAGGCCAACCATGAAGCAGAGAGAGCCCATGCTAGACATCCACGTGCCACTCCACCACCACCAGTAGGCCTGATACGGTTTGCCGGACAGATTTGTGTTGGTATTTACTTTGGCTCAGTGGCTTTAATAAGCCTCAGTTCTCTTAGCTTCTTCTACTTCCTAGTGCTGCCATTGAGCATAGGTGCAGGTGTGCATCTGGTGTCCTCTGTGGGCCAGCAGACATCTGACCTTCAAAAGACCCTTGTTTCATGCGTCATCACGTCATCCATCTTCTACGGCAGCAATCTCTCTCCTCTGCCCATCAGCATAGCTGCCAGTGTTACCGCTGCGCAGCACAGCATGTTCAGACCTCTGAGACCAGAGCCACTGGGTGAGATGCACTATGTACATTTTGGTTAAACTTTAAAATAAGGTCTTATTTATTCGTTAGTTAATGCATTAACTAACATTACCTTTTTTTAAAGTCACCATGAAATCAAAATGGACAATTATTGTTTTTGTATGAAATATTGCAGTAATTATTATAATGATTTATGATTCATTTCTTTCAAATTCATGTGCCCTTGTAATCTTTAATCAAAATAACTCCCCACTCTTTGCAACGACAATGGTTGGGACAATGTCACTCACAGTAGATCACAGCAGTAGCAAACCACAATGTTCCAATGATCCATTCAATTTCCCGATGGACAAAATCAAGTCCCGCCCTACAATTGTTCTTGTTCGAGAAGCCATTTCACATGGATATATACATCCATGGAGGAAAAAATAATAATTAAAAAAAAATATTGCAATTTCCATTTCATGGTGACTTTAATGTTAACTTAATTAAAAAATGTATTCATGTTAGTTCACAGTAGTGGCCAAAAGTGATGTCTGGCCTAGGAAAATTGTCATTGTCACCCTTTATTAAAATATTATTTAAAAAAATGTGTTCAAGATTTTGTAAGCAAATTGCATAGTTGTGCTTGGAGTCAGTTGTTTTATTTGTGGTTGTTTTATATTTTAAAAATGCAAATTATACGGACATAATTTTTGTCCAGGCTGCAATGCAAAGAAATAATTAACACATGCAAAAACAACAGAGAACCAACAAAATATAAATAACTGATTATGTTATAGTCAATGTATGCTTTTTTGTCCTTTGAGCATTTTGTTTTCCCATGCATTTTTTGCATAGTAAAATAAAAATCTGTAGCTGTAGTTTTTTTTGTGCAAAATAATTATAAAGGTGTTATTATTCTTATTACAACTCTGATAAAATTATTTTGCAAAAAGAGGCAAATACACTGATCAGGCAAACTCCACTAGACCCGTGAAGGTGTGCTGTGGTATCTGGCACCAATATGTTAGCAGCAGATCCTTTAAGCCCTGTAAGTTGCGAGGTGGGGCCTCCATGGATCGGACTTGTATTGTTTAGCACATCCCACAGATGCTCGATTGGATTGAGATCTGAGGAATTTGGAGGCCAAGTCAACTCCTCAAACTGGTTGATGTGCTAATCATTCCTGAACCATTTTTGCTTTGTGGCAGGGCACATTATCCTGCTGAAAGAGGCTACAGCCACCGGGGAATACCGTTTCCATGAAAGGGTGTACATGGTCTGCAAGAATGCTTAGGTAGGTGCATAACAAAATGTCAAAGTAACATCCACATGGATGGCAGGACCCAAGGTTTCCCAACAGAACATAGCCCAAAGCATCACACGGCCTCCGCTGGCTTGCCTTCTGGTGCATCCTGGTGCCATGTTTTCCCCAAATAAGCGACGCACACGCACCTGGCCATCCACGTGATGTAAAAGAAACATGATTCATCAGACCAGGCCACTTTCTTCCATTGATCTGCGGTCCAGTTCTGATGCTCACATGCCCACTGTTGCCGCTTTCGGCGGTGAACAGGGGTCAGCACTGGTCTGCGGCAACCCCATTCGCAACAAACTGCGATGCACTGTGTTTTCTGACACCTTTCTATCAGAACCAGCATTAACTTCTTGAACAATTTGAGCTACAGTAGCTCATCCGTTTGATCGGACCGCACGGACCGCCTTCGCTCCCCACGTGCATCAATGAGCCGTGGTTATGTTTAGTACAGTTTTAAGTGGTTAACAGTTTATATCACATTTATAGTTTTCACTTTGAATGAAGGTAAATAATGATATTTTTTTTTTTATAAAATGTTCTTGCAATCAGGTACTATCATTGCCAGAAGAAGCTTCTCTGGAAGAAGCGTCTCACCTGCCATGACCCTGTTCACCACTGTTCCTTCCTTGGACCACTTTTGATAGATACTGACCACTGCAGACTGGGAACACCCCACAAGAGCTGCAGTTTAAGAGATGCTAGCCATCAAACTTGCTGAAATCCTTACGCTTGTCCATTTATCCTGCATCTAACACATAAACTTTGAGGACAAAATGTTCACATACTGCCTAATATATCCCACCTACTAACAGGTGCCGTGATGAAGAGATAGTGTTATTCACTTCACCTGTCAGTGGTCATAATATTATGCCTGATTTCCCTAATATTTTATTGCTTTAACTTGTAGGGTCATTGAAAACAAATATCCCCTCCGGACATCACTTTTGGCCAATGTGTGTCAGTTTGAAATCTTACCTTTGGGTTACATCATGTGCAATTAATGTGTTTAATTAACCCCGTTTGTGTCAATCTTCCCAAGGGCCTCGTCTGTATCGTCTAAGTTTAGGTGTGCTGGCTTTCTCGGCTCCGCTGGGATACTGTGTTTTCCACAACACCACAGCCACATTGTACTACATATCGGACTGTATAGCGGCCCTGCTTGATTTCTTCTGGTTCCTTCCATGGCTCAAAGGACTCCTGGAGTATTTTCTGCTGTTGCCATATCGACTGTTATGTGTCCTGACAGGAGGGGGTTTCTACGAGGAAAGCTGGAGGAAGATGCTGGAAATAATTCTTAATGAGTATAGTAAAAAAGAACTGGAAGCGCTGAAGGTGAGTTCAGTACAGTTTTTAACAGTTTAGGGTTTTCACTTCGCAGTATTTTGCATATAATCAGAAGGTAGCCTATATAATGATATTTTTTGTCATTATAATATTTTCTTACAATCAGGTACTATCATTGCCAGAAGAAGCTTCTCTGGAGGAGGTCACTCGCAGCTACAGGGAGCTGGCTAAAGTGTGGCATCCCGATCACAACCCCAAGCAGCAAGCAGAGGCACAACAGATGTTTATTCAAATCCAGGAGGCATACGAGATACTTCTCGACAGACATAAGACAAGACGGACAAAATGATCTTCTGGAGAAGAGAACATATTCCCTTTAGAAGGCTCACATTTAACTTTAAAATGTTCCCCCTAAAGTCAATCTGGTGTAATAAACTCAAAACGTTCTAAACAAAAGACTTTTTCATTTTTGTTCAGATAAATTCTCCTCCAAGGCGGACTACTTAGGATTCTCTGCCATCTTGTGGTAACATTAGGTATTAATAGAATTGTTTTTATATTCTTCGTTTGTCAAACACACATACATATACATATATATATGTATGTGTGTATATATATATAAAATTTATATATATATATATATATATATATATATATATATATATATATATATATATATATATATATATATATATATAAAAACAAAATGTAGGCTACACAAAAATTCTATATATAATTTCACTACCCTCACATTAAAATGTATCAAATAAAATGAATGTGTATGACAAGTAAACGAGTAAATTATAAGTAAAAGTCTTAAAAGTAAGTATATAACTGTACATCGAAACAGACTATTAAATCCAAAACTTATTATGCAACACTTTTATACAGTATGTAAAATGTAGCCAGTCACTTTGCCACTTTGGTGTGGATCTAAAATAGAATATGAATAATTTAGGCATATAATAATAATAATAATATTAACAACTACAACAAAAATCACACAAATTAATGGATTACATGTTTAGAATATAATTAATATAGGCCTATATATGTTTTTCATTTTTTAACACAATCAACAAAATTCTCAAAAATAGACAAATATTGCCAAATATTGACACAGAAAGAATTAAATTCCTTACAACTATTAAATAGCTTGAAGAAAATGTTATTTATGATAAATCTTAGTAAACACATTAGTCACTTTTATTGCAATAACAACAACAATAATAATAACTAGATAGTTTGTAGACAAACTTTAAGTTGGCTTGAAAAAGCCTAGCCAGAAAGTTTGAAGTAGTTTTAAAGCTTTAAGTTTGAAGGTTTTCAGTTTGAAATAGCACTCTGGGTGGTTGCTAGGGTATTCCGGGTAGTTGCAGTTACTAAGGTACTTGGGGTGGTTGCTAGGGTGTTGAATATGTGGTTGCTAGGGTACTCTGAGTGTTTGCTAAGGTGTTGTATATATTTTTATCTAATTCATAAAAAAATCATTTTCTAACACATTCAACTACATTCCCACAAATAGACAAATATTGCCTGTTTGACACAGAGAAAGAAGTAAATTCCTTACAAATATTAAATTGCGTAAATGAAGAAAGTTTTATTCATAATAAATCTTAGTAAACACATCAGTCACTTTATCGAAATAACAACAACATAATCACACTAATTAATGGTTTAAAAATGTATAATATCATTAATGTAGGCCTCTTTATTTTTCTAATTCATAGAAAATTCATTTTCTAACACATTCAAACAAAATCTCACAAATATTGCCTGTTTGACACAGAGAAAGGATTAAATTCCTTTAACATATATTATATTGCTTAAATGAAGAATGTTTTACTCATGATAAATCGTAGTAAACACAGTCACTTTATCAAAATAACAACAACAACAACAAATCACACTAATTAATGGTTTAGAATTTTATAATATAATTTATGTAGGCCTATTTTTTTTAATTAATAGAAAATTAATTTAACACATTCAACAAAATTCCCACAAATAGACAAATATTACCTAGTTTACACAGAGAAATAATACAATTCCTTACAAAAATTAAATGACTTAAATGAAGAACGTTTTATTCAAAGATAATAAATAACAACCACAACGACAATACTAACTGTTACTACTACTACTACTAATAATAATAATAATAATAAATGTGGCGTTTATACCTTTTGCGTTTCTTTTTATTTACTAACCTGTAGCATGAGGATCGATGCATTCGATAATCCCTCCCAATCATGGATTTGAGAGGCAGTTTTTCGGTTATAGGTTATTCGGGCCTGTATCCCGGCATGGGCCCGGAAGTTGTTTGGGGTTTCAGGTAAAAGATCCCGGAGATGCTGCCTTCGCTAGAGAAAACAAACGGCGTTTCTGCTGTATAAATATTGCAATCACAGTCGATCGTCAGGTAAGAAAAAATACTCCCCGTGTTAAATCAATAGCTGTTATTCAAGGAAAGTGACATTATGCCAGGTAACTATGCTCGGATTGGGAGGGTTTACACGGCTAGACTCATCTGTCGAGTGCTGGGTGCCATAGCAACGCCAGCGGGCTCTCAGGAAACATAATTCCGCTTTAGTTTGTCACGTCTAAAAATTGACTGTAATTCACGACCGGAGGCTGGCGATCGGATTCCGTTGTCAGCAACGCTTGTTCTTTCGTTTGTGAGTTAGTTTGGCGACGTCTTTGCCTTATTGTGAGCTGTCACGTCTCGTTAGCTGGTTAGCAGCGGTGGCTAGCTAGTGTTGTTCCAGACTGACAGGATTGACATGATTCTGCGTGCTGTCAGTCCTCCTCTGCAGCGAGATGGTGTATGTAAAGTTACTAAACATTCGAGGGCTTGTGCACGATGATCTTGTTCTCGTTTTATGGTGCGACTGCAGGCTGAAAGGGCTGTTTCGATTATTGCGTTAATTAGACTCATTAACAGCTCTGTGAATTCATGAGATCTGCCTGTTGCAGCTATGAATGCTTTTTGTCTCACACGACACAATGATGTTTTACATTTCCGAAGGCCTGTTTGTTATTAGATCTTATATTATGTATACCATAAAACGGACATAAAATAATAACACGATTCTGTTAGAGTCCATATTTATTATTTATATTAATTTGTAATGAGAATGGTAAAGAAATCAGTATGTCGTTTGTCATCTCATAGTATAATAGCATCAGCCTACACCTGCTCTGTATGACATCTGAATGTGTTTAAACTGCACCTATCTGTGATCCTTTGGTCAATTTTGACCCATACTATTAACTATGAAAAATTCATAAATAATTAAGTTACGACACCAGAGGTCTGAAATCCTTCAGAAGGACATTTTATCTGGTCCCAATATGTATTATAATACAAAAACAAAATTTACATTTGTGGATTAACTAACACAATCTGTGTAAAAAGAAATGTTGACGAGTTGGCAAAAAGTGTCACTTTTCTTGTTAAATTCAATCACCTTTTTTAAATATTTAAATATTTTAAATAATATTTTATAATATCTTGCCTGTTTTAAAACACCTTGTGCATTCTTTTGGTGTTAGTAAATGTATGATGTATTTTTATCTCCAATTTTAGTTTATATGTATTCTAAATTGAGATTGGTGTAGTTATACACTTTTCAAATTCATTAAACAAATAGATTTATTCCCTTTTGTTTTGTTTTTTGCCATGTAGTTTCATAAAAATAAAAAAATAAAATCATGCAATTGTACCCCAATTAGTCTTTAGCCCTAATATTTCCTATCATATAGAACCGTATGTGTGAAGGTGTAAATCTTAAACAATATCAAAGTAAATTAATTGATTAAACCTGCACAGCATTCTGAAAGGATACAGGTAAAAGGCTTTGAAACTGATTCTTGAAATGCAAGTCAGATTTGACCTGATGAGTCAAATAGTTATTTTTATAAATATGAAAATTAATTTTAATATGTGTTGCATAAAGGATATTTCCAATACCAAAGCGATAATATGTGGAAATGTCTGAGTAATAGCAAATCATAACAACCCCTGCATTTGGCTTAGTATCATCATTGCTTTAGATGTCAGCCTGTGTTCTGATAGGTCTCAGGATAAAGGGAGGGCAGTTTCTTGCACACCACGCTCTTCATTTAAGACTAGAATTCTATAGAATGGACACACTCAATTCAGCTGTTGAGTTCGAAATGAGATCTTGACCAGTGTGCATATCAATTATTCAGCTACTCAAACCGTGCAACCACACAGGAAAGGGAGAAATAACAAACTGCAAGTGAACCAGCAATTTCTTTTTTTGGTTTAAATCAGATGAGCCATATATATATATATATATATATATATATATATATATATATATATATATATATATATATATATATATATATATATATATATATATATATATATATATATATATATATATGATATGTGTGTGTGTGTTTTAGTGTTTTTTAAGTGCGCTGTATTATTGAAAAATGTACCAATGCACTTTACACTTACTTTCCTATTTGTTGGCAATGTTTAAATTGTAAGTTGGTTTTGTGCATCGTAAAACAAATGTTGATTTCTCGGTACAGGCAGCTGGTGTGATGATGAATGCTGACGATTGCAATGGCCGTTCGTACATGTCAGGTCTGGAACTTTTTTAATTTATTCTTTTGTTATTTTCATAGACATGCATTTAGCTAAATATAGTGGGTTCCAAATGTCACTGACCACACTGAAAATCTGGGACTGTTATTGAATTTATCTACTGCTATAATCCTTATGCCAGATTCCAGTATCTCTTAAACATATTGTATTGAATCGCTCTGGTTTCATTTCTTTGGGAAATTATATTACTCTGCAAACTCTTTTGAATACATTTTTGATAGAGCGAACGCTGAATCCATTTTAGAGTTTCTATCCAAAGCAAACTTATTTAGGTTATTTATTACTTATTTGTTACTTATTTTTATTTTATTATTATATTTTAAATGCATTGATTTAAAAAATCTATTTAAACTTTTCACTTCAAATTGTTAAGTTCATAATATAATTTCAAGTGAAAATGTTGCATGAAATAAGAAAAATACAGATGTATTTTAACCCCATTGTATGTGTTCATGTTTTCAGGTAGTGGAGATTCTTCAACAGAGCGGGAGTTTTTTGCAGGGCTGAGAGGACCCACCGTAAGCACACCAAACAGTCAACAGTCCTCACCCAGTCGCTCACTCAGTGGTCAGTGTCTGTCTGTTAAACACACTTTAACATCTTAGTTTGAACAAGTTCTGCTTTGGGTAAAAGCATCTGCCAAGTGAATAAATGTTCTCTCCGTGCCCAGCTAACTCCATCAAGGTGGAGCTCTACAGTGACGAGGAGGCAGGAGGTGCTCCACTGGCGGAAAGGAGAGTCGGGGAGAAAAATGAAGGATGGAAAGATGAAAAGGGCGAGTTGGCAGAAGATGGTGGAGTGGAGATGGTCGGTGATACACGAGGGCAGGCTGGGAGCGGCTGCGGAGAGATGGGCAGCTCTGAGCCTGCATCCCCTGGTCCCATTCGGCTACCGAATGGGAAACTTAAATGTGATATATGTGGGATGATCTGCATTGGACCCAATGTTCTAATGGTGCACAAACGCAGCCATACAGGTAAGTGTTTTTTGACTGAATCTTGTCAAAAAGAGATCAAATATATTTTAAAAAATGTCAGCTTGAAGATATGTGCTGCTGTTTTTTTGCGCCGGTGGGAAAACTGGTAGTCTTGGTCTCGGTAGGTGAGCGGCCATTCCAATGTAACCAGTGTGGGGCCTCCTTCACTCAGAAGGGCAACTTGCTGCGTCATATCAAGCTCCACTCTGGCGAAAAGCCCTTCAAATGTCCCTTTTGTAACTACGCCTGTCGTCGCCGTGACGCCCTGACAGGACACCTCCGCACCCACTCCGGTGAGCCTTTGTGATTTGAGAGAGGCCATTTGCGAGAAATAAAGAGAAGGAAGAAGAGAGAACTTTGTGGCTGGAAAATAAATGGATGGAAAAGTGTGTGGGTTGGAAAAAGCCATTTTGATTTGCCACAGAGCATAAATGAATATAGTCAAGGTCATGTAACCTATTTCTCTTTTAATGCAAGTGGTGATTATTTTTGCTGTCTAGAACTTCCTTTTAAACCTGTTGCACTACTAGAGCCTGTGCAAGCAGACTAATAAGTGCGAACATAACCTCATTAATCGGTTATATAATCAAGTCTTTTAGTCAAACAAAATGCAGCGGTCTAGTATGACATTTAGAGTATTATGAAAACAGGATATCCTGCTTGTGTTTTTGAATGATGAAGAGCATTCACCTGTAGTGCCTAAGGACCTTTGAATGAGAACGCAGATATTCAGAGAAATTACTTCATAGAATAATGAATTTCTCTGAAATGACGCACATCTCTAAAGCTAAATGGACAGATGCGGTCTACAGTTTTTTCCTCTTCTATAAACGTCATAGATGAGTGGCGTGTCGTTTCGTTTTTGGGGAAATTGTGACAAGGGAAATTCTGTGGTCTGACGAATCTTGTACCAGTAATTAGAGTATTCTTGTGTAATTATATTGGAAATATTATTATATTGTATTATATTATATATCATCATAAGATATTTATGAAAATATTATATAGTAACTTTACCGGATAACACCTTATATTAACCACAGCATATACTAGTAATGTTTATGTTTACATAACACATAAGCTGTGTGAAATGCATTCATATTCTCCCTCCGCGTTATTTCAGTGTCCTCCCCTACAGTAGGGAAGCCCTACAAGTGCAGTTACTGTGGCCGCAGCTACAAGCAGCAGAGCACCCTGGAGGAGCACCGTGAGCGCTGCCACAGCTACCTACAGAGTCTGGACCACCAGCCTGCTCATAATGCCCAGCCTGCGCACGGTAATACCATATTTACTAATACAAAATGCTAGGGAGGTCAAAACTAGCAGTACTAAAATGGATGATATCGGCCTTTCTGCAGTATCAGTAGTACCAATTTAATTTGTTACCCAAGTGCAGCCTGACAGGCGGCTGCTTTTGGAAGCTCACCAGTGTTATTGCGTGCATGCTCTGTGAAGATCACAGCTGGTGATGTTGCTGCGCACTTGAACGGTCCAAAGCACTTCTTGATTAAAATACATGTCTTGGAGAGGTATTATTGTAAACACAGAATATCTAAAGAGGTGTAAAAATATTACTGTGCTGTAGGCCTTAGCCAAAATGTAACCTAGTATAACTGCTGCAGCCTCTTATGTTATTAATATGCTGAATGTTATTTTTATTTTAAATATAGACCTGGTGCCTATTGCACAAAACTAGGATAAGGGATTAAGCCGGGATATCTTGGTGATCCTGGCTTAATTTATCCGCTAATATAAAGTTATCTTTCGTTATCATTATCATTCTTGGTGTGAGTGTGCCTTCAGGGTAAATTACACGACAGCGGTGTGCTAAATTTTGCATACAGATAACAAGAACGTCAAGATATCCCGGCTTAATCCCTTATCCTAGTTTTGTGCAATAGGCCCCTGTTACTCAAATTCTTACAGCATGAAACAAATATTATTGTATATGACTAATAATCATACATTTAAGACTCTGCTAAACTAATAATTTTAGTAATTTATTTTACATTAGACTACTTTTTATTTTTATTTTTATTAATAAAAGAGTACACTACCAGCCAAAAGTTTGGGGTCAGTACAATTTTTTTTTACAGAAAATAATTTTTACTCTGCAAAGACACATTAAATTGATCAAAACTGACAGTAGAACATTTATATTGTTTCAAAAAATTCGAATAAATGCCGTTCTTTTGAACTTTTTATTCATCAAAGAATCATGAAAATAATACAAAGAAGAAAAAAAATTCTTGAGCAACAAATCAGCATATTAGAATCATTTCTGAAGGACCGTGTGACTGGAGTAATGATGCAGAAAATTCAACTTTGCCACCACAGGAATGAATTGTATATTAAAATACAGTATATCAGAATTCTACAGTTCTTTTAAATTGTAATAGTATTTCACAATACTGATTTTACTATATTTTTGATCAAATAAATGCAGCCGTGGTGAGAGATTTTTTTCAAAAACTTTCTTTCAAAGACCACAAAACTTTTGAACAGTAATTGATATCGTATGATATGATACCATATTAATTATTGCTGCGGTATCAAAATTGGTGTGAAATTTCACTGCTATTTTAATATTGTGACAACTCTAACACACACTATTCTATTATAATCATGTTTCTACATGTGTCTTCAGGTGAAGAGTCCCATAATGTGGAGATGATGTCTGAACCCCTGATCCAGTCCTCCTCAGAAAAGATGACCTTCATTGATCGGCTGGCCAATAGCATCACCAAGAGGAAGAGATCTACACCCCAGAAGTTTCTGGGTAGGCCTATTTCTTTGAATACCTATGCAGAACAGTGTTACCTGAGTTTTCTATTTTAAAATAGTTTAAAAGTAATTTATTCCTGTGATGGTGAAGGAGAATTTTCAGCATCATTACTCCAGTCTTCAGTGTCACATGATCCTTCAAAAAATATTTGAAATAGAGGTTTCTTGTAACATAAATGTCTTTACTGTCACTTTTGATCAATGTAATGTATAAAAGTTTAAGTAATCTTACTGTACTTTGAACGGTGGTGTATTTATTTATTTATTTATTTTTTTTAAATATATTTTAAATAATTTATATATTTTAAATTTTATATATTTTAAATTTGTTGAGTTTCAGAGTTTTGTTGCAATAAATTAGATTTAGAAAAGAATGTTAAAAAGATAGTATTGGTTATTATGTAGCTGCAAAAACAAAATAATTTCAGTGCAAATCTATTACTAAAGATCGATGATATTGATGCTCCCTGGCTTTCTAGGTGAAAAGCACATGCGACTGAATATATCCGAAGCACCTTATGAACTCGACCCCAATCCTGATAAAGAAGGGGACATGTTGCTCTCGCACCCTGAGGGTGACCCCGCTGCTTTAGCAGGCATGGGAGGGCGTTTCCTGCGGGGGCCAAGAGGAGGCAGCAACGATGTGGATCCTTCCCGCTCCCTGCGGATGCCCTCGCACTCCACCTGCATCTCAGAGTTCACCCCAGTCATCAGCTCCATCTACCCTCACATAACCCCTCTTGGGCAGCGTCTAAACTGCGGAGGAGGCATCTCCATGGGCCTGGCCGGGAGGGAGGCCGGCGAGGGTCATGAAGATGCACCCTCCACTCGCAGCCGTGCCGCCTCGCCAAGCAACGGTTACCAAGATTCGACAGACACTGAGAGCATGGTGGAGGAGCAGTGCGTCATCACCTCGGTGCCACCGGGAAACATGAACCACCGCGGGCGCGAGCGGCACAGTCCTAGTCACGCCAAAGAAACGGACATGGAGGGGGACAGGGAGAAAGGGATCCCTGGGGGTTTACCAACCAAGGCGAGCCCGCGCTCGCCACTGACAAGGGAAGCCATGCAGGTGGTAGACGGGGAAGGGCGGCCGGTGCGCTCCTTCCGCTGCGAGCACTGTCGCATTTTCTTCCTGGACCATGTCATGTTTACCATCCACATGGGCTGCCACGGCTTCCGCCAGCCCTTCGAGTGCAACATCTGCGGCCACCGCAGCCAGGACCGCTACGAGTTCTCCTCGCACATTGTCCGCGGGGAGCACCAGGTGGGCTGAGGTGTGCTTGTGGATGGCGTAGGTCGAGACTGGGGAGATGTACAGAGAGTTGTATGCTGCTTTGAGATGGCGTCATGGCGTCTAGTTCGGTCTGCACCAGATTGGGGCACATTAGCACTTGCTTTTTATAATTAGCAGACATCAGATTTTCCTTCGAAGGCTAATCGCTTAGGTACAAGCATAAAACGTGCAATTGCATCCCGTGTTAGTGGATGTCAAGAGGATTGAAACGGGGGACAAGTCATATCCTCCGATTGCACTCCCACACCAAGTCATTCATCGCAAGACGCAGCTGTTTTGCTTTAGAAGTGCCTTACTTCGGTGGGGTTTATTTTTTATCAGTTGGGAGGAGAAATTCGAGATGTGAGATTAGGTCTATACCCATCTGTTTGGTGGCGTTTACATAGAGTCTGCCTCTTGAAGAGAGAAAGACATTGAATTGCTTAGACGTCCAAAGTCTGGACTCTTTTATCCAGAGTGGTTTTCCAAAGTTTCTGAGCCTGTTAAACAAGAAATCTATGCCTAGGAGTATTCACACAAACTTTGTGCTCTTTTAGGATACCTCGGTGGGACTGTTGAAATTAGGCGACTCAGGGAGGACACTGCTGACAGAGAGGGAATGGAGAGCAAGCAGCGTGAATTGCAAAACTGAGGCTGGAGTATTGGTATGTTAGCCATATAAGGAGCACAGACACATATTGCCTTAATCGTTGCTTTATATGAACCCTGTACGAGCTAGTTGTCGAATTGCACATGGTTTTTAATGCTGGACGATTCTGTAGGTACAATGGAGCCTGAATTCGCGAAAAAATACGGCATGCTTGGGTCAAATAGGACTGGGGTTAGGCTAAGGCTCGGATAATTTTATTTCCTTCTAAAATGTATGTTATTGTTTTATTTAAGAAAGGAAATGAACTTGAAACATTTGCCTTAGTTTTTGAGTCTACAACCTCTGTCCTCAAGATAAAAAACAGAAAACAGTTGGTTTCCTTGTGCCTCAGATCTTGATTGTCGTTTCAAACTTTATCTCAACCTCACTTAAGTGGCGATAAAGGTTTTGCCTATCAAATCTATTGAGGTTTTTTTTAAAATAGTTTTTGTAGTAAGAAGTCCCCGCCATCCATCCTCTGCCATGCTGCGATCACAATGAGCCACATTATGTTTTTTTTAGATGCGGTAAGACATGTGGAGGGGGAATAGGAGCCTTAATGTTCTGGTGCAGACCAAACACAGACCCATGTTGCATTCCGTGAATTTGACGACGAGTGAAGGGGAAGGGTTGTTACCTCAAAAGGAGGATTGCACTTTTTCTAATTCTGCTTAAATGTGAGTGTTTTTGCTGGGGCTGTTGGGAGGGTTTTGGACAGGCGGGGCGGGGCGGGGGGATTTTATTCAAAGGCTTTAGGGGAGCAGATACAGTAATGACTGGTAACTGAGCTTTGAAACATATTCTTTTGTTTTCTGAAATTGCTCTATTGCACTGATTTCTGATAAAAATGCTATTTAGAGAAAACAAGAAACAATTTGATACGAGAACACGTTGGTAATAAAGACCAGATGAACAGTGTGGTGTTTTTAAAAAACAATTCTATAAAGGCTATTTTCCTAATTATAAAAGGGGTCACGGTCATTTAAGGATTCGGATCTGAACATTTTCTCCTTGTGTTGTAAAATTTGGTGCTTGGATGTTTGTGTGACTTCTGCCCTTGATATTGGACTTGTATCCTGTACGCTTGTCCTGTGTGGTCATGTCCCATATGAGTTCATGCATACGGTACTCTCGATCCCCACTGAGTACAAATTGCTGCTTGATTGTTGAAGGAAAGGACTGAAATATCGTTGTAGAGTTACGTACCGTCCTGGCAAGATGTATATCGTGGCCTGTTTTATCAGCAGATCTCACTTGCACAAACTGAAACGAAACTAAAGCACCAATGAGAGAATTTTGAAGAATTTTAAAGAGTTGTTTTGTTTGATTGCTTGTACATCTTTATGTGACGTGGGCTGTGGTTAAGGGTACTTGGATGTTGTAGCATGTGTGTATCACTTGACCTTGGAGGTGGTCAGCTGTTTCCAAAACTTGCTTATGTGTAACCCACTGACCCTACATCTTTTTGGTTACTTTTACAACATTTGTAGGCCTCTTAATACGTATGCTTGGATTCACTACAGTGCAAGCCTACGGAGTACAGTATGAATGGATCGAAGAAGTGAGACCAAATCCAGTATTTACAAAGGTTAGTCAGTGATTTTGCACCCTTCATAGACTTTTTTTTCTGCAGACATACATTTATTTACTTGAAATTATGGCAAAAACCATATATGACACTTAATGCACTTATCGGTCAAAAAGAAATTATGTAATGAATCCTACCGAGTGTGTGAATGGGAGAGTTTGCATGTGTACTCGTTTGTTTGCTGGGGTTCTGCAACTGTTCTGCTTGTGAAATACTAGCTGCAATTTTCCCTATTTCCTCTAAACCAAACCCAGCTCTTTTCTGCACCATTTCATATTTCTTATCCCCAAGGTGTGATGAACTCAATATTTTTAAACGAACTGTGAAGCAACCATATTGAGCAGCAACTGAGAAAGAGAGACCTAGCATTTTTGGGGGAGGCAGGGATCAAACTCTGTCATTCTTGGGCTTTATCCCTGGGTTCAATGTTTTTAAATATTTTGTGAGAAAAAAGATGTATATGACAAAGAAAAACTCTTTACCTCAAATTTGTTAAAATATAAAAAACTGCCTCATGTTCTATAAAACGGTGTGTTGGTTTCAAGAGGTATTGTTTATTTGATCTTGTTTTTAAGGAGTGTAACCCAACTTTAAGTTGAAGTAATTTTTCATGTCCAATAAAGTAATATTTGTTGTAACTTCTGTCTGCTTACAACTCTAAAAACTTGTTCTCTAGTTTCCCTAATTTATGTCCAGTCTGGAAAAAAATCTCAAATATATTTTCAGTTTTAAATGAAAAATGTTTTTAGAAGTTTTAGTTTATAACATGGTTTGATTACTATTGTAAAAAAAAAAAAGATGTGTAAAGACCTTAATTTCATTTGCACACACACACAAAAACTTTACATTGGGCAATGTATTTTTACAGCATTTATTCATCTTTAATAAAAATAAATTTGTTCATTGGTAATTCAGAGCATTATTTAATGTTAACAGATACGTTAGTAAATGTTCAAATTACCATTTAAGATTAATAAATGCTGTAGAAGTATTATGAATGTTTAAGGTTTTTCCCGTTGAAAAATGTGTTTCAGTAAACTTAAGACCACTCATGTTTTACCTAATTTTTGCCTTAAATGTAGAAACTTAAATTTAAGGTCCATTTCAAAATGACTTAACATCAAGCAGCTTTATTCCACCCCAACAACCCCAAGAAAAACCTTCAAGACAACAGGACAGCAACATTTTCCATTTGATTAAAAACAGACAAGAACATTTTAGTTTGTCATCTTTATTTCTTTACATAAATGTATGCAAATATTTCCAGATCACATTGGTTTTGGAGGGGGTCGTGGGGCACCACCCTGAAAGAAAGAGAAAAAACAGCAATCTTTATATTGTATTGATCAGTATACTTGATATTATTGACAAAATAGTTCCATATTTTTGCGTATGCATTTAATGGCTATTAAGCACAAGTAGTATGCTTATGCCCTCATTTAAAATGGATATGGATGCATGGCTTACAGCAGGCCTGAAGCGTGGAGGAGGGGTACGGTCCTTCCTGGCCTCACGAGAGCGGTTCCTCACCACTTTGCTGTGGATGGCACAGCTGACACAGTAGTGCAGCTTCACATACAGTTTGGGCAAAACGTAGGCTGTCGAATGACAAGAAACACATTTGATAAATGTTTTAAACCCTGGTTTGCTTCTCTCCCTAAGAAGCCCAGTATCTTACTCACAGTCAAACACACTGGCTTCAGAGATGTCCCTTACAGCCGCAGCCTCCACAATGTTTCTAATGACAAACTTCTTGATGGCTTTGTCCTTGGGCACACACCGGGCACAGTTTGTGCAGCGGATGGGCTGGACATGCCCACGTCCCTTCTTAGCACGACCATTATTCCTCCTCTTCTTAGTCTAGAAAATGGAGAAATACATCAGCACTGGTTTACCAATGACAACCTTGAATCATGATCTGTTAATGTACGTTTACAGAACATTTAGTTTAATTAATAGTTCAAATATAATTGTAATTGGTGGCTTTGCCTGATACTATATACAATAACAATTGTTTTGTAATATCTATTTGATTTTTATAACGTATGTACACTATAGTGTAAAAAGTAACAGGCACAGGAAATAAAATCGACTTCGCTGTATCTGTGGAGAATAGGTATCATTCATCAAAGTTAAGACACTAAGAAATGGTAATCCGGAATTTATTTATACCTATTAACGGGGATAAAAGCCTAACAGTGTTATATCCATTTAATACTGTTATAATACAAGAATTGTAAATGCGTTTGTTGCTTTTTTTAGTGTAACGTTACATGCGTGACACTTCGGGCGTAGTGTCGCTTTAATGAAATTCATATGATCAAAAACGGAGTGGTGTTTGGTTGTATACGGAGACATTACTCCGAAATGTGGAACCGAAGAGAAAACGCACTAACTCGTCGTGGTAATAAAGGATAAAATACGATCCTCTATCTGAGCGATTGGTAAACTCACCATCTTGGTTTAGAGAGGCATGAGAGAGGACCGGAAATACTATTACGTCAACTATATAGTGTGCGCAACAGCCGGACGTCTCTGGGTAATATAATAAAAGCCCTTATTAATTTTTAAATTATATAATATTATTTTCTTTATTATCTATTTCTTTATTGTTAAGCTTTGGTAGACAGAAAAAAGACTGGAAAGATTGGGTGTTTTGCAAATTTGACCGAAGCGTTATGTAGCGTATTCTACCTGTGGTATTAGCAGATGAACTCCGTATAAAGACGGTCTTCAACGTAAACTGGTGCCATTTTCAAAATAACCTGCCTGACAGAACTTTACAGTTGATTTATTATCTTCTTGGTAAGTCCAAACAATGCAAAGTATACATTCGTGTGCATACATTTGTGGCCTATTAAGATTTCGTTAACACTTTACAATAAGGGTGCACTAATATGCATTAATTCATGCGTAAACAATGCACAGATAATCATGAGTTAATGTATGACTCATGAAGAACTAAACCATTTATTAATGATTTCTGCATCCGCAACTAATGAACATTCTATATGATTAATAGATTAAGTAATCATTATTAGTTAAATGTGTCATATTGTATTAATTCCCTAATAACATATTATATTAACTAATAGTGTAAATTAATATGTTAATTACCACAATGGTAGAACTTTCAGTTGTCTGCTTTAATTAATCATTAGCTAACAATTTGTAAAGGTATTATTGTGTTATGACTTTACTTGTTGAGGCACATGACTATTAACTAATTCCAAATTAATTCAAAAGCCATTACCACAATGAAATTACTTAACAATAAGTTAATAGTCATGTGCCTCAACAAGTAAAGTCATGTGCCTCAACAAGTAAAGTCATAACATAACATAATGATACCTTAGGTTAGGTTGGGTTATTGTTAGCTCAAACTTGATCATTAGCTAACGGTTTGCAATTAAAGCAGACAACTGGAAGTCGAAATGCATGGCTTTGACACATTGTGGCAATGAACACATCAATTTACATTGTTAGTTAGTATAATATGTTATTAGGTAATTTATTTATTTAATTAATAGCAATTTATATATTACTTAATCTATTAATCATATAGAATGTCCATTAGTTGCGGATGCAGTAATCATTAATAAATGGTTTAGTTTTTCATAAGTCATACATTAACTCATGATTATCTGTGCATTAGTTAAGCATGACTTAATGCATATTAGTGCGCCCGTATTGTAAAGTGTTACCAAGATTTCCACTAGATGTCAGTAAAGGGTTTGTTACAGCACAGAGAACGAGTATCTCACCTAAATGCTTTTGTCAATGCTCAGAATTAGTCAGTGCAGGTAAACCACTTAATAGCTAAACTACTTGACAAGCACTGAAGATTGAGAGATACCAAATGTAGTGTTAGTCACTGAAAACACTTATATTGACCACTAATCTGAATATTGGTGGGGACTGGTCCTTATGTTCTCAGTGTTTTAGGGCTCTGCTGGATTTCTTCGTGAACACTGTTGCCGTCTAAAATACCACTGTCATCGAAGATCAAACCACATTCTATTTGTTATGTGGATTTCTGAGATTATGGACAATGATTGACATTTAGCTGATGACATTGTGAAACGTTCTCTGGTTTAGTTCTGGAAGTGATTACAGAGTTGGGTTGTGGAGTGGAGCGTTGGTGAAGGGTGGGGGCAAAAGAGGGAGGTGTTCTTCTGCAAGCAGCTCTCAGCAAGCATGTGCACTCTGGACGAGTGTGTAGCTTATGCAGTTGACTGTCCCATGTGTCACTGCACTTAGGGAGCTGTTTCCAAGTCTTCTTTACAGGGTCGCTGATGGGAATTGAAAGGATAAAACCAGGGCCCACCAACGCAAAGGTGCATTCAATCAAATATACTCCCACTCTTGTTGTATTTTTCTTTGACCTTGTGATATGGCATTTAAGGTATTCATTTTAGTGCTGGGACTGAAATAAGGAAAAGATTGCTGCGGCTATAATATTAGCATTGGTAAACTGAATTTGAGAATGGAAAGTGCCAGTCAGTGTGTGTGCAGAAGCTGAATAGTGTTTAAGTTATCATGAGACAGAGAAAAAGGGAGAGATGGTGACACAAGAATGTGTCAGTGTTCCTGTAACCACTATGCCCCTAAACTGCAGCAAATAAACATTCCTCCATTCATGTGTCAGAGCTGAACACTTGCCCACTGTTGCTGTAAAAACATAGCCAATAATTAAAACCAAAAACCCAATACTTTTTCCATTGTCTTAAACAACATTTTTCTTCCAGTGGATTGCATTTGGACAATGCACCATTCATATCTCTTTTCCCTCCCCAAGACTGGATAGTATGGAAGTGTGCAACACTGCAGATTACAATATATTAATTGCAGCCCCAAATTTTGTAATGGCCATGCTGGAGGATTGTTGTTAGGTATGTCGATTCCAAAATGTATTATGTTGATATTTAGGATACTTGATTGTGATTGGTCAATAGTGCCATCCAACGGCCAGATATTTCCTAATATTTGCCACTGTCCATGGCAACACTGTATATCAAACTACTCGGGTATCTGAAACCGCCATTACTTGTATGTCTCCTGTATTACACCATGCATTCATTCTGTCTTGTTTGGCAAACATGCATCTGTTTTCAATTTTTGTGAAAAAGATGTTTTGAGATTATAAAATAATTTATGTCCAGATGTATTTTGTAAGTAATAGCACTGCAAGCAACATTGGACCCTATTGACATTTTTCAGAATATTTTCTGTTGTGTTCTGAAGAAAAAAGTTATGCAAGTTGAAAAACATCAGGGTGCGTAAATGATGACAGAATCTTCATTATTAGGAACTGTCCCTTTAAGACATTTTTTTTTCTTTGCCAACAGTAACAATTCACTTTTTACAACCATCAACAACAAAAATATGGCACCATTATTTGAGTTTTATCTCTGTCATCATGTGGTTGCTGAAAGTGATTTAGCCTGGCTGAAAAACAGGCCTACTGAGAACCGCCCGTCGCCTCAATAGACTAAATCAAGAGGTCATGGTCCATTAGTGAGGGGGGTCGATATTGCCACCTAAATCATTACTGCATAAGGCCCGTTCGCCCACACACGCGGATGTACACATTTGCACAGACATACAGATATTATTTTACACATTATTATTATTTTGACTTGTTTCTGCAGACTCGTACATTTCACAGGCAGACTCCGCTCACACATTGCTCATTATAAGCCACAGACATCAGTCTAATACTACCCACCCTCATTCCACAGACACATCCTCAGGAAATAAGTGGGTTTAAGATTGCCACAGCTCCTATTTATGTGGCTATTTACTACACATGCACTAAATAATGTAATATTCTCTCTCTCTCTCTAGTGCATTTTCAATGTCAGTCTCAATGTCACATTTTAACTGCTCTGTTAAAAGCAATGATTATTGCATTTTATTTCATATGTTTAAACATTTTGTACTGAAACAGGAGGTTTGGACAGACCTATCAAAGATCTTAGTTACATCACAGTAAACAAACAAGATTTGCTATTGTCACTGTATTCAGAAGGAGGTGATATTTAGGTATGGGGTAATTTGCATGTGACCAAGAGTGCAAGATGAGTCATAAATGTTTTCCTTAGTTTTTTTCCAGAAGAGCAAAAGTGTACATTTTAAATGTACATTCATTTGGTTGAATTTTGTGAGTGCACTTGCACAGAAATGAACCCTCAGACATGATACGCAGGGGGAAATCGAATTAAGAATCGATTCCCACTACTTAATAATTTGTTCACTTGTATTAGGTAAATCTTGACCATGTTGAATTAATTCATTCCCTCATCTTGAATTCTGAATTCTTAATTGTGCCCCCAACCCCAAAATGTCATTTACGGGGCACCGTAGATATAAACTAAAACTAGATATAAACTCTTTGTGGAGAGATATTTTGGAACATTTCAAGTGTTTTTGTCCATACTATGAAAGTTCACAGGGTCCAGTGTTGCTTTGGACCCCATGGACCCCATTTTTCAAAATATCTTATTTTGTATTCCATGGAAGAAGGAAAGTCAAACAGGTTTGTGATGACACAAGGGCGAGTAAATGATGACACTATTGTAGTTTTGGGATGAACTATCCCTTTAAATTAAAGCAGTGCTCATATATGAATCAAATCACTTATCTAGTAGATCAGTTATCATACATCTAATTGCATTATGATTTCTAAACAATGATGCCAACTAATGCCCTGTCATCTTTAACATTCTCCTTCTCAAGGAGCAGTTGCAAGGCAGCGTACGAGCGCATGATGGAGATGTTACAAGACCAGAGCCATTGTGATGTGAGATGGCAGCTTCTCTGGAGCCACCATCTGCTGAGAGGGTCAGGCAGCATGTAGGGTTCAAATCTCCTGGATTCTGCCTGCTTCCCAGCTGCCATGCCCAGGCACTCCGAAATCAACACACAACCACACTTACACACCTCGCAATTATCACACACACTCGTAGACGCGCATAATCCCAGGCATGCTGCGCTGCCGAAACCATTCTCGTCAGGGCTGACACTAAAGAATGTTGGGATTCTTGTCTTGAGGTACCAGTGTTTTTTCCTCCCTCTTTGGGTTTGTGCAAAATCCACACATTCTGTTGAACCCATGCGCCCACACTGCATCAGCCCTGCATGTGACCACTGCTCCACTGTGCTCTATTCAGCACAGTGACTCGAACTTTGCTCACATTCCATATACTTTCTTTGGCCCGTTTTGCCCGTCAGCCTGTTCCTCAACCCTTTGAGTAGGCCTCGAGTTTGGGGGGAAACAAGAAAGAAGCTGCTTTGTGGTCCATATATCATGTACCTGTTTGCTGCACTGTTCCTTTGAGTTTCAAGTGACTCTTTTCTTTCCTCGAATGGAAAGTAGGCATTCTACAACAACATCGCTCAGCCAAACTCTTACTCAGTCCAACCCAGTGAGGTTTTGTTTTGGATTTTTATCAAGTGATTTAATTTTTTGCCATTATTCTATTAGCTTCAAACCACGACTGGAAGGTTAAGTTTCTCAAAGCTCTTCAGAGACCCTCAAGGGCACTTATTGAATTAAAACTTTATTGCTTAGTTTTGGAAAAAGAGCAGAGCGCTCAAATTAAGGAAAACGGCGATTCATAAACTCTCTCGACCATGTTGCTACTAAATAGAGATGTACAGTGTTAAAGAGTTTTCAGCTTGTGGTTTAGCATCTATCGCAATCTGCGACTCAGAATTTGTGCTTTTTGACTCGTCGTTTGCATATGTCCATCAAGCTCCTTATTGGCATTGAAAGCTAAATGAATTAATTTTTTTAAAAGCTCTTGTGTTTCGAGATGCCTCCCTTTCCCAGCCTTCCTCCCTGCTTGCCGCCTGGCAGGCCCGTGTGTCAAAGGTGGCTGCTGCAGAACAGACTGTGGGAACAGCCGGTCAGCCTCCCCTGTCCCCTATTCCCTAACCAGAGGGGCAGCCATCAATCCAAGACTGTTCGAACCCCTCCCGGCGCACACATCTCCGCAACCCACACACTCGCTCCCCAATAATCCGCGGAAGCAATTTCATCTCGACTCGGGTGGCGGCCCATTGTCGCCAACTCCTTCAATCTTTCCTAATTAACTCTCGCTTTGTCCAGCATCCGAGCTTCTGGACTCATCTCTACGACATTCCGATCGGGGCCGGTCTTCACACTCCCGGGCAACCCTCGGACCCTAATCCCACTGCACCCCTCCCTCCCGAGTAACTCTTTCCATTTTTTTCTTTCCCCCAACCTGCCGATCACCTACTTACAGAGTTAGGTAGGGGCATTAACTCCTTGGGTTTTTTGAAAGAAGAGGACGAAGGAGGGGGCGAGGAGGAGATGGCCAGAAAGCGACTCCAACCCAGACAATTAGAACAATGGACCGGGCCTGTAGGGGGCTAACTCGCAGCGTCACGCCTGGACGGTGGGGTATTTTGTCGGTTTAATGAATTGTCCGTCAGTCCCTGGCTGCATCACAGGCCATGTAGAGAGTGGACAGCAGGGACCCAGACACTAAGTCGGTATTTATTACACTGCCTTTGTCACTAATTGAGCTAATTATCAGTGACTCTTCAGCACTCCCACAATGACAGTAGCCCTCCACCCTCCGCCTCCCTCATCCCACCAGTGCCTGGGAATGCAGCCTGACTTTGCTTCTTTATCCCTCTTTTTTATCCCTCTCTCCTTATTCTTACTATATCTATCCTGTTTTTATTAATGCTTCGTACCTTTTCACTATTTTGCCCTATAATCCACACGCATGTATACAGAAACTTCCTGTAAGTTTAAAGATCAGTTTCATCTTTTAGTTTTAATTTATTCATTATTATTATTTACCATTCAAGTATACTAGGGAAGCTTCTTAGTTATATTTTTGGGCATGTTTGGCTTTCATAAAGACAGTTGAATAGAGACAGGAAGTGCAAGGACAGTGATTGGACCTCGAGCTGAGACGCAAACTCAGGTCGTCGGAAGCGCTACTATGCAATATGTTGCCCAAGGATACGGTTTATGTGCATTGTTTGTCTCATATAACTACACTACCTGTCAAAAGTTTGGGATAATTCAGATTATTTTATGCTCACCATAAGGCTTAATTTATTTTATTAAAAAAATACAGTAAAAATTGTCTTATTGTGAAATATTACTGCAATTATTCCTGAGATGGCAAGTCTGCATTTTCAGCATCATTACTCCAGTCTTCAGTGTCACATAAACTTTAGAAATCATTTTAATACGCTGATTTAATGCTCAATTCTTGGCAATTATTATTGCTGCTCAATTATTAATAACGGTTCTCATTATTATACATCTTGAAAACAGTTTTTGCTGCTTAATATTTTTGTAGAAACCATGGTGCATTTTATCAGGAATCTTTGATGAATAGAATGTAATATATATATATATATATATATATATATATATATAATATGGTAACACTTTACAGTAAGGTTGTATTAGTTAACATTAGTTAACGCATTAGTTAACATGAACTAACCATAAACAACATCTCTGTTCAGCATTAGTTAATCTTTGTTAATGTTAGTTAATAAAAATACAGCTGTTCATGTTAGTTCACAGTGCATTAACTAATGTTAACAAGATTTTATTCATGCATTAGTAAATGTTGAAATTAACATTAACAAAGATAAATAAATGCTTTATAAGTGCAGTTCATTATTAGTTAATGTTAACTAATGCATTAACTAATACAACCTTATTGTAAAGTGTTACCACATTAACTGATGTTTAACTGATATATATATCAGTTATTTGTAAAATTATACGTGTCTTTACTGTCACTTTTGATCAATTCAATAAATCCTTTTTGAATAAAAGTATTATTATTATAGCATATTAGAATGCTTTCTGAAGTATCATGTGACAAAAAAATCAGCTTTGCCATCACAGAAATAAATTACATTGCATCCGGAAAGTATTCACAGCGCTTCATTTTTTTCACATTTTGTTCTGTTACAGCCTTATTCAAATCATTATTTTCCTCAAAATTCTACAAACAATACCCCCATAATGACAATGTAAAAATGTTTGTTTGAAATCTTTGCAAATTTATTTAAAAAAAAGCAAATGTACATAAGAATTCACAGCCTTTGCCATGACACTCAAAATTGAGCTCAGGTGCCTCCTGTTTCCACTGATCATCCATGAGATGTTTCTATAACTTGATTGGAGTCCACCTGTGGTAAATTCAGTTGATGGGACATGGTTTGGAAAGGCACCTACCTGTCTATAAAAGGTCACACAGTTAACAGTGCATGTCAGAGCACAGACCAAGCCATGAAGTCCAAGGAATTGTCTGTAGACCTCTGAGACAGGATTGTATTGCGGTACAGACCTGGGGAAGGGTACAGAATTTTTTTTGCAGCATTGAATGTCCCAATGAGCACAGTGGCCTCCATCATCAGTAAATGGAAGAAGTTTGGAACCACCAGGACTCTTGGGCGAATGGGGGAGAAGGGCCTTAGTCAGAGAGGTGACCAAGAACCCAATGGTCACTCTGACAGAGTTCCAGCATTTCTCTGTGGAGAGAGGAGAACCTTCCAGAAGAACAACCATCTCTGCAGCACTCCACCAATCAGGCACCTGAAGGACTCTCAGATCATGAGAAACAAAATTCTCTGGTCTGATGAAACAAAGATTTAACTCTTTGGTCTGAATGGCAAGCGTCATGTCTAATGGAAACCAGGCACCACTCATCACTAGGCTAATACCATCTCTACAGTGAAGCATGGTGGTGGCAGCATCATGCAGTGGGGATGTCTTTCAGTGGCAGGAACTGAGAGACTAGTCAGGATCGAGGTAAAGATGAAGGCAGCAATGTACAGAGACATCCTTAATGAAAACCTGCTCCAGAGCGCTCTGGACCTCAGACTGGGCCCAAGGTTCATCTTCCAACAGGACAAAGACCCTAAGCATACACCCAAGATAACAAAGGGTGGCTACGGGACAAGTTCAACTCTGTAAATGTCCTTGAGTGGCCCAGCCAGAGCCCAGACTTGAACCCGATTGAACGTCTCTGGAGAGATCTGAAAATGGCTGTGCACCGACGCTCCCCTTCCAACCTGATGGAGCTTGAGATGTCCTGCAAAGAAGAATGGGAAAAACTGCTGAAAAATAGGTGTGCCATGCTTGTAGCATCATACTCAAAAAGACTTGAGGCTGTAATTGGTGCTAAAGGTGCTTCAATGACGTATTGAGCAAAGGCTGCAAATACTTATGTATGTGTTTTTATACATTTAAAATAATGAATTTAATCAATTTTGGAATAAGGCTGTAACATAACAAACTGTGGAAAAGGTGAAGCGCTGTGAATACTTTCCGGATTCACTGTAAATTTTTTTTTTTTAAATATATAACAATAGAAAATGTGATTAATGTTTCACAATATTACTGTTTTACTGTATTCAAATAAATGCAGCCTTGGTGAGCAAAAATAAAATACAAATTAAATTTTTATTTATTTATTTTAATTTCATAAAAAAAAACATTTGACCAGTGGTGTATATAATTGAACATTGTATGTACAAGTTCAACATTTGAATTTAAGATATATTTTAATCTATTTTTATATGTATATCTTTGTTTTTCCTTTTCTTTCTATCAATAATCTGTGAGCTCTCTCTTTTATCCTGTTAGCATTCCAGATCCTATTTCTCTTCTCATCCTCTCCCATCACTGTGCATTCTGGGATGCGAATGTGACGGCTACAACGGTGCAGCACTCCGTCTGGCTGACCTTCAGTGGCCCTGTGATATGTTGCGGTGGGTGAGAGAAAGAATCGTCTGCCTTCATCCAAACTCTTGTGGTCGCGCTGGCCTCGGCAGCAGGGCGGGGGCAACGCAACCTGTCATTATTTCTAATACCATTTCTTTATTTTGTTTCTGATATTAAGTAAGTGAAGCAAAACCGCTAGTGTCGTGAAAACATACAGATTTAACGCTGTGTTACACCACTGGCCAAATTCCCTCAGCGGTTACTGTGGAATTAGGGTGCATGACTGTTCGAAGAAGAGGGCTGGTCTTGTGCTTTTGGTGGTGGAAAAGATGTTTAGAGGAACGAATATACTTGCACACTCACATTGTTGATTTTAGGTTAAGTGCTTTAGACATACCCTGTCATACCAGGTTGTGGTTCTGAGAAATGATTGATGGATCATAAACCAAGCTGAGGATAATATTCTGTGGAACATCTGGAAAGACGAACCTGTTATTGAGCTCAAACTGTAAGCAGGGTTAGGAAATTAGTGGTTCTCAGAAAACACAGATAATGAAAATATAAACTTTATTGTGCTATACTCTATATGAAAACAACTTTTCTAAACTGAGCTAAAATATTTCATTTTCTAAAAAAAAAAGCATCATACAATAATAAATACTTTTCATTCACAATATTAAAAGATGGAGTTCAGTGCATGTAAAACACAAATGTCAAGAGACAAGCAAATCAGGCATTTGACAAAGCAATCATGTCTCTGAGATGTATGTGGCCTCATTTTGATCATCCATTTGTGATCATCTGTATAAGTTAGCACACAACTGGCTGGAATTACTCATAAAATTGTAAATAATAATAGTGTATTCAGCCCGCTTTCAGATTAAGTCATTTTCTCACATTGCAAGTTTCTAGCATAAATATATAGATCATATCTATTTATAATATTTACAACATTTTGGTTATGTTAGCTGATATACAAAATACCATAATTGTGGCTCTTTCAAAAACATAAATGTGAACTGTTTGTCCACTGTAAACTAGGTAGTAGGGCATTTACAGGATTATCTTTACACACTTTTTTAAAACTAGCATGTACTTGTGCGTAATCAATGTAGTCTCTTCTTCTCTCCCAAAAGAGTTTCTGTAATATTAAACATGCTTATGTCGGAGCTGAATCGATGAGTCAATCTCAGGTCAATCTTAATTTTCTTTTCCCAATACTTTTCCATCAGCACAATAACATGGTATACCACATAATAATAAATGGTATTAAAAAATGGCATGAGACTCAAAGGAATGACGGGAAGTATGGCAGGTCTGAATGGGAAATCACAAGAGGTTGGGCCGAGTTCGGGATTCCGCTACATAGTAATCGGAAAAGGAAGCCCCAGCCCTTGAGAAGCACTTCACACAGTTTTATGTGAGACGAGTAGGACTGCAGCTAAAGAAAACAAAATGCTAAAATATTTTAAAGAACCGCCCTCTTGTTAGAGTTTTGCACTGGTTTATGAGAGAGCATGCTTGTGGTTCGCTAACCACAGGAACATCTGTCAAACTGTGTCCAGTTACTACTTTCTAGCTTCTATGTTCCCCAGAGTACCAGAGATGGAGATCAGGAGAGGAGAAGACAAGCTAGAACCTCAGGACTGGTGGTTCAGCACCCTAAATGTCAAATGCCGCCAACATGAATGCTTTTTCCTGCTCATAGTTTTGCAGTGTGTAGTGGTTCTCCCATTTCGTACAATTTGAAGCCCCATGCAGCAATAACATCACCAAAATATTGTTTTTCAAGACCTACCATCACCTAAGAGTTTTGCTCATGAACTTTTGAACCGTTCTCAGTAGTTAATACATTGAATAAACTTGCCTATTCAACCAACAAATTGTATTTAGTCCCTTTTAACCTTGCTATTCTGTCTCTTTTCTCCAGTATTTAAACTTAACATGTTTATTCATTCCTATTTAACTTCCAGATACCCCCTTTTTTTACCCAGTTTGGAACCCTTTGTCTCTAGTTTCTCAGTTTGTTGTGTCTGTTCATCATAGACACTGATGGACAGTCTGTGTACTGGTGCAGTTGAGGCAGCTCACGTGACAACACCAGTGGAAAGTACAGTGGCATCTTTCTGTGACCTGCTCCATTCGAGTCTTGTATCCCCTTCCACAGCACAGCAGCTCGCACCCATCCAGTGCTGGCGATGAACTGTTGCAGGTACGTCCTGATGTGCCATGCGTGCCTGTTTTGCCATTGTAGGAACAGAAGTTGGGAGACTTTTCAAAGTAGACCAGGTCCCGAGTCGAAGGGAGCTTATGTGCTGGATTCTCCGGTTCCAGGTGGCGGGGGTCGGCTCGATGGGATGCACGATTGCTGCCTTTGTTGCCGTACACGACTCGGGATGCGCCATCGAAACGGTCCTTCAGAAAGTCTCCCACTACGCGGAAGCTGGGCAGTCTCATCCAGCACGTTCGCACAGTGCAGGACCCAGACATCCCATGGCACTTGCACTCTTGTTGCATTTCTGATGCGACTGTCTGTAGGGAGAAGAGAGAAAATGATTGAATCTGTTGAATACAAGAACAACAACAGCAAGAATTTAACTGATCAAACTGTTATTTTAGTAGCTTTCCATCTGTGCTTTGGGAAATTCCATGTATTGATAAATCTATTTCTGACACTGGTATTTTGGACAAATGGCTTCGGAGAGTTGAGTGTTTTAACGAGTCTCTTACCATTCTTCCTGCCTCATTGTTGTGCAGGTTGGTCAAATAACGTAGATCTCTGCCCCTCTCACTGGAATCCACAAACTCTCGTCCGAACATCCTGCCAAATTCCACATTGTCGCTGCAGCCTCCCCAGTGCCAGTCTGGCCCTCCAGGACCTCGGCGCCGATAGTCGCAGGTGCAGGACTCAATGGCCCCCTCAGAGCAGGACCGAGCCACAGCGTGAGTAACACCAGCACTCGTGATAGCAAACACAAATGCAGTCTCACGGCAGCCTAACAAAACAATAAGCACAACTTACAATTTCTCTCATGCTGTGTCTCCATCCAGATAATATTGATGTGTAATTCTATGTTCTCCTATTTCACGATATGAGATAGGAATAGTGTTCAGCACATTGTTTAAAGCTTTCACACTGCCACTCTGAGAAGCCATGCTCACCTCGGTTGACAATTTTGCCAAAGACATTGGGGCTGTGGGTGGTCGGACAGTTCCAGCGACGGTTCCGAAACTGCCATTTGCATTCCTTTATGGCTGTATGCAGGCCTGCTGCAATGGCGTGCAAGATGCCAGGGTTTTGCCGGATCAGTTTTCTCTGACGGCGACTTAACAACGCCAAGCTAGGGTCCAGCACCAACTGCACGTTCTTAGAGTTGGTGAGGAGATTGCCTGAGGATGCCACATTCACAATACCCCTGGTGGAGAAAATGAAAAGTTGACTGGTAAGTTGGAAAGCCATTTCTCATCTGAATGGACTAAAATGCTAAAACTTGCAAGGGCTTTAGACCATTTTCTTGTAATATTCTCATCGATTCTGTCTGCATTTATGTAATATTATGGCCTATATATTTTCTTTAATATAGCCTACGTGTGTGTTTACATATATATATATATATATATATATATATATATATATATATATATATATATATATATATATATATTATATTTTTATAATTCTATATATTTTTTTTTTACATTTAAAATATTAATGAATATATAAGATTTTATTTATAAAGAAGGAAGAAGAACTTCATCCTTCGTAGTGTATTAGCATGTATCATTTTTAATTCCCCTTTCACCGCTATTGTGACATATAGTACGTACAGCTTTAAGGCTTTGGCTCATATGTCGTGTCTAGTCTTAACCTACTCCGGAACGCTCGGCACATTACACGAATTCGACCCTGAAAACGACCTGGAAAGGAACTGCTCCCAGCCATAAAATAAATCCGCATTTAATTTATCCCACATTGGATTGAAAAATCTTGTCCTGTGTTCAAGCCACACTGTCAAAATGACAGGGAGAAACCGAGTGAGTGAGGGAGAGAGAGCGCGCGCGCAAGTGGCTCTGAGTAAACAGACTAACTGAGATTGCGTTCATTTATGTATGAAATTAGTTTGACTTATCTCGTTTGCTACTTCATAATATTAATAGGCCTAATATGTTTTGTATATAGCCTATATAAAATAAAAAGTATAAATTACAATTCAGCTCCGCATATGCCTTTCGCATAGATGCTAACACAGTAGTGACAGTTTCAAACAACGGAATGACATTATGAATCTTTAGCTTGTCGATATCTTTGATCGTTTAATGTAGGCCACCTACTGTATCATGCACTAAAGATATAGCTAAGAGACTTTGTATATATATATCATAGATAGAAAAACACTGGTTATTCACATTCTAGCATGTATACAACTATAATATTGTATACATGTACTAAATGTCATAGTATATTAAAGGCCTGCTGTATCTTACCACCACCGGCCGCTGTTGTTCACCGCCCCTGTGCCAGTGAGAGAGGAGACCAGGAGGACACATGCCGCTTTGACTGCGAGAAGCAACGCGAGGACCCGCATGATATCTGAAAGGGCAAAGTAACCAATTAACCTCAAATGAGATTCCTGCAATAATAAACGATGACAGTCTCTTTCTATATTAGAGGAGCTAGTGACCATCTTGACAAATATGAAATTAATCAAAATAGCAAAATAATTAGTATAGTGCAATAAAATTACGCATGATAAAAAAAAATATTTAAGGTTTGACGTGAATATAATTTCAGGATTCTGTATGTGACTCAACACATATCAAATAGTCTACACTTAAAAAAATAAATAAATAAAAAACGATAAAGGTTTCGCCTATAGAACCAACAAATTCCAGAACTTATTTATGCTCTAGTACTTTCGAACACCATCTGATGTTTTAAAGAAAATGGGAATCAATATGCTTATCTAAACAACTTTTTAGTCTCCAAAAAGAAACATACTAAACCCTACTGTCCAAAATGCTTATTTTGTGCTATAACGAATGTTTATTTTTGACATTTCTAAAATAATAATAAAACATGCAAACAAACATATTAAGCAATTTGGTTGCATTACGAATCCACTTACCACTCCACATTCCAGTGCGCCTGACAGCGTGGGTCAATGTTTATTCATAAAATCAGTGTAGAAGTCACAGAAAGGGTTCTGGATGGGATGCCAGTGCAACTGCTGCTGCTCCTCTTACAGTCTGTGTGTTAGTGATGCTCTGCTCACAGCACTGAGCGCGTGGGACAGTCCCGAAGACCTGATCCCCTCGGTGACTGATAGGCGACACATTGTTCACTTATTGAACGCTACAAGATGAATAAAAAAGGGATTTGCTGCTCTCATCTCCCTCTGCTTTTTTTTTCCTCCCTCCTTTTGAGTGAAACTGAATGGACGGATAGCTTAATTCTTCTCATTGGGCACAATGAATACAGGAGGCAAAACCCGACATAAAGGAGATGAGATGAATAAAAGATCCGTTATAGACGCTTTAAATTACATATCATTTTGTAATCCTCGTCCAGAGATTCCTCAGATACATTCAAGCGAAATCATATAAAATACAGTTCCTTCAGGCGTCTTCAATATATGCAGAGCAGATTTAGTCCTTCTCATTGCAGTGAGCGTGTGCGCGCGCGCCATTTGTGTCTTTCGGTTCCTTCTGCCTGGATGGTGTAGAGACACGGTTACTGTAAGAAGGGAATATAAAACATCTAAACTGCCCTTTTTACCCGGAGTGCATGCATGCATTACTCCCTTAACTGCGTCTCCTCCCTCTTGCGCGTAAAAAGTGTTTTTATAGATGTCCATGCTTGCGCTCTGCACTCACCCGTTTGTACTGTTTAGCCTAAATAAAGCACATCGAGTGGAAACGTCATGCTGTAATTATGGTGAAAAATCTGGGCTAAATAAAATGAAGAATATTAAAGACATGAGACACTGCTAATGCTGCTTCAGTTTCTCATTCTAAATGAGGACTGACCGGAAAGTGTAACACATTTTCGTTTCAAAACTTTTGTGTGTGTGTGTGTGTGTGTGTGTGTGTGTTTTGATGTAGTATTTCCTGTATAGGCTGTATAGATTTATATATTTGCTAAATGGTTTGGATGTCTACAATCTATCACTATACTGTGTAAATGAATGTCAACTTCAATAAGGGAGGTTGGGATGTAACGATAGGTTTAATGGGTTGTAACAGAACACTTGGACATTAAATTGTGCGCATTAATTTATTATGTTAATCAAATATATTTGTTAAAAAATAGCACAATTATTCCATCACCACCCCATAATTTCATTTTAAACATTTAAATAAAAGGTAAATAAATGCAAACATTTTATAAAATAAAAGCGTATGGTAACAACTAGGCCTACAGACGGTTACATACACTTTAACCTCAAAATTAATTCTAAATCTTTAAAATTAGTCTAACAACTGCTAATAGTAATTTAACCCCTGTATCTCGTTTCAGTAACGCTTTATTTCACAGTGTCCTTGTTACATATGTTACATGTACTTACCATATAATAACAGTAAATTATGCATAATTACATGCAACTAACCTTCAACCAAACCCTAAACCTACCATAACCCTATAGTAAGTAGCCTACATGTAGTTCATTAATATTACACCGTAAAGTGACACCTTTAAATAAAGTGTAACCCTCATTTCTAATTGGTTACACTGGTGATGTTACAACTCGACCCGTCTAAGCTAGCCTACAACACTCCCGGTCATCTCGGCAATTCTTCGTCGTTTGCGACAACTAATGAAATAAGAAATCGTTACAGATAAAAATCTCAACGCATCTGACTTTTACAGTGTGAGACCACAGTAGAAATAGTCATGATAAAACTGTTCACCATCTGGACTGCAGACTTCTCTTGATCGCATATGGTCACTAAAGGCAAGAATCAAATAGTATTTTGCTGTCAGTTTGACTCCATACATTTATGGTATCGTCTGATCAATTGGCAAATATTAAATCAACGTGTTTTACGCACATATAAGGTGTTTGATGTCGCCATAAAAGAATCAGAAAGAAAGAGAGAGCACTTTTTTCTTTTTCTTTGAGGGATTGAAGTAAATGGCTAACTGAAGGAAGTGCGCTTTTGTTAGTGGTATTTAATGAGGGCTGCTTTTCTGGGCTTAGCCTGCTCTTATACTCTTGAAGGATCTTAAACAGGTTTTCCTGAAACACTCATGCGATGCGGCGCAGATTAGCTGCAATCCGGTTAAAGGGACGCCTTTTATATACAAATCAACTTCAAATCACTTTTTAAGCCACTTAGATATACACGCCATGGCAAAATGCTAATGCACTTTTCATTGCCAGAGCTTAAGGAGAGGAATAGAGGTGATTAGCTCCAATACAAGAATTGATCTTCCAGAATAGGAGGTGATTAGCCCAAAACCAAGAACTGTTGTCAGGATTCTGTGTTAAGGGTGGATTTAACTCAATTTCATGACATTAATCCTAATTCTACTACTGTTAATAGTAATATTAATAAAGATAAGACGCAAGATGCGCCTTCTGGGTCAGTTAAAGAGTTTTTTCACCTGCTGCGCATATAGTGCATAGCTGACCACCAACACGATAATCCCTTAATCTTGTAAACTACTAATGCCTCAAAAAAATCATCAGTAGCCTTTATATTCAAGTCTTCTTTTATCATCACGTCTCAACTAGAAAAAATAAATAAATAAAAACACTGACAGCTTGTCTATTGAACAAACTTATTATGTGCATTATGCATAATTTGTTGGCCCACTATGTAATTGCGTATCACTTTCAATGAGTCTTGACAAAAACCTCTCCATCATGGTCAGTTATGGGACTAATTATACGCACAAACTCAGACGTGTAGACAAACAAACGAAATAAGTCTATTTTCCAGTAGTGCTCTAGGCTATCTCCAGCAACAGTCAGCAAAGCCTTCTCATTAAGAGTGTCGGGGAAAATGATGAATGTGGGCCTAATTAAAGTGAAACGTCACGAGGGCTGCACGGTGAACTGTTGAACTGATTCGGAGTGGGAGGATGGGCGGACACATGAACGCGCGCAGGCACCTCGCATTGTTCAAGAAGAGCCGCACGCCTGCCTGCTGCTGCTGCCCTGCGCATTGTAGCCTATAGGCTATATGAATGACTTTTAGTTTAGTTTAGCGCATAGTTGACATACACGTTTACGGGGGAGCAAAATGTCTTTTCACAAGTTCTGCAGTAGTGCAGGTCAGAGAATACACCGTAAACAAACAGAAGACAGCAGGCAATACAATAGATAGCTACAAAAAATAACATCTGACAAGCTCTAACATGCATCAAGAGGCAGTGTACACTTGCAATAGCTTATTTTCATTCATCAATTTATGTAATTTTACTCGAGTTTATGAGTTTGCATGTAGTTTCAACTCAAATGTAGCTATATTCGTCGTTAATTAAATTTAAAGTGCATAAATATTCATTTATCATTACAGAGTGTTTTTGGCACCAATTTAATGTTACTTTAAATGTAAGCTGCCATTAATATTTTATTTAGGCTATATTTGAATTAGCCATAACTGTTTATTTACGCCTATTTATTATACTTTTCTAAATAATCAGTCATATCGGTATCGATACGTTCTTTAAAAACAGCACCCCAGAATTCCATTACAACACTTTACTTCACTAATCACAGGTAGCCTAATCCAAATAGCATATTATATAATATGTTGTTGACTTAAATAACTTTATATCATTGGCTGCTATAAGCCAATCCAGCGATTCATTTTCAAGTGATCAACAAGGAAAGTGTTAAGCCCAAAACAAAGATGAAAATATATTCGCCATTTAGATTGTAAAACAATTTTGCATTAATGTAATGGAACAATTACTACTAGCTATAGTAGACTATAGTAATAATTCATGAAAATGTATAGGCTAATGCATTTAAAAATTAAATAAAATTAATTAAACAAAAATAGGCTAATGTTGCTGTCGTAAAACCAATTAGATAATAAAAATAGGCTGTCTTGAGAAGAGAACTGAAGTCTGTTGTCAGTCACGTGTTGTTTAATGCACTTGATACCGAATAGATTTCAATACAGTCAGTGTTGTCAATATTGCTTCCATTAGTTGAGGCAGTGTTGGACTAGCCTACTACTGAAAATAACCAATAATTGATTTATTCATAGCCATATTTATGCTCATTCAGCATGAAAAATATTGGCAGAGATCACGAATACCACATGCAGTTTCAGGAATATGGAAAGTTTGACAGGCCTTGCTACTTTTTCATCTTATTTAAAAACAAGCGCCTCGGGCGGTGTTTGCCCACCCTGACGGCGCCCCCTCCTCCTCAGTGACATGCACGCTCCAGTCCCAAGCTCCATCAAATGCTGCTTGCTCAACTCCGCTCCTCACACAAACAATTGAAGTCATTTCCAGTTCGTCTTTAACGCGGTCCCACAGGTGTTTTAATGTCCCGTCGAGAAAAGCTTTCAGCGCAATGGAGTTACCCCACAGACAGTGTTTGGGACGAGTCCTGATTGTGACTGCCGCGCTTCTGTCACCTGCGTTCACGTAAGTAGAAGGGTAGAAGCGCTTTAATGGGATGATCTGCTGGAGTAAATCGACTATTTGTTTTGGAAAGCCGGGGATTCAAATGCATGATTATGTACAATGGGCTTAAACTTCCATTTGCATGATCATGAGCTATTATTATTATTTTTTTAAAAACTTTTAATTTAAAAAAGATTTTAGGTCACGTGCAACAGCGGTTAGCCTAGTCCTTAGTAAACCACTTGTATCTAAAACGAACTAGTAGCCTATCTATTTTAAAGTATTTTTTATTTAAATGTTACTAGTATTCCTCAAATAGAATATCATTTTCAAGTCAAATATAGTGTAGTACTTAACTTTGCTACCAGATAATTGACTCCATTGTTACTGGTAACAAATTGCACGTTTGGCATTGAATATATGAGAATCTGTAGTTCAGATACTAACTAGCATGTATTCCAACTGTTGCTGGTACCTGTTTCACTAGTTTTACTAGAAACAATTAATACATTTTGGTATTCTTACTATGAATAGACACTGTTCTGGTAATTGTTACCAGAAAGGGTTTTAAGTAACTGTGTGGTTATGGATGCTCTCTCACTTTTCTCAAAACTGTCAATGGGCATAATGTATTTATTAACATCAACGTGTTATGATTTGGATATAATACTTCCCACAAATCTTTTCCATATAGTCATTTTCTCATCAGATTATCCTCAGGCATGCCAAGACACTGATAGAAACCAGGGCGTTTGAATATTCATAGATGTTTTATGTATGCCTCTTACAAGGTCACAGCCTTGTTGGAGTGTCAGGGCACTTAAGCACACAAGTTTTTCCAACTGCTGAAACACAAGAATTTGACACTTTTTTTCTTTGCCATATTTAAAATGTTCCAGTAAGCATGTATTGATCATATTATTTGAAATGAATATGGCACCATAAAAACATCCATTCCTTTTACAATATTTTCCTGCGTCTCGTTAATGACTGAATTCATTGTCATAATTTCTTCACATGTGTGAGTCATTTAAAAAAGACCACATGTGATGCTAAGTAACACCAGCCTTCTGCGATATTTACTGCATGTGGTGTTACTTCATAATGATATCACTGCAATAAAAGTAATTTTCTCCTTTCTCAGGGTACTGGGCAATGACATCCTTGGCCTGAAGGTGGCAGGAGAGCCAGTGCTTACCCCCAATGCAGTGTGTTTACGACTGGCAGGCCTGACCAAAAAACAGATGCGTCTGTGTGTGCGCAGCCCTGATGTCACAGCCTCTGCTCTGCAGGGCATTCAGGTTGCTATTCACGAATGCCAACACCAGCTCAGAGACCAGCGCTGGAACTGCTCCTCCTTGGAGAACCATGGCAAGTTGCCCCATCAGAGTGCCATTCTCAACAGGGGTGAGTGGATGGCAAAAGGGGCATGGGAAGTGCTGAAGTTGAAGTTGTAGAGAGCCAATACAGTCATAATCCGGGCATTGAAATGCTACAAATGCCAAAGAGGGAAATATCAGCGTTGAGTCATTGTTTAACGCATTTGTGCCATGGAAAACATCTTTTATGAGATTTTAGATAAAGATTATTATAGATAATTATATCACCAGCTGGCTCGTGCGCACTTTACTTTCTGAAGGCTCTGTTTACTCTCTTGGCAGCTTTATTTGCTATGTAAAGGCCCATTCACACTAAGACGATAAAGATAAAGTTTTAAAAATCAATCAAAGTTTTAAAGAAGAGTGGGCACACCACACCTATAACAGCACAGAGTAATGATATCATTGGATTCACTTTCAGAACGATAAACAATCAGCCAATCAGAATCCATCCAACTTTAAAAGTCTTAAACATTTAAAGAGGCAGATCTGCAGCACAGCTTATAATAGACCTTAGTCAGGTTAGACGCCATATTGAATTTAATAAGGATGAAAACGAGGCTGTGAGGGATAGACTTAGTTTTTACAATGGCACATACAGTATAAAGGTCCTAGATCACGTAATTGTCATAATTAACAACTTGTGAAACTCTTTTTTTCTTTTCTTTTATTTGAATAATCAATATGTTGTAAACAGTATAATCCATTAAACGCACTGTGACTCTATCCCTCACAGCCTTATATTATTTCCTGTCAAAAATTAAATCTGGTGCTACCCTGACTAAGGTCTATAAACAGCATGTTATCACCCATATAGTTGTCTTATCGTTATAGTTATCGTCTTTTGTGTGATCGGCCCTTAAAGGTGCTCTCTTTCATCCCAGGTTTCCGAGAGAGCGCCTTCTCGTTGTCGCTGCTGGCTGCAGGTGTCGTGCACTCGGTGGCTTCGGCCTGCAGCCTCGGTAAGTTGCGCGGGTGTGGCTGCGAGGCTAAACGTCACCTGGACGATGACAAAATCCGTCTCAAGTTAACCCAGCTCCAGCTTCAGACTCTTCAGAGGAGTGGAGTGTCCATAGCAGGTGCAGGAGAGAACACACCTGAGTTCGGTTCACTCCAAGGCGGTCTGCCGGCCAATCTGCTCTCGTCGCACCCCGTCAGTCTCCTCAAACCCTTACCGGACGAGGTCACGACGTTACAGGACACCTGGGAGTGGGGAGGCTGTAGTCATGATGTTCGTATTGGCGTACGGTTCTCTAGGGATTGGTTGGATTCCAGAGGATCTCCTCGTGATATACACGCTCGTATGCGGATTCATAATAATAGAGTGGGCAGACAGGTGTGGTTTTATATGTTCAAATCTCTAATAATCTGTATTGCATTATATGGTCTTTCAAACAATGACAACTGTGTCCTAAACAGGCGTGAAAATAAATCAATTTTAGTTATGGGGTGGGGATTGTGGGTCAATGACACTGTTTTTTTTATCTATTAATTTATCCAAAAACACATGCAAATACATTTTATATATCCAGTGAATTGAAGAGACCTAATACATGCATGCTTTTAATTAAATGTTTTGTTTAATGTTTTTAATTTCTGAATTTTTTTGGGAGGGACATGAAGTCAAAAATGTTCCCCAAAGAACATAAGGCCCCTTTTTATATTGGGCGGCCTTAAGTATTATGTACTTACATCAAAAAATGAGCAATGTACTTATTGTGTTCATATTGCAAAACACTTCTGCTGATATTGAGGTGCTATGAGTAAAGTTAGGCACAGGTGTGGTGGTACGGGTAAGTTTAAGTGTAGGGTTAGGTGTAAGGGAAGTGTCAACAGTGTAATTATAATTACAGATGTAATTACGTGCAGGTAATTTTCAAAATGTAAGTACAATGTAAAAACTTGTATGTACACAATAAGGGCATTGTATCAAATTATTAATTTAAATGTTAGTACATAGTAGTTAAGGCCACCTAATATAAAGTGTGTCCAAACATATGTAATATAAAGTGTGTCCAAACAAAAAACTTTTTACGTTAAAAAATGTATATTTAAAACATTGAAAATTATGATTATACTGTGTACACACGTATTCAAGTTTTAGACTCTTATATTTTTCAATACAAATATGAAACCAACATGGGTACATTTTTAAGAACTTGAATGTGCTTTAAACTAGATCTTTTCTTTATTGTGGACAGTGTTATATGTCTTTGACTCATATTTCAGTTAGCTTAGAGGCTTTTTACTTTTTCAAAGTAATAATAATACTCATATTTTTTAAACAACTTTATCAGTGTTCTTCTTTGGAAACATTCCAAAGCATAATGTACTTTTTTACTGGACTTCGTTGTATATTGAATATAATTTAATACTTAATTACATTACAATGTAGGTACTTTCTTACTTTACAACGTAGTGCAGTAAAAAAGTACATTATGCTTTGGAATGTTTCCAAAGAAGAACACTGATAGAGTACATGTTTATTATAATACATTGAGTATTGTTATTAATTTAAAGTAAAAAAAAAACAAAAAACTTTTATTTATAAAACATAATGCAGTAAAAAGTACGACATTATGCTTTGGAATATAGTGAAGTAAAAGTTTTCCAAAGAAAAACAGTGATAAAGTACAAATAAAAAATTTAAAAAATTTACTTGAGTAGGAAGTAAAAATACTTCACTACTAGATAGATAGAGAGAGAGAGAGAAGAGAGAGAGAGAGAGACTTTCACTAGTATATGTCATTGACCCTTGTGTCAAATTGCTTGTCATTGGGAACTTCCTGGATCACTCACTCCCGGTTAGGACACGGTGTTAAGCATTTGATTACTAACTTAAAAATATACACATACTATATTATTTTTATCATCTTTGACCTTAACAGGTAGTTACTGACAACATGAGAAGAAAGTGCAAGTGCCATGGCACATCAGGCAGCTGTCAGTTCAAGACCTGCTGGTATGTTTCTCCTGAATTCCGGCTGGTGGGGTCACTGCTACGGGAGAAATTTCTGACTGCCATCTTCATAAACTCTCAGAACAAGAACAACGGAGTTTTTAACACTCGAACTGGTGGGAGCACCGGCTCAGATCAGCTCAGAGGCCGGCGACGCAGCATCTCGCGCGAGTTAGTGTACTTCGAAAAGTCTCCGGACTTCTGTGACCGCGAGCCCGCGGTGGATTCGCTGGGCACGCAGGGTCGCATCTGCAACAAGAGCAGCTCCAGTATGGACGGCTGCGGGTCGCTGTGCTGCGGCCGCGGACACAACATCCTCAAACAAGCACGCAGTGAACGGTGTCACTGCCGCTTCCACTGGTGCTGCTACGTGCTCTGTGAGGAGTGCAGGGTTTCGGAGTGGGTTAATGTCTGCAAGTAAAAGACCCACCTTGGGTGAAATTTCCATTTCCTTGTTTTTGGACCGGGAGGCAACAACCTTTACCCTGCCATATCGAATGTGACTGCCTGTGTGTTTTGCTCTCCCACGGTGTGTCTGTTTATCCATTTCTCTCCTTCTTTTAACCTCCATCATCTGGGATCCATTTGCTTTGTGTTGCTGTTGTTACTCTCAAAATGCCAAGTCAGAGATTGAGGAGGAGGTGACTCATGTCATTTGTCTTTTTTTTTTCCTCACTTGGAATCTTCAGCCTCCAGAACCAAGCAAATGGCCCAAACGCCATCTGCACTCCTCCAAATAACAAGGCACAACAGCAGGAACAAATTATTCCTGCAAAATATAGGCACTGCTACGCTACCTTTTTTTTTACTTTTTCAAAAGTGCACTTAATGTATATTCCTTACTTTGGCAAAATGTTTGAGAAGTTTATGTTGTAATCATGTATGATGGTGAAAAACCATCTGAGGTTTCAAAACACTATATCTTGCAGCATTATGACCTTTGCCCACATTGATCATAAAGAATCAATGGCTGTTATAGTTGAACGGAACATTTCTTTGCCATTTCATAAGATGTTACAGAGAAACTTTCCCAAGTCTGGAGCAAATCTTGGCCATCGACAGAGAATGTGCCTTGCGTAGGGGTCTGAGTTTGGTTGGTTTTTATGAAAACCAGGACAATTGTGAAGTTGATATCCTGGAAACCCCGTCCTAACCTTTATAGAGACAGACCAATCAGAGAATGTGGATGGATAGAGTGAAGGAACGACTGGAGAACACTTGTGCCTCCCGTGGATTTTTTGCAGCTGATTAAAAACAGTCACATCTCATCTCATACTGCTGAACAATATTGGATTCCAGATGCCTTTGATGCAAGAATGGACGACATTCATACTCTAAAGTCCTGTGTTAAACTGTTGCCATTATAATCTTATTACAGTGAAACGATTTTTTTAAATTTTGACTAAGCGATACTTTGGAAATTAAATTAATTATATGGATAAATTAACTTTCATATTTTGCCACCTTTTGTAATTTTAAAAAGAGTGTAGAGAATATTATTGTTGTAATATGTTCAAGAAAGCCTACATTTTACATTAAGAAACCTTTCTTGGTTTATTGTGCATAATCACGCTGGTTTCAGAACCAGGAAAGACCCTAGAACAGAGGAGGGGTCATAGATCAGCGTATGAGATATAATTCTTCTCTTCTGGAGATTTTTTTTAACTGAATCTGACCTCTCTTAATGGCCAACAGGGATGGGCTTTTATAAGAGTTCTATAAGAAGATTAAGGCATGAACCTGTCTTATAGGGATCAGCTGTCCAAAGTTGTGCCATGTGCTGCTGAGTACTGTTTGTCCTTGTCTGTGAATCTGCATCTGCAGCTGTCAGAGACTGGACCACTGTGTAATTTCCTAACTAAACACAGGCGCACTTCTGATGTCTACAATCTGTCTTGAGTTCTTTGAGTGCACAACAATCACAGACATCTTAGGAATAAATGAGTTCTTCTGTATGATTCCTCATGAGACTCTCTAATGAGGATGCGCTGTGGCAGCTAATGATTGAGTGAAGTGACCACCCACGGTCTGCTGGCTTTATCGAACTCGCTTCTTGTGGTATTTCCTCTGGCAATAAACGGTGGGAGTGAAAGAGAACTAGAGAAAGAGTGGTGTGGAATGATAAAGCACTAGATATCTGGTTTGCATTTCTTTATTCCTTTATCATTTCACCCTGGAGCTGCTGCAAGAGAGAATTTCCTGTCGCTGTTTCTCCCATGTGTGAGATAGTGAAATTGGACGACCATAAATAACCCCCTCCCCCCAACAGCTCCCCCAACAAAATGCAGTGCAGCCAATCACACATACAAAGCAATATACTGACAGCATCAAGAATAATGACAACCAGACTTTGCCACAGTTCCTATTGCTGGGTCAAATGAAATATTTCAGTTAGTTACCATACATACACTTTATTGCCAAAAGTATTGGGCCACCCCTCCAAATAATTGAATTCAGGTTCCAATCCAATAAAATCAAGCACCTAGGTGAATGGAATGGGTCTCTCTCAGGAGCTCAGTGAATTTAAGTACCGTGAGAGGTCACCTGTGCGGTCCATTAGTGAAATTTCCTCACTACTAAATATTCCACGGTCAACTGGTATTACAAAGTGGAAGCAATTGAGAACAACAGCAAGGCCATATAAAATCACAGAGCGGGGTCAGCGCATGCTGAGGTGCACAGTGTGCACAAGTCGCCAACTTTCTGCAGAGTCAATAGCTACAGACCTCTAAACTTCATGTGTCCTTCAGATGAGCTGAAAAACAGTGTGTAGAGAGCTTCAAGGAATGGGTTTCCATGGCCGAGCAGCTGCATCCAAGCCTTACAACACCAAGTGCAATGCCAAGTGCCAAATGCAGTGGTGTAAAGCACACCAACAGTGGACTCTAGAGCATTAGAGACATGTTCTCTGGAGTGCTGAATCACATCTCTGTCTGGCAATCCGATAGAAGAGTCTGGGTTTGGCGGTTGCCAGGAGAACGGCACTTGCCTGATTGCATTGTGCCAAGTGTAAAGTTTGGTGGAGGGGGGGTTATGGTGTGGGGTTGCTTTTCAAGGGTTGGGCTTGGCCCCTTAGTTCCATTAAATTTCATGTGCATGTAAAAGCAGGTGTCTCAAAACTTTTGGCAATATAGTGTATGAATAGGCACAGACAGATTAGATGGATGGATGGATGGATGGATGGATGGATGGATGGATGGATGGATGGATGGATGGATGGATGGATGGATGGATGGATGGATAGATAGATAGATAGATAGATAGATAGATAGATAGATAGATAGATAGATAGATAGATAGATAGATAGATAGATAGATAGATAGATAGTAATTGATATACAACATGAGATACTGATGTAAGCGCAAATGGAAATATGTGAATATATAATGCACATACTTAGGTACATCAAAAGAGAAGGAAAAGGGGAAAAACAGCTGGAAACATCTGCTTCTGGGCTCCTTGTCCAGCTACCCCGTCCATTTTTGATGTGGGATAGAGAGAAAAAGAGAAAGGGAAAGAAAAAACAAGGAGCCAGTTACCCAGAACATCAAAGCCGTTGCCTAAATGTGCAAGCCCTCATTAGTTCTGCAAGCCTAACCAACCCGACTTATGATTGTGTTTGCTGGGGTGCACTTTGGCAAACACTTCAGAGGAGAGGCTCCTTTAAATTATAACCCCCTCCCTCCAGCCCAGCTCTCCTGCTCCCACCCCTACCCACTGTAGCCTCTTCTGCCCACCCCATAACCCCCAAAACTCCCAGTGCACACAAACACAGCACTCCCCCCATACAGCACTCCACCCTATAATCTGGTGTGCAGCTGCAAGCATCTGCTCCACTCCCTTTCTCTTTTCCTAACCACTGAATTGATAAACACATCGATCATAAACCCACTGACACACGGTGGACTGTGTGAAGCGACACGGGGACCAAGCATATCATGAAGCTGTGTGTATTTTTCTTGTAGTATTCCATTTATCTTTACTCTATACAGAGTGATCTTTTGTTTCACTATTCTGATAATCTGGCATGCACCTACTAAGTAAGTAACTACTGAGTTGGCAGCCTGAGGAAATCAGATAGTTGCTGCCAAGTTCTGTAATTTGGCAGCATCTAGTAGGTTACTTATTCATTAGGTTCAGTCATAGCTGAATAATTAATCACAATATGGAAATGTGCTTCCAAACATTTGCAGCAACAGATTCTTCAGTCGTAAATTATCACATAATTCTGGAGGAAACGTTATCAAAATGTACTAGTTCATGGATTATTGAGACATGATACAAAACAACTTTACTTGCCAATTTAACCAGATAAACAATATTTCCACTTTGAAATTATTAAGATCATAGAATGTTTAAATGTAGCCTATAATTTATTTAGATTTATAGTATCAAATTTATTGACATTTATTTCTATTTTACTAACAAAACTCAGAACTCTGTCCTCAGACCATAACTCAAAGCTTGAGATTAAAATATATATTAAACTTCAAAACAGAAATAAAAAAATAAAAGTATCTTCCATAGTACACAGTAGTAGCCTACTACTTGCTGATATAACAACAACAAAAAATATTTATAGGGTGTAAAGGTTCACAACTGTGTTCTCTTTGCAGGTAGATGCATTTATGAAATATTTATACAAACCATAACATTAAAATCTGCTTTCATCCTGCAGGGTCTTAACGTCACATTGAACCCGTTATGAGTTTATGAGGTTGTTTTTTTTACCACATGAAACGTGCTTATTTCGTCACAAGCATTAAATGGTAGCCTATATTAACACATTACAAAGACGTAATTTGAAAATGTTTTGTAATTTCAAGTACCAGTGCTTATAGATAAATACTTAACAATTTTCCTCTGTTCATTTTACATCCTAGTTCATACAGACCACAGCTTGCATGAGTTTCATTCATAGGCATTTTGAATGCACATACCAGGATGCGCTTCGATGATATCGCGAGATATCATCTGACACAGGCTTTCATTTCGCTGATATCGCGAGACTGGAGTGACTTGCGTGAAATTATCCGGTGTTGGTCTCCGAGGTGAGTAATAATGCTGAAAAAATTAAATAGGCTATAATTTCTTCTACAATAGGTTAGACATTGGTATGGTATATGTTACATTTTATTTACATTAAATACCTGAATAATGTAAGATTTGTCAATACGGAGGCCGGTTCTTGCTGCTATTTCTACGTCGTGACAAATATAAAAGGTTATTGAACAGGATCACTGTCTGTTTTAACATACGCCGGTTTATCATAAGAAGGCAATTCTGTTTTATGAATGATACAACGGAATTTGAGCATCTCTAGCGTATTCATCAGCAGCCCACATATGTGAAGGCTGATATTAGAAATCAATTCTCATATCAAGGTTTTTCGGATTTTTAATGATTGTTTCCATTTGCCATTGTGTTAAAACTATCTGATTCTAAAACCTGAATGTGACCATATGGGCTTCAGTAGCCTACTTCTGTTGGATTTAAATTGTGATATAAATAAACAGTCTCAGATTTTCTGGCATGTAAAATACTCCACTCATGATTTTGATGTCATCACCATATTGTGAGAAACCTCTCTTCCTCAATCCTTAAAAACACATTAAAAGAGTCACATCTCATGAATCAGTCCATGCATCTCAATCTGTCTAGCAGTACCTAAAATAAAGCAATACTACATTAATTATTCTAATATAGGTGTTTCAAATTGCAAATTTTAAAAAGCATTGACACATCAGACTGGACTAGGGACATAGTCTTGTATTTTAATTTAATAACTGATTGTTTTAATGTATAGCCTATTCATTGTCCTTGACTCTATGTTCCATACACATTTACTTAGTTACCTAACTTTCCTGGTAGCTTTCTGTAAATGAATGTGTCTAAGAAAATGATTCATAAAACATATAAATTCAGTTAACCATATGTTTACTTTCTTCACTGACGAAAATGGAAAAACTATATCAGTCATATCTGTCCACTGATGTGGTTTTCAAGCTATTGTTATCTAATTGTTTGGCCTTCAGAACATTTTAAAATGCACGTTATTATGTAGATCATAGAAATCAAAATTTTGCCCCCGAACCCCCCTTAACCCTCCATTTGGGATCTCAGTGATTATAAACCTGCCTACATTCCTTGGTATGATTAAGGGATATACAATATGGTCATGCAGAATGAGGCATTAATATTTGCTTTATAAGTATAATTAATAATAAACAGCCAATATCCTAATATGCATGATAATAAGCTACTAGTTAATAGTGAGAATTGGACCCTAAACTAAAGTGTTACCATTTTTTTCATACCCTCACTGGGGGCTAAGCCCCTAAAACCCCTCTGGATCATAGACTGCAAACGGGTTACTAGAAGAGTCTATAAAAGGAACATTGTGACATTTGTAATGGTACTAATGTTACTATGTGAATTAGATGTAAAACCTTTGTTCACCTTCGGAACACAAATTAAGATATTTTTGATGAAATCTGAGAGCTCTCTGAACCACCCATAGGCAGCAATGTCATTGCAACTTTCAAGGTCCAGAAAGGTAATAAAGACATTGTTAAAATATTCCACGTGACTACAGTGGTTCAACCTTGATGTTATGAAGTGACAAGAACACTTTTTGTGCACAAAACACTAACAAAAATAACGACCTTATTCAACAATTTCTTCTACTACAATTGTCAGTCTCCTACGTTGTTGACGTAGTAAATACAGTGCAGCGCTTCCGATTTCTACATCAGAACACCGGCTTACCATTGGCCGACGCTGTTCACGTGAGCATCACGATGCATGCGTGTGTTGCTGACACAGGAGCTAGCCAATGGTGAGCCTCCATTCTGCCGTAGAACTCAGAAGAGCTGCACTGTATTTACTACGTCAACAGCGTAGGGGTCTGAGACTGTCTCTTTATATTGGTCAAGGCTAACCAGCTACAATGGGGAACATTTTTGGCAATCTTTTGAAGAGCCTCATTGGTAAAAAGGAGATGCGGATTTTGATGGTCGGGCTGGATGCAGCTGGGAAGACCACAATCCTCTACAAACTGAAGCTGGGAGAGATAGTGACTACCATTCCTACTATTGGTGAAGCACATTTTCAGACTTAAAATGTTTAATCTCTTGATTATTGCCGTATTATTTTCCTCTTACACAGAGACAAAGTCTATGTGAAGTTATAGACAAAGTCTACTCTACTCATAAAGTGTGAAGTCATGTTTTACGAGTCTTGCCAGCATGTAATTTGTGTCCCATTGTGCTGTTTTGTTACTAGGTTTTAACGTAGAGACTGTCGAGTACAAAAATATCAGTTTTACAGTGTGGGATGTTGGTGGCCAGGACAAAATCCGACCTCTGTGGCGTCACTATTTCCAGAACACACAAGGTGAGAAGAGGACTCGCACACACAGTCACACACACACTAAACACACAATAGGATTTTAAATAAACAGACAAACACCTTGCACATCATGAATCATGGATGTGACATAAACCAAAGGCTAAAAAGTCTAAGGTCAATTAGACAGTATGGGGCAGATTTACTAACAGCTTGTGCAAGTGCAAACCCTCTTTAGGCGTTAAAAAAAATACTCTCATGATTTACTAAAGACACTCAGTGAAACATTAGCAGTGAAAAGGCATGGGCACGGTTATTTTTGCGGCTGACTTTATTGCATATGCATTTATAGTAGTTTCCCTTTCAGACGCTAAATTTGTGGGAGGAGAGTGTTTAAATAAATCATGCAAGGTGATTTACTAATGTTTTTACTAGTCAATTGACTGTTTTTTGCACCATTACTTACCACCCAAAAAAAGCACATCTTAAACTAGACACTAATTTGCGCTGCTCTTGGTAGATTGCATTGGTCATTATGGAAATTATCCAGCTACGTCTATGTTCTTAAATTTTTGCATCGTCAGCAGTCCCATTTTGCACTCTCACGCTAATTTGCCCTGTTTAGTAAATCTTTCCCTAAGTCTCTAATACTCACCAAGGCTGCATTTATTTCAGTTATCATTCTAAAAATCTGATTTGCTGCTCAAGAAACATTTCTTACTATTAGCAATGTCTAAAACAGTTGTGCTCCTTATTTCAGTATTTCTCTGGGAACTGTGATACATTTTTTTCAGGATCCTTTGATGAATGGAACAACAGCATTTATTTAAAATAGAAATAATTTGTGACATTACAATGTCTTAAAGGAATAATCCACCCAAAAATTAGCCCATGATTTACTCACCCTCAAGCCATCCTAGGTGTATATGAAGGGCGACCTCTAACCCGGCGTATGACATGGCAATAAGCTTAAGTGTGAGCACAACCAAACGCCGGTCACGAATTATAAGTCTAAAACGAGACGTTTTAATAAAAACAATTTCAGGTTATTTCGATATAAGAGAAGAGGAGCTGTATCCTACGTCATATAACTCTCTTGCGATCGCGCGTACATGTTGCCGGAAGCCAGTGATTATAGTTTATAAAGTTTTAAATATGGATATTTTTCTTACAAAAACCCATCGCTTCACTTCAGAAGGCATTTATTAACCAACTGGAGTCGTATTGATTACTTTTATGATGGATGGAAGCACTTTTTGAAGCTTCAAAAACTTGGACACTATTCAATTGCATTACAAAGTTGGGAAGAGCCAGGATATTATTTAATATAACTCCTGATTGTGTTCGGATGAAAAAGCTAGGATGAGTAAATTATGAGTGAGAATTTTCCGTTTGGGGTGAACTATTCCTTTAAATGTCACTTTTTATAAATGTTATGCATCCTTGCTGAATAAAAGTATTAATTTGTATAAATTGTACATATATCAATAGAGAAAAGAAAACAATGCTTGTCAAGTTTGTATGCATATGAATAAGTTTGCATTTAAATTAGCATCTAATATTAGGGTCGACAAGGGTCTTAATTTTCCCCTGTTATTAATTACTGCCAAAACTACATTTCACATAATTTCCCATGTATTTTGAAGGTCTGATCTTCGTGGTGGACAGCAATGACCGAGAGCGAGTGAATGAAGCCAGAGAAGAGCTGATGAGGATGCTGGCTGAGGATGAACTCAGAGACGCTGTACTCCTCATCTTTGCCAACAAGCAGGCAAGGGCTTCCTTATGCTTCTGCTGTGTTCTTCAAATTAGAGACAATTCATTGATGATAGCATTGCATTTGCCATCTACCAATATACCTTTTAAAGCAGCCTAGGTATGTGCATCAGTTTCTATAACCTGTGTTGATTTGTTGGTGATGGAAATCTTGAATTTTTTGTTGATGTCTCTGCTGTAATAGTATATGTGGTTGTAGTTCTGTAGTGGACTGGTAGTTAGAAGGGTTTATTGTAGAAAATGTGATCAGAGTTCAGCCAGGCAAGGTTTATAAGATAGAACATGTTCCTCAGTCTGGTTCCTCAGCGTGCCTGTGTGTTTGCCTCCATCTTCCAGATGGCAGAGGTGAAAACAGACTATTTTTGGGCTGGATGAGCTCTCTGATGATTCGCAGAACTCATTGCCGGCAGTGGTTGTTGAGGTCTGCCGCTGATGTGTTGAGCAGTTTTGACCACCCGCTGAAGGTCTCTTTGATCTGATGATGTGCAGCTGCCGTATCATCGTGTGATGCAGTAGGCCATGATGCTCACAACACTGAATCTGTAAAAGATCTCAAGAGAAATGTAGGCTTTTCGGTGTGTCTAGGAATCATAGACCTCTTTGATATAGATGCTGCTGTCCTATATGCTTACTGGTTATACAGTACGGGGTTAACAACTAAGAGAGATTGTCAGACTGTCTGAGGTTGGATGACCCTGGTATTACATTGTTTACATCCGTACCAAATATATATGCATGGTCTTTCCTCTATTGTTACAATTAGATTACTTTGGCCATCTCCTAATGCTTACATAATGTTAATATTTAAAAACACTAATTGTTAAATGGAATCTTTAGCCAAACTAAAAAACTTATATCAATTTTCAGACTGCACATTATATTGTTGTGATGCCTAAAATATATTTTAAAAATGTATACTTAATTTATTTTCAATTATAAATGTGTAGTTTTTGTTTTATATTTTAAATGTATAATTTATTTAGACAAAATAATATAGATTTTAAATTTCCACCATAATATGAAACTGATTATCTGCTATGTTGGCTAGAATTTTTCATAGCAGTGCATCTCTAATTCCTTTGTAAATCATAATTAATTTTCTTTTAAATGAACATCCTAAAAGAGGGACTTTTTTCACGCTAACATACAACCTGATATCATTCCAATTCATTTTTTATTTTATTTATTTTTTTAGAACTAGCAAGTGTCAACTGCGACATCAAGTCTCATGCCATTTAGATGAAGGAATTTTTTTTTTTTAGCTAACATCATTTGACATTAAATGGATAGTTCCCCCCAAAATGAAAATTTTATGTTTATCTGCTTACCCCCAGAGCATCCAAGATGTAGGTGTGTTTGTTTCTTCAGTAGAACACAAATGAAGCTTTTTAACTCCAACCGTTGCAGTCTCAGTCGAATAATGCATGTGAATGGTAGCAAAATCGATCAGAGTAAAAAAAAACATGCACAGACAAATCCATATTAAACCCTGCATCTCATGACGACACATTGATGTCTTAAGACATGAAACGATCGGTTTGTGCCAGAAACCGAACAGTATTTTTATCGTTTTTTACCTCTTAATACACCACTATGTCCAACAACCTTTAGCGTGCGATCACATGTATGATCTGGCGTAGTTTACACAAGCGGCGGAAGTGATCTCTCGTGTGTATCTCTACGCCATATCGTGTATATCGTACATTGACCTCACTTACCGGAAGTGATCGCGTGCTGAAGGCCATTGGACATGACAGATTTTGCTACCATTCACATGCATTATACAACTGATAGACTGCAACGGTTGGAGTTAAAAATCTTCATTTGTGCTCTACTAAAGAAACAAAGTAACCTATATCTTGGATGCCCTGGGGGTAAGCAGATAAACATCACATTTTCATTTTTGGGTGAACTATCACTTTAAAAAGACAATTCCTTATCTATTTTGATTCATCCATTTTTATATGTTGTCATTGGCTCATAATATATATATATATATATATATATATATATATATATATATATATATATATATATATATATAAATCATTAACTTATGTTTAATCAAAATGTCATAACTCATATGAAAACTTTCTGGTGACATGCCAAAACTTCTTCAATCATTTAATCTGCTTAAACCCTGCCCCTTTCTGACAAACGACTGCAAACTCACATTCATTTTTGAGTGAAACGGCCACATTTCGAAAACCAATCAATGACCGGTGGATAGAACCAAAACTACGCCCCTAAATGTTTTCATTTTCCAATTATCCTTTACACTTGTCACAATGTGGAAGAAAAGATTAGTTGCCATCTTCATTTCATCTCTACTTCATTATCCACCATAAGTAATTATTGCTATTATCAAATCTTAATAGCAGTGCATCCCTAGGTTACTTCATGTTATGCGATTTGTTGTTCTGTGATGTTTGAGTATTGTTCCTTATAGTCCACATGTCTCAACTAAATCACAACTAAATGATCAATGTAGGCTGTATACATGTACAGGTCCTTCTAAAAAAATTAGCATATTGTGATAAAAGTTCATTATTTTCCATAATTTAATGATAAAAATTAAACTTTCATATATTTTAGATCCATTGCACACCAACTGAAATATTTCAGGTCTTTTATTGTTTTAATACTGATGATTTTGGGATACAGCTCATGAAAACCCAATCTCAATCTCAAAAAATTAGCATATCATGAAAAGGTTCTCTAAACGAGCTATTAACCTAATCATCTGAATCAACGAATTAACTCTAAACACCTGCAAAAGATTCCTGAGGCTTTTAAAAACTCCCAGCCTGGTTCATTATTCAAAACCGCAATCATGGGTAAGACTGCCGACCTGACTGCTGTCCAGAAGGCCATCATTGACACCCTCAAGCGAGAGGATAAGACACAGAAAGAAATTTCTGAACGTATAGGCTGTTCCCAGAGTGCTGTATCAAGGCACCTCAGTGGGAAGTCTGTGGGAAGGAAAAAGTGTGGCAAAAACGCTGCACACCGAGAAGAGGTGACCGGACCCTGAGGAAGATTGTGGAGAAGGACCGATTCCAGACCTTGGGGGACCTGCGGAAGCAGTGGACTGAGTCTGGAGTAGAAACATCCAGAGCCACCGTGCACAGGCGTGTGCAGGAAATGGGCTACAGGTGCCGCATACACCTCAGCAGTGCCACAGGCTGATTGCCTCCATGCCACGCCGCATTGAAGCAGTTATTTCTGCAAAAGGATTCCCGACCAAGTATTGAGTGCATAACTGAACATAATTATTTGAAGGTTTACTTTTTTTGTATTAAAAACACTTTTCTGAGCTGTATGCCAAAATCATCAGTATTAAAACAATAAAAGACCTGAAATATTTCAGTTGGTGTGCAATGAATCTAAAATATATGAAAGTTAAATTTTTATCATTACATTGATGAACTTTTATCACAATATGCTAAGTTTTTGAGAAGGACCTGTATGTTTCTTTCTCACTCTACAGGATCTGCCAAATGCAATGAATGCTGCAGAAATCACAGATAAGCTGGGTCTCCACTCCCTGCGCCATCGTAACTGGTTCATCCAGGCCACTTGTGCCACCAGTGGAGACGGCCTATATGAGGGTCTGGACTGGCTGGCCAACCAGCTCAAGAACAAGAAATGAGGCAGGCTTGATCCAAGTGGAACCGGTGGGAGAGGAGTCACCTGAGTGGAAGCTCGTCAAGGAGCACCAGTGGTTTCCAAGTTTCTTTCATTCTGTTTACAAGTTGAGAACAACGGGAGTCGGTTCATCTGAGACAGTGTAACCCCTCACTACGCCCCACCTAACAGATCCGTGAGATGATTGGGGCAGCACTAGCGCCCATGATTCATAATCATATTTACTAGTGAAGATGTTTTACTATTCTTATGTGATTTAAACATCTCAGTGTCTCAGTGTACACTATACATATCTAAAAGACAGGGAGTGAATGAAAAGCTTTTACATATATTACTACTATGGAATATGGAGGTAACGCTTAAATGCAGGTCATTTAAACTATATTAACTGCACAGATAGATGAGAAACCTGTTGATTCAGTTTCCCGAAATATTTAAATAAAATCAAGTTAAATAATATTCTGAAAACAATGAGGAAACTAGCATATCAGCCAGACTTCATGACTGTCAGTGTTACAGTGGTGATAATGCTCATATTGCATGTATCCACACAATAACCGGTGTCTCTGCACAGGTTGCTGAGCAAGCTTTGGTTAGTACTTTTTGTAAATAGATAAAGGAGCCGACTGTGCGTCTCTTATCTTGGCATGCGTACTTTACAACGATTAAATAGCGCAGTGTTCCGTGTACAAGAACTTTTTCGTTTGTGTTGTTTGTTTCTGTTTCTTTTCTGTTGTGTAGTTAAATGCATTTGTTACACCGACTAAATCCGCTGCTCTTGCATGCTGTTCGTCTGTGTTGTGTCGCGTATATGCGCAGACATGCTCATTGAATGTGTCATTATTTGTGTCGCATTTATGCTAGTGACTTTTTGCTGCACGGGCAAATCTGAGGAAAAGAACAAGGTAGATATCTATAGCCATGTGACTGGTGTAGCTGATTAAAAAGTGTTTGGTTTGCACAAATGCTAAAAAGAGTATCAAAGTGACTTTACAGTAGACACGGGTACTAATAGACTTTTATGGTTGTGTGTGAATACTCATGAATAACTAAGTGTGTTTATATATTGCATGCTTAATAAAGTATGCACTTACATAATTTAATGTGAATATCTATTATTTCTTGTTAAAATGTGTCGAGTGTAATTTTTTATTTATGTTCTTTGCATTGAAATATTGTGGAAAAATAGTTAATTCTAATTTATCTTAAAGTTTTTCCAAATTTGCATCTGCACACAAAATAATTTTCAGTTATCTATACTTAGATTCATCCATATATGCATCTATTTAGCTCCTACCAGTGTTCACCAAAACTATTAAAAATCATTTTCATTCATTTCAATAAAGCTAAAATAAAATAAAATTGAAAGTTGAAGTACTAACATAACAGTGTCATATAACACTTTTGACAACTATATATGCACCAATCAGGCATAACATTATGACCTATTAATAATGTTTGGTGAAGTGAATAACACTGATTATTTCGTCATCGCGGCACCTGTTAGTGGGTAGGATATATTAGGCAGCAAGTGAACATTTTGTCCTCAAAGTTGTCAGAAACAGGAAAAATGGGTTTGACATGGGCCAAATTGTGATTGCTAGACGTTTGAGTCAGAGCATCTCCAAAACTGCAGCTCTTGTGGGGTGTTCCTGGTCTGCAGTGGTCAGTTTCTATCAAAAGTGGTCCAAGGAATGAACAGTGAACCGGCTACAGAGTCATGAGCCAAGGTTCATTGATGCATGTGGGGAGTGAAGGCTGGCCCATGTGGTCTGATCAGAAGTTAATGCTGGTTCTTATAGGTTTTAAGAATACGCAGTGCATCGCAGTTTGTTTCAAATGGGGCTGCATAGTCACAGACCAGTCAGGGTTCCCATGCTGACCTCTGTCCACTGCCGAAAGCGCTAACAGTGGGCATGTGAGCATCAGAACTGGACCATGGAGCAATGGAAGAAGGTGGCCTGGACTGATGAATCACATTTTCTTTTATATCACGTGGATGGCCAGGTATGTGTGCGTTGCTTACCTGGGGAACACATGGCACCAGAATGCACTATGGGAAAAAGACAAGCTGGCGGAGACAGTGTGATGCTTTGGGCTATGTTCTGGGACCTTGGGTCCTGCCATCCATGTGGATGTTACTTTGACACATAGCACCTACCTAAGCATTGCTGCAGACCATGTGCACCCTTTCATGGAAATGGTATTCCCTGGTGGCCGTGGCCTCTTTCAGCAGGATAATGCAATCACTTCCATGGCCTCAGGTGTAAAATCATGCCCCTATAGGCATGCAGACTGCTTCTACAAACATTTGTGAAAGAATGGGTAGCTCTCAGAAGTTCAGTGAATTCAAGTGTGGTACCGTGATTGGTTGCCACCTGTGCAATTCAAAAAAGTCCCTGAAATTTCCTCACTACTAAATATTCCACGGTCAACAGTTAGTAGAATTATAAGAAAGTGGAAGCAATTAGGAACAACAGCAACTCAGCCACGAAGTGGTAGGCCAGGAAAAATCACAGAGCGGGGTCAGCGCATGCTGAGGCACACAGTGCACAGAAGTAGCCAACTTTATGCAGAGTCAATAACAGACCTCCAAACTTCATGTGTCCTTTAGATGAGCTCGAGAACAGTGTGTAGAGAGCTTCATGGAATGGGTTTCCATGGCTGAGCCGCTGCATCCAAGCCTTACAACACCAAGTGCAATGCCAAGTGCCAAATGCAGTGGTGTAAAGCACACCGACATTGGATTCTAGAGCATTGGAGACGTGTTCTCTGGATTGATGAATCACACCTCTTCGTCTAGCAATCCGATAGATGAGTCTGGGTTTGGCGGTTGCCAGGAGAACGGCACTTGTCTGACTGCATTGTGGAAAGTTTGGTGGAGGGGGGATTTTGGTGTGGGGTTGTTTTTCAGGCGTTGGGCTTGGCCCCTTAGTTCCTGTGAAAGGAACTCTGAATGCTTCAGCATACCAAGAAAACTTTGTGGGAACAGTTTGGGGATGGCCCCTTCCTGTTCCAACATGACTGCGCACCAGTGCACAAAGCAAGGTCCATAAAGACATAGATGAGCAAGGAACTTGACTGGCCGGCACAGAGTCTTGACCTCAATCCGACAGAACACCTTTGGGATGAATTAGAGTGGAGACTGCGAGCCAGGCCTTCTCGTCCAACATCAGTGCCTGACATCACAAATGCGCTTAGAAGAATGGTCAAAAATTCCCATAAACACACTCCTAAACCTTGTGGAAAGCCTTCCCAGAAGAGTTGAAGCTGTAATTGCTGCAAAGGGTGGGCCAACTCCATATTAAACCCTACAGATTAAGAAAAGGATGTCATTAAATTTCATGTGCATGTAAAGGCAGGTGTCCCAAAACCTTTGGCAATATAGTATACACAGTATATATTTTAGACACTACCAAATAGATGTGATTACATCCGTCTATGTATATTTCTTTTTAAGCAATATAAGATAAATATTTCATCAAATCATTAACTTAAATTTGTGAATTTTGTCATTATAATCTCAAAACAGCCCAGCCTAGCCATCCCATTCAGCATTATTTTAGTGTTGTCTATATACTATTATAGTATTTATAAATATTTTGAATTCGTTTTTATTTTAATATTTTCAGTTATCATAATTTTAGTTTAAGTTTGGTCATTTTTTGTGCTTTTGTCGTTTGTAGTTTTTGCTTTTTTTATGTATTTTTATAAAAGTTACTAATTTTAGAATTTAAACATATTTTTTGTTTTGTTTTAGTTAACAATAACAACACTGAACCCATTTAATTAAACAAAGTCAGAAGTGTTTAAGTGTTAATATGACAGGTGAGTGAGTACAAATTAAAGCCTGTGAGAAAACACTTATTAATACTACAACAAATCCACTCAAAGACTTTATATCCAAAATGAATCCACATGGCTGACAAAGTTCATCTACTATAATTGCTTCCATTCTGGGATCTTTTTTTTTTTTCCTGCCAGAATTAAGTTTACACACACAGTTGCTTCAGTCATTCAGTGGTTTGGTATACAATTATAAAATTTGTTTCTGCATTCTGATAACTTTATCTGACACCACAAAATGTGATAAATCCTATCTCTGTGTGGTTTTGGGTTTGAGTGAATTGAAAGTGCTTCATCTGCTCTGTGTGAACAGTTATGGCTCAGAAAAGCCTAGAAATAATAAGAAGGGAAGTTTGTTTGTTTAGCAAGATGCCCAGTACCTCACCCCCTTATTCTGTGGCAAATCCCACACACCTCCCCGCCTGCCCTCACAGTGTGTGTCTCCAGGGGCGTGACAGCAGTATGTGGGTCAGGGCTGCTCCCTGGGTTGCTAGCCCCAATGGCCCCCTGCAGGCCGTTCATAATAGAGGCACCATGGCGGGTGCCATAGCTGGGATTCCCTCCCGTAACCGGGGCGCCCTCGCCCAGGGCACAGACTCACTGGCAGCAATGCTGCAATCAATTCATCAATCTGTGATGGGAGCTGTGGCCGCTGAAGCCAGGCCAGCCCACCCCTCATCCAGGCCATGGCCACCAGCAATGAGGCTGAGAGACAGGACTGGAGAAATCAGAAGCTGGATGGCGTACAGAGGATTATTTAGGGAGCTGTTGAGTGGGGGTGGTATTCAGTCATTGCAGACGGCCATAATGAGAATTGTTTCACTTTGGACAGGTCCTGAAACTGAAATTAGTACATGGAGTGGCAACTGGTAAGCATTAACAAGAGCAAATATACACACACGTGAACACAATAATTATACTTTTGGAGTGAGGCAAGGTTGTAACAACCTTAAACAATGAAGGGAACACATCGCCCCAAATATTCCAGAAAGCAGTTTATCAATATCGCTTCTCAATGACAGCTTTTTAAAGACAGCTTACCTTCCCCCCCCTAATTTTTAATATTTGGCGACTTCCTTCAAAATAGCAAACAGTTAAATAATAGTAATAATAAAAATACAAACAAATATAGAAACAACTACAAAATGTAAAACAATAATGATTTATTATTAAAAGTAGTTGTAGTACTAGTGCTAATTCAAACACAAAACCTTGTTTAATACAGTTTTTCTCCATTGGTTTGGCTCATTTCTTGAAACAGAAATTACATTCTCAAAACAACATGGACAAGTCTCCAAACCAGTTGGCAATTGTCCACAACAGAATAGCATTTCTCATTCATTTCATCAAATTGCAAATGTCTAAGTACATGTCTCAATGTCTCAGTAACTCTT